>VZSG01000295.1:409995-520114 GCA_013398315.1 Nothoprocta pentlandii
TGTGGAGTCATTTAAGAATTCCTTGTTTCCCGTTTTCAGATGTTGTTGACAAATGGTGCTGTTGGCATTCAGCAGCGGTGCTACCCACGTGTGCTGTGTTTCAGGTACATTTACTGTGATGAAATCGACCTGGCTGCGGACACGGTGCTGGCCACGCTCTACGCTGCCAAGAAGTACATCGTCCCTCACCTCGCCCGCGCCTGCGTCACCTTCCTGGAGACCAGCCTGAGCGCCAAGAACGCCTGCGTGCTGCTCTCCCAGAGCTGCCTCTTCGAGGAGCCCGACCTGACGCAGCGCTGCTGGGAGGTCATTGATGCCCAGGCCGAGCTGGCTTTGAAATCCGAGGGCTTCTGCGACATCGACTTCCAGACGCTCGAGAGCATCCTCCGAAGGGAGACTCTGAATGCCAAAGAACTCGTCGTTTTCGAGGCGGCTCTGAGCTGGGCCGAGGTCGAGTGCCAGCGGCAGGAGCTGACGGCCACCATCGAGAACAAGCGCAAGGTGCTGGGCAAGGCCCTCTACCTGATCCGCATCCCCACCATGGCGCTCGACGACTTCGCCAACGGCGCCGCGCAGTCGGGCATCCTGACCCTCAACGAGACCAACGACATCTTCCTCTGGTACACGGCGGCCAAAAAGCCGGAGCTGCAGTTCGTGAGCAAGCCCCGCAAGGGCCTCGTGCCGCAGCGGTGCCACCGCTTCCAGTCCTGCGCCTACCGCAGCAACCAGTGGCGCTACCGGGGCCGCTGCGACAGCATCCAGTTTGCTGTGGACAAGAGGGTGTTCATCGCCGGCTTCGGCCTCTACGGCTCCAGCTGCGGCTCGGCCGAGTACAGCGCCAAGATCGAACTCAAGCGGCAGGGAGTCATCCTGGGCCAGAACCTGAGCAAATATTTCTCGGACGGTTCTAGTAACACTTTCCCCGTGTGGTTCGAATACCCGGTGCAGATCGAGCCTGACACCTTTTACACGGCAAGCGTGATTCTGGACGGTAACGAGCTGAGTTATTTCGGGCAAGAAGGGATGACAGAAGTGCAGTGTGGCAAAGTGACGGTTCAGTTCCAGTGCTCCTCGGACAGTACCAATGGCACTGGCGTGCAGGGCGGGCAGATTCCCGAGCTCATATTTTATGCTTGAGCAAAACTGTGTGCGGAGAAGCAGCTTTTTTGCGACGAGGAACCTCTCTGGTTCAGACTTCCCAATGCTTAGCTCTTTACCTGCAGATACATGAGCAGTACAGGTAATATGTAACTAAACGCTGTGGACAAGCTCCTGGCTTGCTGTACTTGTAGCGGTGTTGGTGATAAAATTTACATGTAATATTTCACTCTAAACTGGAACTCCTTGGAACAAGCAGGTTCTCAAGCTTTGTGAGAAGTGTGTTCCTGTCTGGTGGTGATGCCGACCCTCCTTTGCTGATGCAAGGGTCAGATGATGCCGTGGGTTCTAGGGCTCCTTACACTAAACATTGTCTTCAGTGATCAGTTTTTCTTCATCCCTGACTGCCTGTTTGTCAGTATTTTACTGAGAGACAGCAAGAGTGTGGAGAGCCTTGTTTTACGGCTCTCTCTGTCTGCTCTTCAGACTTAAGAGACCCTAACAAACTTGATCACTTGTTATCCTGGCAGCTGAAAGAAGCACCTCAGCAGTAAGTAGATAAAAATGCAGCTCATGCCTTCCCCAAGCGAGATTCTCCCCTGGCCGGCTGCTCGGGAGAGCTGCAGGAGGAGAGGGAGAGAAGCAGGCGGCTCCGGGAGCTGCACAGCTCGCTGACCCCACTGCCTGCTCTGGCAGTGGAGGAGCCGGGCCCGGCTGCTTCCCCGCACATCCCCATTCTAGGAATTCCACCTGGGAGGCAGGGATGTCCATGCATGTGCACAAATTGTGTAAGAAGCTTTTAGCTTTTACACTTTTGCTCCCATGACCTAATTTTGCTGTATTTAATTTGAGTAACTATTTAAATCCAAGACAGGATAGCTTTTTTTTTTTTTTTTTCTTCTAAGTCTTTTTTTCTTCCTCCAAAACATTTTAGATGCAGATTGTAGAGGAGCGAAAGAATGTACTGACTTGGATGGGGTTTTTTTCCATAAAATGAAATGTCTTCTTTTTATCACTATACATAATCAATGAGAAGGTAGACAAAGAGGAGAAAATCCCCATATGGGGTCACATCTAATGACATGCACTAAATGGAGTAACAATGAGGAGCAGAGAGTCTTCTCCAATATGTTGCTGTTGAATCTCTTGCCTGTGGTCAAACATCAGTCGGAGGGTTGTGTCCCAAAACCTTTACCTGAGTTCTTATCCAAGCCTCATGTCATTTGTCTCTATCATTTATGGAAATGTATTATGGGATCATGGCTTTCTATCAGGGAAGGAGTCAGTATAAACAGGAGATACAGGTGCTATTCAAACACGAGGAAATTCTCCGCCTTTGCATTGAGAGAGTTGCCCCAAAAAGGGACACGAGCTCTTGCAGTGCGTCGCGTTCCTGTCGTCTCCAAAATGGGTTCTGTTTGTGTGTGTGTGTTAAAAGAAATGGGAGGACCAAATGAATCTTTAGATGCATCGAAGACTAATGTTATATCAGCACATTAATGTAGCATAACCCTCAATTCACTCGTCAGTTTTTGCTATAGATTTTATTTTCCTCGTATGATTTCTTACCAGCTTAATACTGTTACTCTAAGTGTTTCTTGGCTGTATGGCCTTTGGCCATCTTCAAATGCCAATACATCTTTGCAGTGTCCGAAGTACAGTCTGAAGCAAGGAAAACTGGAGTGTAGACATCAAATATTTTAGGGCAAAAGCCCAGACCTTCTCTCTAGGTAATGACAGGAGAGCCAAGTGAAAAACTGTGCTGCAGGATCCGTGCTCTTCACCCATCTTTGTGTTAATTTTTAATAAAAATATATGTGCGTGTGTGTGCGCACACATGCGTGTATGTATGTGTATATATATAAAATATATATAAAGCAAATTAACATTCTTTCTGAAAACACTCTTAAAATATATAGTTTTTTTATATATAACAGATGTACATAAAGCAGGCTGCTAGTGAAATCTAAACAGAATGCTGCATGGAAAACTCCCGAAGAGAGACTTAAAACAAACAAAAAAAAAGCCCTCCAGTTAATTATATTTAGATCTGCAGCCAAAAATAACCAGGCTATAATTGTATGGACTGGAGAAAGAGATGCTGAAGAGACTGCAACAGGAACTGCAGGACTGTTGTGAGAAAATGGTCGTCTGCTTGTAGGCACTGTCTGAGCAGCAGTTCTGCTTATGTGAAATACATTTGAAAGCCGAGTGAGACACTAATCGATGGGTTAAGTTCCCTTATAGCAGTTGGCAGGAGTCAATCTGATTGCTGCTCGGAGCGGTTGCAGGTTGCTCGCAGTCGCGGGCTGCTTTCTGAGTCCCTTTGGAACAAACGAGGTGCCTCAGCTGGTGGGACAGACCGGAGTGCTGTGCTGGGATAAATATGCTCTGATTCTCACTTTTATTTATTTGTTGGGTTTTACTTATCTGCAAATAAAGGTGAGCGCTCTACTGCATTAAGGGCTGGAACAGATAGATCAGAATTCTGTATAGCTGTAATAATGTAGACAATTAGCTGTTAGTTATGATTTTTGTTTGCTACCTTTGTTACGTTTTTCCAACAAAGTAGGGTGAGAGCTACCTCTAGCTTAATTCCCCCGAGCCCCTTCCAAGCTCCGAGAGCTGCTGCCTGCGTTTCGAGCTTTTGGGCCGGATTCATGGACCCGGGCGCTCTGCCGCGCGCCGATCCCGACAGAGCAGCTCGGTGCTGCGGACCGGCACCCCTGAAACAGCTGGGGCTGCCGCCGGGCCCCTTGGGACGTCTTGCCCCTGAAACGGGTATCTCAGCGTGCAGCGTTTGCTTTTGCTAAGCAGCTTTTGCTAAGCGTTTGCTTCGTGGTCGTGTCCAGCTTTGAGCACGGTGAGCGGTGTCTGCGAGCACCGGCCTTACGAGTGCAATGGAATGGAGCAAAGTGTTGGACATCCCACTGTAGATGCTCTTTCAACTGTGCCTGGGCCATCTTTGCTACTCCTATGCTGGATTTTGCTGGTGAGGGGGGTCTCTGTTAGAGAGGTTAATGTAATATACTTTCTGCATATCGAAACCAGTATTTAAGTAAACATTCTCATTTCTACCTACTTATTGCACTGACTTGTTTTTTATTTTTTTTGTGGTAAACTCTGGTAACTTCAGGTCACGGCACCCATTTGTGCTGGAGCAGTGTTCGACCTTAGCAGACTGACGGCATTATTTATAAAGGACAGATGTATAAATAAGAAGTACCTCATGTTGAATGTTATTGTACTGTACCTTTAATGTCACAGTGCAGATCTTGTTGGACTCATGAATGTGTATAACCACATTAAACATGCAAATAAAACTGTTTCTTAAATGGTGGTTTCCTGTAGTATCTTTGAATGGTGGTTTCCCGTAGTATCTTTGAAGCTTGAGTTGTGAAAGACTTTGTTTAGCTCCCTCTTTTCCCTTGCTGTATGCTGATATGTTGAGCTTACGTATTCGGAGATCTCTGGATCCCCAGAGAAGTGAAAGTCTAAGGGAGAAACAAGGAAGAACAATGAAAATGTTAATCGGTTACACCGAAGGAGGTTGATGATTAAGCCAACAAGCTGGAGTGAATGAATCATTTACGTGCTTCATTAAATACCTTGTCTATAGCATTAGTATTTTTAGGTGTGGGCAGATGAAAGGGGAGGGTCTCGTGTTTACCCTGGCACCAGACAACTGGCATGGGAAGGACCATGGTTTCCAGTCTTTGAAGTATCAGAAGAAAGAAGGGCTGGTGTCAAAGGCTGTTCTCTGCTGGGAAGTTACTTATGGAATATTAATCAAAATTCTGACTATCAACAATTTCTCTTCTAAGAGGTTTAAGTGTTCCTGTTAAATACTAACAATGTGTTGAAACCAAAACCTACTTTAAGCTGCCTGTCTCCAGCACGTTCTGGGTTTTCCCGGCCAATGCTACAAAATGTTGGAGCCACCTCCTGGCTTGGATTGAGAGGAGTCCTCCAGGCCACCAGTGCTGCACAAAGTCCACAATTATTTTCTCACCAAGCCTTTCCTATAAAGCGAAGCCCTGGCCCAGCCAAAATCGGTAAGACTTGTCCTATTAATTTCATTAAACCTGAGGTTTTCCTTTGCTGCATTTTTGTCATTTTCGTGATCGTTCCCTAAAAAAAACACAGAATGAGTGCGCGCACACATACACACACACACACACACACACACAAAAAGTTATTTATGACATTACACAGTAATGTGACTATCTAAAACACAAGTAGAAACCTTTCAAGTAAATCTTAACCAGAATTCTTGCTCATTGGGAGATTTTTTATCTGTCTCCAAGGGCTTTCTAGTTTCAAATGCTAATAAGAAATATTTTATCCTCAGCCATAAATCTCAAGGCAGAACAATAAATCTGTATGAGCTTTTATGTAGATTTTTACACCCCGTGTTTTGGAATTCACAGCACAAAGGACACGTGCTACAGATAAAGTATTTTCCAAATTAGAAGGTGCGTGTAAATCGCAGATGGTCTATTCTGAACAAAGGAGAAATAAAACCAGCTATTTTGCTTGAAGCCACTGTTACTTTGAAAGAGCTTCCTGAAGTTTGCTGCACTTGGGTAGCATCAGAAACACGGTTGTATTAAGCCTTTAATTGCAGCATATTAAAATGAACTTTCCGGTTGCTTTCTATAGACAGCAGTACCGAAGCTGGCCTTTGGGAGACCTCCGTCTTGGCCCGGCGGGGTCTGAACAGATTCTGGCAAATGCCATTTCCTGGATGCTGTTGGAAAGCTCCGTCCTCACGGGAAGTGCTGCTCGGGGATCATCAGCGTTTGGAGAACAACTGCAGCAGCTTCCTGTGCTAGCAGCAAGCCAGGACTCGCGCGAGGAGGTTTCCTCCCTGCAGTGCCGTGGGTAGGTACAAGGGAGGCGCTTCCATCCCCCTGAGGGGGAAGCTCCTCAGTTTCCTCCTGCTGGCAGCTGTTTAGCTCATGGAGCATCTTAGCAGCTGTGGAGAACGGGGAGGCCTGAAATGCCATCGGATGCCCCGGAGGATGCGGGGCTCTTGCAGGCAGGCAGCTCTCGTGAGCTGAGTGACAGGGACATCCTGTGTTGCAGCTCCCTTGCACCCCACTGCTGCTCTGAGAAGGTCTCCTGCTCTCCTTGACCCTTTCTTCTGCTCAGGTCTGAGGTGCTGATGGGGAGGACTGGCTGGCGAGGGTGGGACTGTCACCACAGGTACTGTCACCACACAGTCCTGCGGGCGCCGAGGCCAGCGTGGCAGGAGGAAGCAGGACAGCCGTGTGTCTATACATATATATTTTACCATTCCCTAGCCCACTTGTACTGAAGAGGGGAAGCTAACAGCGTTTGTTCACTTATTTTTGCAGAGCTCGAGGACTGGGATTGTGCGAAGGTTAATTCAATCTCTAAAATGTGAGCGGTGCCAGCGGCCTCAGGGGCGGCGGTGGGAGACAGGCAGGGCTCGTTTACCTTAAAACTGTACACGAAAACAGGTGCTTTCTCTTCTAATGCCTTGTTCTTGGGAAGGTGCAATGCCATGAAATAGCCTCCTGCCGAGATGGAACGTGACATGCTTGCGGGCTTTCTGTGGGGAGACTTTTGGGAATAAAAACAATAAAAGGAATTATATTTAAAGTGCAAATAGTAAACTGTGGAACTTGAAGAGTGAGACATGGGGATAGCGTGGCTTAGAGGCATTGCTAGATGCCGGGATATTGCCCTTTGCTTGCAGTCCTGAGCTGAGGTGCAACATGTTCTCGCTTTTCTCCCTGCTCATCAGGGCACACGAGTGGTGGTACCTGCATCAGACACCATTAGTGCCCCAGAAGGAGCAATGCAGGGGAGAGAAGAACAAAGGTCAGAGATTTGGAATATGGAAGGGAAAAATCGAAGTGGAAATAACAGGTCTCATCAGGCATGGATGGCAGATAGTAAATTGGCTTCAGGAGAGCTGTTCAGGCATCACAGGAACCACATCACCAGGTATAAGGTGAGAGTCAACTACTTAAATAGAAGAGTTGCTCATGCTTGAAACCTTCTTTGACCCTGCAAGGGGAGAAGTTGTTTTGCTGCCTTAGAGACCCTATGTATTTTTTGTCTTTTTTCCCTCAGTTCTTCATACAGTACTTTCTTTACAAAATGTGCCACATAAGCAATTTTTCCTCCTCAGTGCCGGAGCTGGAGCAAACTGGGTGACCCTGCTAGGAAAGCAATTTTCAAATGCAGCCCGTGATTGTCAGTGTGAGGCTAGTAGGTGTTTTACAACATCCAGCACTGTCCTCACCCCTCGCAGATGATGGCAAGGAGCGGGTCCCAAAGACTGAGACCTACCATACTGAGACTGAGACCTCTCTTTGGGTTAGCAGAAACACACAAAGTGGCCTTGGAAAGTCCTGTGGTTTGTGTGTCACCTTTCTGGCTGCTGAGGGGGAGCGGATGGTCCCCAATGCCGTGGACCTGACAGTGTTTTGAGCAAATATGAGCTGACCGTGAGCTCCTACTGGGGCTGCATTTGCCTGCATTTCTGAACTGGTGTGAGGAGCTTGACAGATCACTGAGGAGCAGCCAGAGATGCTGGGAAGTAGGGTCCTTTTTTAAAAGAAAACAAAAAAAGACATCCACATTAAGGGAAAAAAAAAATCTGCTAACCTTGCCTTCTGCCACTAGTCACGGTGCTGAAGGACTGTGTAGGTGATTGCTCTTGGGCCAGCTAGTTACAGGAATGAATTACCACAGAAGGCCAGGATGAGGCTTTTCCATGGTCATTATCAGACCTGGTTTCTCATCAATACATGGCTTTATTGGAGGAAAAAGCTCAAAATTGCTGGGCTTTGATTGCTGAGGGGGAAGCTCTTAAGTGCTTCCTGCTGCTCCCTCACTTTGTGCTAACCCTCTCTGGCCCCGTTAAATTGATGTCGTGGTTCCCAAGCACTGCCCACAAATCACTCTTCTCCTGCTAATACCGCAAACATTTGCACATGTCAGGAATGGGGGGTGGTGAAACAGTAAATCTCAAAACCAGTAAAGAGCTTAAAGCTTTTCCCCGGTGATCTGGGTGTTGCTTTTGGGTTTTTTTTTTTTTTTCCCCCACCAACACTTCAAGATATTTAGTTGTTAGCTTAAGTTAAAAACACAGATCCTCACGTTTACATTGAGAAAGCCTTCATGGGAGGACCGTGCCCACATAGTTCAGTGCGACCTGGTCTGATTTCTGCGTGATAACTGATGTTTTAGGGATAACCAGGAGAAAACCCGAAGGCTGACCGGGTTGCATTTGCCTAAACCCCAGTCGTCTCTGTGGGACTGGGCTGGAGAGGAGGAAAGCAAAGCTCTGGTCTCCCAGGACAGCAATCCTAGGAAATGGGGCAGTCCGGAAGCTCCTTGGCCTGGAGAGACAGTGCTGTCACCCCAAGGTTTCCAGCACTCTCAAACATTGCTAAACTGAAGGAAGTTCATTAAAAACTGGGCTGGAAGCGGCCTCGATGTGATGCCTCTGTGACACCTCTGCCATCCTCACCTGCCTCAGTTCCAGTAGGGCTACGAAAATGAAAGCCAGACAAAAAGATAAATACACGTGTAAAATACCCCCAAAGCAAACATGTTACTAGCTTTTAAAACAAGGTGATTTAAATAATGTAAAAATATATTACAGAAACAGAATCTCTGCTGTTTAAAGATGAATTAATGCAAATACCACAGGTTTATCCTGCCGAATTCCCTTGAGAGGATTCACTGGGGAAGTAATTTGTTTCTTTTTAACTAAGACTGTAAGCTTTGAAGTTGGTGAGTTTTCTGTCCCTGCAAGTAGCCCTCTTAATCCTGGGGAAAAACATCAAATCTAAGTCGGAGCGAGCTGCTAACTGCAGGTTGGTCTGTGCATTATTTAAAGCTCTGGCTAGAACAGATTTTCCACAAGCTACCAGCCAGCAATGTGAAGGACACTGGAAAAGGCATGGAGAATTTCTGGATTAATTTTTTATCAGCTATTAATGATACACAGACAGCCCTACAGAGAGTGTGTCCCGAAAAGGGCCTCCATTATGGTGGGGTTTTTTTTTATTATTATTAATCATTACTACAAGGCTAAGGGCTCTCATCGATTGCCTGGTGCTGACAGTGGGTGAGGATGATTTCAGGAGGACCCGTTGCTGGAAAAGGCACTGAGAGCAGCTCTTTTCCATGCTGCAAGCCCCATAGGGATGGGGATGTTCACACGCTCCCGCCCCACCAGTGTGACTTAGTGCTCCCTTGGTTGTGCTCGTGCTGGGGTTGTGGGGCTGCGCTGCGAGGGACCTGGGGAAATGACCGAGTTTTGCCCTCAGCTTGGAGCATTTTGGTGATTTGTTGTGCAGGACTCCCCTGCAGACAGTTCTGTTGGCACAAGGGCAGGCAATGAGTTGTGACCAGCGGGACACTGCCTCTTACAGGTAGTATTTCCCATACAGGGCATTTTAAAAACTGCTCTCTGAAACTGCAACGCTGGATTTCATGGGAGGACCCTCCTTCATCTCAGGATTGTTCTTCAGACCCCACTTTTTCTGCTTTTTACTTGTAAATGAGACTCAGCTATCAGATGGCAGAGCTCCCCTGAGCCACATTACACCAGGACCACCCAGCATCATTTTTTCAGCCTGGAGACACCATCGGCCTTTGGGGATCAGCTGCAAGGAAAATCCCTCCGACGCGAGTGGCCTATGGAGCAATTCGGGGAGGTCAGTGAACATGTGGTGACAGCTCAGAGCAAGAGCCAGGGGAAAATATAAACTGCTTGCTGCAACTGGGCTTGCACTGGAATCCACTGATGCAGAATCCGTAGCCAACATGACTTAATTGCTCCTGATCATTTCCTATAGAAACCCTGGCTTCTCCCTGCTTCCCCTGGTGCCTTCTATTCAGCAGCTCTGGATTTACATAGCAAACCACGTTAGCTGAGCAGACTCAGTGCTACAAAACCGTGAATTGAATACTGTGGAAGTTTTTAAAATGCTGCTGGTTTATACTGCCTTAAACCTGTGCTGGTTTATGGGCTACACTGAATCATCTTATTAGCACCTGTGTGCGAGGGAGAAGTTCTACAAATGGAGAAAGGAGGCACGGAGCATGTGAGACACTCCTGGGAATGATTCAGTACGCAGTGCAATCTCAGTCGCAGGAAAGCGCTCGCCTTTTCATTTTCCTTGTATCAAGTGCCCCATCTCAAATTAGTTTTCCCGCCGTGCGTCAGAATTTAGGTCAAGTTCCCAGTGGGGAATGAGGCAGAGAGATGTGCAATGTTTGCCCTGGCCTCTGGCAGCCCCTTTGCAGGAGAGGAGAGGGGCAGGGAGGACAGTGTGGTTGTTTTAAAAGATATCTCCTCCTCTGATGGGTGACCGGAGGGCACTTGCCAAGTTAACAGCCTTTGCAAACACACTCTAAGGGCAGTTTATGTCATGACTTGGGATTTATATCTTCACGCAGGAATCAGGAGCTGATGGCTGTTTTATGATCAGCATGTAGTGTAAGTGCTATGTCGAGCTAAGTTCTTACCTCAGCTAGTCAGCATAAATGCTGGTGAAGTCAAGAAGAACTGGGCTGGACCCAAGCACAGGCACTGGTGGCTTGTGCCCTTACATTGGAAGTAGTAGGAGTGAGACAAGCAAAGAAGAGTAAATAACCCTATTAACCATGTGGAAAAGAGATGGCTGCAAAATGTCCAGGTAAGGGCTGCAGGCACCTGCCTCTCCTCGGATCACAGGCTCAGCTGCCTCCTCTCCCCTCGTCACACCAGGAGGGAGCCCAAAGTACACTTGTAAGAAGGCCCTCTTTACCTGAAGATTGAAGATACGAATGCTCATATTCAGGTAATAATATGCAGTAAAAACAAAACCAAAAAAAAAAAAAAAAACTTGCTGTAAGATGTTACTATTTTCATGGTTGTGTGATTGAGGAGGACCAAGATTGAAGAGCTCACAGTGCTCGCTGGAGCAGGATGTGAAACAAAGCAGGAGATGAGTCAAGAAGAGACTGTTCACTGACGTTGGTGCTTTCTTTCCTGTTTTAGCACATGCCACGTCAGCCTCTGCAAGCAGTGGGATAGAAGGCAAACAGGCTCCAAGCTCTGACTTGGCTTTTGCTTCTCCAGCAGCACTACCTGGCAGTGCTGCCACAAGAAGTGCACCTGGATTCAGGCCTGAGCTTCAGGAAACTACACAGAAATCTGTTGCCTGGCCATGAAGCCTACAGAGGTGGGGAGGTAAAAAGGGGAATTTAGCAGCTCTGCATTTGGGTGCAGAATAGTAGGGAACACGAGACTGGTTCTTCCCAAGTAATTGCTCTGAATCAGTAAAGAAGCAAATCACCTGCCAACAGATCAGAGGCGAGGAAAGTGTGGACTGTTGCACTTAATCTTATACTTTTGAAGCAGGGTAGCAGATTCTGAGCAAATTATGGGCCTGGCAGTGTTTTCACACTGCCTCTCGCTCTGATAAATCAATGCTCTCAGGCCTGCAGACTGCGTCGCCAACGCGAGCCCTGTGCTAGGAAGCAGCTGCTGCGTTTTCGCAGCCGCGAGTCTCCTGGATGGCATTCTTGCTGACTGGAATGCCTTGCAGCACTTACATAATTGCAACTAGAAGTTTCCCTGCTTCACCAAATTGCTGAACCAGAAGGGTTTGCTTGCTGTAGAACCGGAGGGAAGAAACTGGAAGGGAGCAAGCAAGGCGACAGGCTGTATAAACTGTTGGGACGTGATCAGGATTTTGATTTTTGGAGATTTGTCCAAGGTGGGGGGAAGCAAGTTGTGTGGAAGGAGTTTGGTGAATAATTAACCACATAAAATGTAGTCAATGAATTTTGCTGATTGGGGATTATCTACGAATGGAGTGAGTGTGGGTTTCCTGCAGCCCTTTTTTTGTGGTGAATAGTTCCAGGGTTCTAGCTTTATCCCAAGGAATTTGTTTATCTATCTGCTAATTAACTACTGAAAAAGAAATGAGAATACTATTGCACATAGAGAGTAGTCATGAGATTGGTGAGCATTCAGTCTCCTTCACTTCTCAATGTATAGGATGGGGAAAGCCTCCTGAATCTGAAGTTTTATCACTATCTGGGCTCCACATAGGTCACTCTATATCTTGAGAGGATGTAAATTCAGGCCCTCAGAAGGCACTACCCAGACCTGTCATATATTTCTCTTGGATAAGCTCAGCTTTTCTGGATCTGAATACCTGCCTGCCTGCACATGGCTGTTTGTATGGAAACATTTGTCTGTAAATCTTGGATTGTCCAGATCCTGGACAACTAGGCTCGTTTCATTGACTTATGAGTAGCGTCCCTCTTATCCCACTCCCATCCCTTTGTTACCCTGATGTGCTCCTCCAGGATGGTGCTAGAGCTTATTCCAAAAGCGTAGGTTTCTCCTTAAGTATTGGCCATGGAGCCTCAGCATCATTTTTCAGTTTAAAAGATCACAATAACAGTTTTCAGAATCAATTTGCAAGGCTTTGAGGAAGAATATGTTACTATTTGGTTATTTACCTCCTCCTCTTGTGCAACTTTGGCAGGTCAAGTGCTTTAGCAAATTCTTGCTATCCTTTCTTTACAGTGAAATCTTTTTGGATGATGAGATTTTAGAGTTTGTGGGGTTTTTTGTTTTATTTTGCTTGCCATGTAGCTCTCTCTTGCTGGGTTCATGCTCCAAATAGCACAGCAGGCCTCTCAGAAAACCATGTGCTCCACTCTGCTTCTGTGCATGTGCTTGTGGTTCACAAGCAGCTTGCTAATAATTTTTTGTTGTTTTCCTTTGTTTCGTTAGCTTGTTTCAATGCTTTTTGTTACCAGACCATGCTCATGAGGGTTAGGTCACTTGGAATTCGAGGTGGAATTATCCAGCCAAAGAAATCTAGTACGGAGAGACCAAAATCAGCAGCAGAAATCAGACTGCTTGTGAAAGCGTGAAATAACTTAGCTGGGAGGCAGCTAACCCCTTGTCTCCTAATGCTGAAACACATCAGTACTACTGATAACTCCTTAAACCCCAACTCTTTCAGCTCTTCCTAAGAATCTCTGTAATCCTCACCTAGGACTGCCAGTGAACGCTCCATGGATGCAGCGGGTGTGATATGGGCAAAAGCAAAGCTGCTTAACAGTGTGTGGAGGCCAAAAATCTTGTGTAATCACTGATGCATATTTTATACTTAACACAGTGACAAGAAGTGGTTGTCATTGATGACAGCAAAATTATATTATTTCTTCATTGTAAAAAATGACCCAGGAAGGTACATGGTGCTGAAGGCTCCCCAGCAAATACAATGCTAGCTCCTAGAAAACCTTTGTAGGTATAAATGAAATAAAGACAGATGCTGAGAAATGGAAGTTTGTGGGTGATTTTGCTCAGATATCCTGGTAAATACTTCTACTGCTTCTTTTTCTCTTGGGCAGGAGACTCCAGGAGATGCCAAGGGTTAGCACAGAGCAAGAGGGCTTGGGGGTTAAGTTTTGGGGGTTAAGGAGAGTGTCAGGCTGTCACACAGGTAAGTGTGCAGGACCGATGCAGCTCTCCTGTGCTCACTGATGGACATTTGCCGATCTCCTCATCCGCTTGCTCAGCAAAGTTGTGTCCTCATATCCTGATTATGGCTTGAAGCCGATTAGCAACCCGCCCATCAACAGCCTCCAACTCATGGGAACCTTTCACTGCTTATGTGAATTCTAGGAGATGCCACTCGGCCCTTGGCCAGAGATGCTCCCCTCTGCCTCTGCTCCCTTCCGTGCTGCTGCTGCATGATGTTCTGCATCATCCACCCAGCCCTGCACAGCAGGCAGCGCTCAGACAAAGCGAGAAAGGCAACGCGGACCGGCGAGAAAAGGTTATGAAGATAAGTGGTGCCATTCCAACGTGACGCACGCGGCAGTAAGCGTTGCGTTTTGATGAGCTCTGTCACCTTATGCATTCACAAAGCTCCGGTGTTTTCTGCTGTTTGGCGCTGTAGAGTCAGGGGTGAAGATGTCGATAAGCTGTTTTATCCTAAAAATCATCAATGTTTAATTTAGGTGAGACTTGCTATGAAAAGCCTTTCAACTAAAGGTTTGGCCAAAACACCCTCTGGTTTTGTCGCTTTTATCAACCTGAGTCCTAAAGCCTGAGCAGCAAAGAACCAAGTGTTGGACATCGGCAGGCAGGAAGTGGCTGATAGAAATAAAGTGGCCTGGCCCTTCTCTAATTAAGCAAATGAGCTTCCGAAGCCATCTCTGCTACAGTGATGTTCCTTTTAGCTCCATAACGTTCCCAGGAAAGCACCGTGACGTTTGGCAACTTAAGCACCCTTCTTACTTGCAGAAGCAAGAAGGACCTTGTGTTGTGAGGTTGTTTTCAGTTTCAAGGTTTCTTCTTTGATAAGCTTTTGTTGAAAGTGTCTCTGACCTTTTTTATCTTCCTTGCAAGAAGGCTTATTTTTAGAGATGTCCTACCTTGTATCACCAAAGACTAGTGCTTTGGATAGCGTAGCCTGCTCTATCTGCTCTTGGTGAGAGATGGATTTTCTCTATCAGCACAATCTTGTGTACCTTGTATGTGAATCCACCAGCCTGGCACACAAGGAGGCAACGTGCTTCAATGCATAGAAGAGTATTTGAGGGGAATGAGGGTAAAAAAAGGGAAATGTTCACAAAAAAAAGGCTCCCCCTCAGAAGTTGATACAAGTCTAACTCTATCTGTTTTGAGCTTCTTTTCTAATAGCCTTCAAGGCTCTTGTGTCCTCTTGTCCCTGACCACACTACATCCTGAGAGCTGCCCCTTGCTGCCCTTTTCCAAAATAAGGTTTCTCCAGAGGTGATGGAGCATCTTCCAAGTGCTTGGGAAAGAACTGGACTCAACCTTGTTCTGGGTGCAAGCAATGAACTGTGGGGCAAGCGCATTCCTCACTGCTGGAATCCTACTCGTCTGGACTGGGTTTTGCTCCAGTGGAAAACCCTGCTGATGTTCTGGTGTAAGTGATTCAGCTCAGTGGGACTGGGATGTGACGTCCCAACTCCAGACCTCTCTCCTGCCCATCCTAATCATGAGAAATTTTGATGCAAAAAAAGCTTGGCCTTCTATCCTGTCCTAGCAAAAATGTGGAAGCAAAAAAACATAACAGAATTTCTGCATGGCACAATGTCTGCTAACACTCTCAATATCCAAATTCAGCAGGATTCTCGGGCTCTTTCCCTCATTTAAAAGCATATATGTTCTCTGCTTATTTCAAAGGCATAAGCTTCCAGGCTGGTGATTTGTCCACCTCAAGGCCTTTTCACTCCACAGGTCAGTACAAAGTGATTAAATAAATGTGTAGAATACTCGAAAAGGAAAAATGTTTTCTTTCTTTCTCAGTATATTTCTTTTATTTTTGATCTTTACCTATTACAACTGTGAATGTTGTTACTCCTATAAAATGCAGTCCTTCAAGTCTGCCTAAGTTCTTGGCCTCAAGTACACTGCAGCAATGAGTTTCATTGAGTTCCCCCTCCAGCTTTATCTAAAGACTAAAAATACTTTAAAAATAAAATTTATTTTTAAAACAGTTTTTATTATTATTACTATTTAAAAAATGAAAGGAGAATCCCAAGCTGGGCTGCTCCTGTCCCATCTTTTCAAATAAAATCCTCTTCAGGAAGAGTCCTGGTTTGGAATGTGTTATCTAGAAAAATAAAAACTTAGAAAAGCTATTGGAGCTTCTAATAGAAAATAGTTGCTATACTTAGAAAAACAGAAATAGATGATCAAAGAAGGAGCTTCCTTCTTGAAGACCTCATTGGCTAAATTGTGAAATGAAGGTATGAAGAAAAAGGTTCACCTCTATGAAACTCAAGATTAATGCTCTACAAAGGAATAATTAGGAAAATTAAATTTTTCTGTCAAGAAGTAAGGGAATTGGATGACTAAAGATAAAAAATAAAAAGTTGGATACTCCCTATTGCATGGACCTGTAAATTTTTCTATTTGGCGTGCTCTCTCTTAGCAGGGCTCCTTTCAGCCACAGCAAAATGTGCTTCAAGAAACTTAACATTAGTTTATAGAAAAATATGCCCACAGAAAGTTTCTTGCTTTCTAACCCTCCCTGTGCAGTGCTTGCTTTATGCTATATTACAAATACATATGCACATGAACACACACACCCTCCCCTCTGTGCTTTGATTTACACTGCATGATGATGGATTATTTAACACTTTTTTGAAGCCTGCTAGATTGTTGACCTTAGTGCTACTTTATGGCATAAACTCCTCTGGATAATACCACACTGTTGAAAAGATCTTCAGTCTTCTTTAAAACTGATGCCTTTCATTTTCTTGAGTGGCTTCTAGTTGTTATTAGTGGCGAAGGGCTGGAGATGTTTACATGACCTTCATGAAATTTTCATACATTCAATATCCAAGCCATTTTAAGAAATTCTTTTCTCCTGATGTTTTAATTTTTGCTGTCTTGAGTATTTCGGTACTCACTGGAAAATGTCATTAGCTAAATAAAAAACTTGAAGCAAAACTCATTTAGCTATGTTGGAGGGAAGAAGTGTCCGCAAATTTGTGTCAGATGGAAAAGCCATGAATTTCTGAGCTACGGAGGAATGATTCTGGCCCAGAATGATTTCACCTGCCTGAAATGGGAGTTAAGTGTTGGTCAATTTTGTCTAAACTGCCATTTTTTTTCCAGGAAATAGTACTCCAGGTTTTCATAAGCCTGGAGACATTTTTGTCATTTCGACCCCGTTTAGTTTATTATATCCTGCCAACCATGTCTAGATAAACTGTAATGAAGGCTGCTGCCTCCATTATAAGCCCACATCTACTCTATCAGCAAGCCTTCAGTGCTGTGACCATTACAAAAGCCCTAAAATTTGATCTGGCTTTGATGATAGGCAAGTTTCAATTTGTGGTTGCTAGCCTGCAAAAAATGATCTCCAAATGGCATGTTACAGGCTGTTATTTTCTGTCCTACTGGCTGGTTTGAAAGTCCACTCTCTTCTCTCCGATGTGAAGGTCATTCCTCCAGATCAGGAACTGCTATTGCTCTTACTAACATGAGCAACTGTACCATGAAGCTTGATTTAAAAGGAAGTATAGCCAGGAGAACAGGGTTGCATGTCTTTTTCTTTTGACATAAATGTTAATTCCTCCCTGAGCCAGAGATCAAGGCTGTTTCTGAAGAGAACGATGTATTTGGGAATATGAATATCCCTCTACACTGCTCATAGCGGTGGGTCAGTCCCACAGGCGATTCCTGATTAATTTTTAATCAGAAATATTTTCTCCTTTGTCCATTCCTGTCTTGCCATCTTTAAAGCAGCACGGTGCTCACAACCACCTCTTTATAGCTGCTACTTTCAGCAAGCTTTCCTGAGCTGTAACTATTCAATATTATTCATCCGTATTGATGAGTCTGGTTGTTAAAACGCATGAGTTACAATAGTAAGCTATCTGATTAAAATAAGAAAAAGAGCTAGCATGAGGATTAGAAACAAGTGCTTTTTGGAAGGTTTAATTGCATGATCTGCTTTTTGGAAGGCTTAATTGCATGATCTCACTAATCAGTGTTTTCTAAGTTCAATGCACACCCCGTGCACCTATCCTTTAAATCAGTGCAGGCTGCGTATCAGCTTATATTGTCCTCGCAAATTAGCAGTACAACATCAATGTCTCCGATGCAGGGAGCTCTCCCAACAGCAACCATTTGCGTTTCTATTTGAGCGTGCTGGAGACCAATGTAATGAAATGAATAGCCTTTTAATTTAATTGGCTTTCAATGCGAATCGGAGATGAGGAAAGCACAGTGCATCGCACAGTTACTGTAGAAACAGTGGAGGTCACAAGCTCTGCGTGCAGACCCTGCATCAGTCACTGCTGCTCCGGTGCAGTGATTTCTTTTTAATTCTCACTGCGTCTCCATCAGACCCCAGGAAGTCCAATAATTCGGCGTTAGTATTCCAAGTGGAAGCGCCAGGTCGTTTGTCACTGGTCAGATCATGCTACAGAATCCATTTAAAAAACGCTGCCAAAATGAAAAACTACGTTGTATCAGTGCTCTTATATATCAGGAACAAGAATAAGATTGGGACAAGAAAAAAAAAAAAAAAGGAAGAAAAGTGTGTGTGGGGTCAACTCTCTGTTTCCTTCTCCTAGAATAAAGAGAGACAGGCACCAGGAATGCAAGAAAAAGTGGCACAAAATGGATAATACTCTGCCAAAACCCCCTTTTTCAAAACCATCTTTTTATTACAGGTCACAGACAGTTAAGATTTATGGGCCATTTAGTGGGGCCTGCCTTGCTGAACGAAGCGCTAGCAAGAAGGGAGGTAATGTCTTACTAATATTCAAAACTCCCACATCCTTTTGATGGTAGAAATACAGAGATACAGCTCTTGCAGTAGCTAGCCCAAGAGCACATCTGTGAACACACGAATGCTTCCATGCAATTCCAAACGTAGAAAAAAGGCTACTTTGAGGGCTGGTCCATGCACAATTTATGATGCAGCTTCAGCTGAAGTTCATCTGTCTGTGGGGCACCTCACACCACTATGCTATGGTACAAGACATCTCTTTTTTTTTCAGAATGTATTGCATGAACAGCTGTGGTGTTTTTAGGATGTCTTGCATGGTGTTTTTGATATTTCTTGTAACAAGGCTATAATCACTGTATCACTAGCAGATTTTTTTTTGGTACTCCTGCAGAATCTGCTTGCCATGAGAGAATTAATCCATAGCCTCGTGCTGAGATGCTCTCCCAGGAGGTGAGAGGAAGAATCCTTCAGTTGTCAGATTTACAGAAGAGCTTTAGGTGGCACATGGTAATTGGACCATTGGTCCAATTTTGGACCATATATGTATACCATAGTACACAGTTTTGAACAACTTGGTTGTTGTGCACAAATAACAGCATTGCATTTTGAAGTAGATTGGACTTGGCAGTGAGCTTTTTGAGAACAGGGAAAATAGACCAGCATCTTCAATCCACCCATTAAAACTTTTCAAAGTGGTTCATTTAGACCCAGTCTTGTCCTGGATCAAGGGCTGATGAGCCTGTAGTTTGAACAAGGGGCAAAGGTATGTGAACTGCTTGCTTGCCTTGAGGTGAACAAGCTCATGCAAAGGTTTGTGGTAGGATGGGGAGGGTGGGTGCCTACAGAATAACACATCTGCTCTGAATTCACACCCCTAATTAACCTGGATTAATTTCTCTCAAGTAGTGTCATGTGGACAATCTTCAAATTGAAGGAACTGGCTTCTGCTTTAACTCCAGTTAAGGAGGTAACTAAAGAGAAAATGGTGGTAAATGTGAAAAAAATACTTTTTTAAGGGGAAATCTTGAAAGATGTGGTGAAGGAGAAGTGCAATTTTAAGCGAGTTTAACAGAGATGAGATGGGGTCTGCATGGTATTGTTGCATAATGTCACTTGCCTTTCAAATGGTGGTTTCAACTACTGTGTTTAACCAGGTCTGGGAAGAGGAATTTGTCTGTCACATTAAAACACACTTTAACTCCTGTTAAAGCCATGTTTTTCCTCTCTTTCTGATAACTGATATTCTGCAAATAATGGCAGAAGACGAGGGAAGTGATAGTGTCCCTCTGTATCCAGCTCCACCACATTAAAACACACTTTAACTCCTGTTAAAGCCATGTTTTTCCTCTCTCTCTGATAACTGATATTCTGCAAATAATGGCAGAAGACGAGGGAAGTGATAGTGTCCCTCTGTATCCAGCTCCACCTCCTGAGTGAGCCTGATCCATTGCTGGAGAAGTGGGGCCTTGCTGGGACCATTTCCCCCTAACTGTGGCAGATCCCCAGTTTCTAAGTGATCCACCTCTCCAGCTCACTGCCGAGGCATCCCAGCATTGGAGCTGCACCACATAACACAAAGTAATGCAGTGCTGTAGCCTACCCATTAAAAAAAATAAAGTAATAATAAAGCTCTCTATAGATGCAGCTTTGAGCACTATATACAAAAGAGAGGTTGTTTTTCTGCAGTGTGAAATGATTCACACCTGGCTCAGCCTTGCTCTGCAGTATGCTAAATAATGCATATGACTCCTAAAGGATATTAAAAAAAAAATTGGTTTCTGGGGGGAAAGAATAAAGTGAGAGAGCTGTTCAGACAATGTGCTACATCAGGGGAAAAAAACTGTAAGGAAAAAGAGAGAAAATGGCTGTGTCAGCCCTCATGAAAATAATATGTTATTTCTTTCTAATCTCCTGGTAGAGGGAACAGGAGGTTGCAAAGAGCAGGTGTCCTGAGAAAGCAAGGGGACTGGGAAAAGGTAAAGCTGTCTGGATGAAAGCTGTGCAATACTGAGGCACGAGGAGGTTATTTCAAAGCGTGCTGCAGTATGTGGAGCAAGAGAGGGGGAGTGGTGGTGCCTGGCCCCCCAGGTGCTGCAAGGCTTAAGAGCAGAGTAGAAGGGGAAATTAGCTCCAGATTTCCAGCTCAGGTGCAAACTGCTCTTTGCAGCCTCCTGATTGAGCAAGAAGGACTTTTAGGAGGTACCGCATGTGCTGCATTTGGAGGTGCAGTGGGGTTTCTCTCAGGCAGTGGGTGCACCTCTGAAATCCTGCCTTCCCACTGTGCTAGTTAGGTTTAGTTTTGCTCTGTCAGTGGGACTGGACGGTGTTGCAGCCATCAGGTCCTGCCAGAAACGCCCCAGTGTGACCACAGGGTTCAGTGTGCAGGGAGAAACGGAGCAGACCCAGTGCACGGCCCAATCAAAGATTTATAAGCAGCCATGCATTTTTAATGCCCAGAAGGTCTGTACGGTAAAAACAGCAATGTGAAGTTAAATGGTCACTCTGGCCAGCTTTCCACAGAGCATCATCAAAGCATCATTTCAGCAGGAGAAGTTGGTGGTTGAATCCTCCCCAGAGGAGGAGAATTAGAGCAGGCACCGTTTAATGCTGTGAGCACCCAATCCCCATGGGCCTGCTTATTTTTTTAAGGCAGTTGTGATCAAAGCAGAGCAGAGGTGCATTTAACACAGGGTAGACCTGTTGCTCTCCGCCCAGGTGCACTGCTTGACCGTGGGGGAGTTGCCTCCACTTTGCTGGGCAGCCTCAGGACAGGGGAGTCTTTGGGGTTTTCCTCAGCCCAAGATTGTTGCTGTCATGAAAGAGAGATGTGTGAGCTGTAACCAGCATTGGCTTTTATTTTTCTGAGCATCCAACTTCTGTGGTTAGCTGTTAGGGAGAGATATTTTATCTTACCAGCTACCTGGTAGCTTAGGGAAGCTGGTATTTACAGGGATACTGAATTCAAGTTGTCTGGCAATGCCTCTTCCTGCATCTGCAAGTCTTATGGGCCACCTAGGGCCCGTGTCACTTAATGTTTTGGAACATTTAGGTCCCTGGCTTCTCTGATAGCCTGGCAGTATTTTGTTTTCAAGCTCATACGTGGACAAGTTTTAGAGGTTTGTGAGTATAATAAAATAAGTGCAAAAAGAAACTGAGGTTTGTAACAGGATCCTTATAAGGCAGTTGCTGGAAACATGGGCTGGAAACGTGCTGGAAACGTGATTTGGCTTGGTTATCAAGCTGATTAGGCAGCACTGTACCTCCATTTGGCAAGATTCATCTTAACAAAAGGATTGTTTCAGAAGAGCATCGAGAGGAAGAAAAGGCAAATAACTGGTGTATTGCTATTTGATGACCTGCTGTAGATGATCTGTTTTGGCCTGTCACTCACCAACACTGGGGGATCCTGTTGATAGGAAGGGCTGGTATGTGCTGCTGCACTGCATCCCTTCTACACTTCCCTTGGTGTTTCTCCCAAGGCCTGGATAAAGGCTGTAAAATAAAAACGGGTTGCTTATTTTGTGTTGCCCCAAATATGCAGAACACATTTCAGTTTTGCTTTTATTCCTACTACTCTCTCATCACTTGTCTTTGTGTATTCAGGGTGCTCATGGATTCAGGGATTCATGGGTGCTTAGGAGAAGTTGTGGTAGGGAAGTTGTTAATTTTCAGGCGCTCAGCGTGAGCAGGGCTGCCCCATCCAGCTTTTCCTCTTGGGAGCCCTGGCATCCTGTTTTGCCCACGTGTTTCCTGTGGGAGAGCTAAGGCTGCCTGCGTGGCCCCTGGCTGGTTTCTATTTGGCCTGAGAAACAGACCTTCACAATTATTGTGCCCAATTCAAGCCCATCCAAGTATCTGGCTTTGAGAATATTTGAAATACTGCTGCCATTGTTTCAGGGACCCAGATGTACCAGCTAGAAACATTTATGCTATTAAAAGAGCTGTGAGAAATTTTGGATGAAGCTCTTGCACAAACTGCAGCCAAGATTTCACCCTTTCATTTTGAGTCTTTGATTCCTAAGTTTTGATCAAACCATAGACTAACAGGTTTAGTCCCCACCAAAAAAATCTTATTTGCAGATATAATCTTTAATGTGAGATTCGTGCTGCAGTTCCTTTTGATTGGAACAGAGGAAAGGAAATTGGGCTGTGCAAGTCTATTTAGTATCACAACACGAAATGCCAGCCTAAGTGAAAACGTTCACCAAAATGCCACAGGTTTGTACCTTCCGTGCGTTATTCACTACTTGTTCTTTGGTATTTCCCTGAGGGGGGAAAGGCTCTTGTCAGAGGGGGAGAAACAACAGCCTGATCAATCACAGCCTCCTTGAATTGCAAATAGGCATTAGCAAACAGCCCAGTAAACCTGCTCCCACCAACCTCTGCAGAGCTGCTCTATGCAGCTTTTTGCAGCTCTCTAACATCAGAGGGTTCTTTATAGAATATGTATTTGTAAAAATTTCTTGCTTTCTCTTTTTTATCTTTTTTTTCTGATTCTGCCACTAAGTAAGCCTAAGAATGTGTGCAGCAGTTTGATTTTCCCCAAGCAAAAATTATGATATTTATAGGATCTAGAAAGCAGAGGTTCTCTGCCTTCACTTCTGCACAGTGCCATCGTATCAGCTGAAGGCTGACACACATTACCCACAGAATAACTAAGGCAAACCCTCTGCTCCAGCTCAGTTCCAAGCAGATATTTTCTCTTATCATAAGAAACTAATTAAATAGATGTATAAAAAGTAATAAAATGCTGTCTAAAAGATGGTGCTAAACTGCTGTGCAGCCAAGTGTAGAGTTTTTTTGCAGCGCTCTCCTGAAGAGGTGGCTGCACAGCTGTGTAGGATCTCCCTGCTCAACACCGGGAGCGCAGCAGGGTAGGGATTGCAAAGCCTTGGGGCAATCCAGGCCCCATGGCATGGCTGTTGTGTGGGGAGTTGCCTCTGGAGCTGCAGGGATGCTGCTGCAAACACCTGCAGCTCCCAAGGGTCTGGTTTCCCACTGCACAGAGGTCTCGGATGCTCCAGGCACAGGGCAGCAAGCGGGCGATGCCTCCGCTCCCCGCGGCTGTGGGACAAGCGTTGCCCCCTGAGGAATCACGGAGCAAGTTTCTGCCACCTGTGTGAAGCAGAAGCGTTTGGTACTTTTGTGCAACTGTCTTCCTGCTTTTCTCAGTCTCATAATCCAATTGAGACCTGAATTCTCCCTTGGAAATTCGTTTCAGGCAAACTCATACCACTGAAGTCCTACCCAAGTTCCCAGTGGGAATGCAAAGGACTGAGATCTGCAGGAATAGACAGATAATTCTTTTTCATCTGTGAGCATTTTGCTGTTACAGCTTAAAAACTCGATGTAAAGTGGTGTGAGCTGATACTCCTGAGCAAGGCAAGCTTTGCTCAGTGGTACTTTTCAGTCGTAGATGTGCTGCTGATGGGTTGGACCCTGAGAACTCAGTTACAAGGTGTTGCAAAGGGCTACAATGTTTTATCATCTAGGTCTTGAGTAAGGGCATCTCTAAATATAAAGTCTTTTGAGACAGGACTGAACTCTGCCATTTTTTTACTTACAGAATTCTGCAATTTCAGACTTCATTCTTGGCTCGACAACAGATAATAAGTACGATAAGAGGGTGACCATCAAGTTGTATGTGAAATGATTGCTGTTGCCTAGATATAAGACCGTTTTCATTCAGTTCTCTGTAATAGTTTAGTTTTGTCATGCTTGCTGATCAGATTTTCCTAAAAACTCCCTGCCTCATTCACATACAAAGATCTTTGAAGCTGCTAAGTTTTCAGAAATGTTAATGTAAATAGGCCTAGAGAGCACTTCCTAGGCTAGACTGTGATTAACTGATTAATTAACTAATAGCCAATTGATATTGCAGTTGGGCGTGTGTGTGCAATATGAGTTTGGTTTGCAGAAATGGAGGGTGGCATCACTCCTCTGTGCAGAGGAGATGTCTCCGTTTAAAGCTGGCAGTTAGTGCTCAAAATTCAGAAAGGCCCAACATGTGTTTCCAAGAATAAATTTCTATTGCCTATTTTACTCAATTATGCTTTAAAAAAAAATAAATAAATAAATATAGCCTTCATGATCTAATAGCACCTATCCCTCTGTAAAGGGAACCTAGACCTCTGGTTCACCTATCAAAATTTTGTATATTTACTTTTCTTCCCTCTACATTCAGGGCTGAGACTGAGACTAAAACCAGTAGCATCTGGCAGGGTTTTGTGTTGTGTCAGCTCTGGCCCTCTTACCCATTTTGCTCAGACGCCAAGCTGTGCAGCAGCTCACTCTTGGCAGAAGGAAGGGGATAGGTCCTGTTGTATATGGTGGTTGCTTGAACACAGCTCTTTGCCAAGCGGTGTAGTCCGGGGGTTCAGGTGAACCTCTCCTCAGCTGCAGCTCCCCGTTCAGTTTGCTTCAGCGCAGGTCATGGAAAAGGAAAGGTAATGTGCAATTATAGGAATCAAGTAACCTGACAACTAATAATATTGCTCATAAAGACCACACTGCAACAAATTTCTCACATGCTTTAGATTATATGAACGCTGCAAAACTTTACCTTGTGGTTTGCTTCAGTGCTCCTTAACCTTCCTGTGTGAACACAGCTCTAAATGACCGAAGCAGGAAGACACTGGAAGAAGTCTGACCCTTCCTGGCTTGTACCTGGTTTTGGTGCAGAGGCGTGTGGCACGGGGATGCCCTCTGTGCTCGGGTACTGCTGCCTGTGTCCTGCCCTATCTGGGCACAGCAGCAAGTTTTATAACCTCGTGACAAAAGGCAATTAGGGGAAGCATCCAGATCCGCAGATACGTATCATGCGGAGATGTAAGTTGCTTCCAACAGTGAATTTAATTAGCAGCAAACGCAGAGTACTCAGTGACCTGCGGGGTGGATAACACGGTTCTTGTCCAGTAATATCAGGGTTTTTCTGTAAAAGGGTATGTAAACCACTCTGCAGCAGGTCCTGTGTGTAACTGACAGCTTGTCAAGGGACTCGGGATGGAAATGGCCAGCCTGGAATGCTGGTTTGGGAAATGCAGCGGAGTAAATCCAGTCTTACAGAGCAACATGTGCTGCTTTGCAGTGCTGAGGAGCAGCCCAGGAGGAGCCACGTCCGTGCTAATGCCAGCAATTACTGTCCTTTTCTCAAGAATGTACAGAACAGACTTTCTTAATCAAATCTGTGCTGGACAAAGCAGTAAAATGAGCTAGTGTTTCATATGCTTTAATATATAAAGGCAAGTAGACCCAAGACTTACTAACTTGCACAAAAGAGAGTCTTGCGAGGGTGCGTGTTGACGGTGATAAAGGAATTCCTTGCGTGACTTCAAGGGAATATTAAAAATGAATTAAAACAGCCCTGGTTTTCCTGAGCTGATGGTCCTGAGGACTGATACTCTGTGGTGTCTGGGGCTAGAGGAGAAGCTTGTTAGCTGCTCTGCACTTCTCTTGAACCGAAAGAGCTGATAATTGCAGCCATACACAGCTGGGAGGTGAATGAGGAGGAGGTGAGACAGGTTTTAGCAGACCGGGAAAAGGGAAAGAACACGAATCCTCTGGCATTCCCGAGGCCTGTGGGAGAACAGGGCCAGGAGAAGGGCTACTCTCCTGTTCCATGTACAGGCTTCGTCCCAAGCCTGAGTCTCACGGTGCCGACGAAGCTGCACTTTCTGCCTGTGTAAATTTGCTTGTACCCATTTCCCACCCCGACTGGGTCTAGAGCCTGACTTGCTGGAGACACTTGCAGGGGATTACTTGCTGGCGGTGAATATTCAAATTAAATCCGACCTAAAATAAAAGATTTTTAAGGCAGTTCTTGAGTCTAACCCCCAAACTACAAGCCATAGATGCAGAAGAACCAGGAAGCGAGTTAGATGTGCACAGAGAAACAAAGGGAATGCTATTTCGGGTGATTTATTATTTAATTAATATTTAATAAGTTAATTATTAGTAAGCGGGTCCCTTCTCATCCATGCTCTCCTGGTCTTTGCCCTGCTGTGGATTTGCAGCGGGATTTGCATCCTGTGTGAGGCGTGAGCCCCGCACGCGCTGAGCAGCGCTTGGGAACCGCTATCCTAGACTTAGGTACTCACTTTTCTCCTAATGTATTACTTTAATTTAAATTCACTTTACAGTCGGTGCACAAGAGAGTTATTTTGAAGGTTTAATTTGCTAGCTCCTGAAAGCAATAGGGTGGCTATCAATGGAAAAGAAATAGCTTGGCGCCTTGCTAATGCTCCTGGGCTGTACTGTAAGTGCTCAGGGCAGCTGTGCTGGTGGACAAGCAAATGAGGAACTGCTGCTTTTGAAATTGTTTGTTTTACTGTATCAATAGTGCTTGGTTTCCAGATATTTTCCCAAAAACTGTTTTCTGGGCATATAGGGGAAATCTCTGTGGATTCCCAATAACGTTCAGGCAGAAAAGCCCTTAAACCACCCAGAAAACATAACATTAGGTCTCTTTTTAGTGACAAAAACTTCATTACAATTATTATGTTTGTATTAGCACTAATGTTCTAGGGTTTTTTTTCTTTTTTCTCAGCACAAACTATCCTAAATTGTCTGTGTTTGAACGGGGAATTTAATTTCTGAGGTTGGAGAAATTTGATTTTTATCTGCTATAAGCTACCATCTGGAGTAAGTTTATTTGTGTTACGTGGCTAGCATGTATTTATACTTCAGACTGAGATCCCTTAAATTTAATTCTCTGAATTTTTACATATCATAAAAACGACATTTGCTTGCAACACAGCGGAGTGATTACAGCGAATACTAAAATGGCAACATTCTGCACTAAAAAAAATTACAATGTAAAATGAACATTCATTTACAACAAAGTGTAAATTTATACTATTTGACGAAATGCATTCACTGTGCAGAGAAATGCGTCCTGTGCCTATTCAAACACAATTGGAAAGCACTGTGCCTTGTAATATTTAACAGAGACATTCTGTTACACAGCAAAAATTATGCCATGTTTGTTAAAATTATATCTGAGAGGGTGAAGTAAGCACGCCTTGTGCATATGTTTATTTCTCTCCGTAGATGAAATGAAGCAATGATATCGTGGCATCGCCCTGCTGCAGAGCAGGAGCCCAGTGGCAGTGGCTCCTTCCTGGGCTCATTTACTAGCAGTCGTGTCGCTCTACGTTGCATTGCGTTAGTGGTGGTTGGACAGGGCTGGGAGCAAAGGGTGCAGTGGGACGTGACTGGCCAGGGCCCACGAGTGGGTGAAAAGGTGTTTGGGTTGGATCTCGTGTGACTCATGAGCAAATGCTGTCAGATGCACCCACCTTGCAGAAACCCCAGCCTGCCACAAGCTTAGGGACACTCGACTCTCGTGAGCTAACAACTGATCTATCAATTTTTGCCTTCATTTCAGCTGAAAAATAGTTACATAAGGAAAACTCAGAAAGGATGAAGATGCCAGTCCCTCCCTCCTTTTCAAAGGCCATCAGCTCATTACGCTGCTGAACAAAATGTTAAGGCTTGGTATTCTGAAATGGCAAAGTCTCATTCCTAGCTGCCCTTTTTACTTCAAAGGAGGAAAGCTTGCTGTTTATACCAGCCAAAACGTTGGTTCAAATCGACTGAGAAGTTCAAGGAGGTGCTCAAGTTCACTTGTGCATTTACTGCTGCTGCTTTTCTCCAAGTTGCTGGGAAGCGACACAAAGCAGCTTGCCAAGACCCCCTCCACGTAGCCTTTAGGTCTAGATGTGCAAAAAGACCAGCTCTCTGCTTGCAGGTTGTTGTTTTGTTTTGTTTTGTTTTGTTTTGCCTCTCTCTCCCATTCCAGCTTGCTCTGTAGCTGCTCTCCTGGGTGACTTAGCTTATACATATTCATTATACAGTCTCTGCACTGCTGGGTCCAGGCATGGTGACCGTCTTGGCCCAACACATCAGGTGCACAGGGAAGCAGGAGCTGGGGACACCCCAGCTGCATGCAGCGATGCTCCTTTGGAGACAGGCAAGCCCCGGAGGAAGGCGGGAGGAAGGGGATGAGGAACAGGGATGCACATGGGGTCAGCAGAGACCGGACAGGGCAAGGAGGACAGAGTGGAGGCCAGAGGAGTGGTGGCCTCGGGAGCTCGTCTGCGCCTGCACTCGCCTCATGGCAGAGCTGCTCCACAGCTGATGCAGCACTGAGAGGACAAGATGTTCAGAAGCGACAGATTCACACGTCGGGGTGGTTTTGTTCTGTTTTCCTAGCACATGAAAGCAAATTTAGATGGGGGGGTGACCAAACTGGAGCAGGGGAAAATGCACTTGGAGGAGAAATCCATTTCAGGACTCGGAGCTGAGCGCAGCATCAAAGCGGCTTATAGATGAGGCTTTGAATTAACAAGATGGGTTAGAGCATCTTGTTAATGATAATGCTAATAAGAAGCATTAAGGTACTTCCCGTGGAGACCTGAGCCAAAACCTTCTTTGCCTTGGAAGGGCTCGTGTTTTTCTTGGATTTCCGTCCCTACAGCAAAAGATTTCCCAGCGCTATTTATCCGCTGTGTCTTTGGTTTCCCCAGGTCTGGGGGCATCTAGCAACTCGGCAATTAATCCCTGTTGCTCCTTTGACACTTTTGCAGAGAAGGGTTTTCCAGCACAGCAAGTGCAAGAGTTTTTCAAACCGGTGACAATTTTGTGGAAATGGGGACCAAAAGAAGATCTGGTCTCCAGCATAAGCTCCATCCCTTCCTTGTGTGCCCAGGGGTCTCTTGCCAACCTGGAAATGGATATGGAAGCGCCCCTGCCCTCCAGCTTTTCCTCTCACGTGCCAGAGCTTCCCATGGGAAAGCAGTGAACGTTGTCAATACATTTCCCCCAATAACACAGTGAGCAGAGAGCTGTGATGCGTATTCATAAATCCAGCCTGAGACTCTCTTGCAAAATAATTACACTTCAAGGAAATTCTAATCTCATGTTAACAAGACCCCCTACAATCTTGGCGCTCTCAGTCAGATTAGAAACTGATTTATAATTAATGACAACTGTAACGCCAGCACCTTCATATGAAAGGGATCTTGAGCTATCTCCTCCGAAGGGTTTGAAAAAGATGAGTGAAAGGTTTAATGATTGTATTTACAGCTGCTTTGACATGTTAATAATAATAATAATAACAACAACAAGTGTTTCTCAAGCATAAGGAGCTGGTGGCTTTGAATGTAGGAGCAAGAAAATAATCTTTGTACACAGAGCATTCAAATTGCGGTAGGAAATACTTTATCTGCATAAAAGCTGGAGTGCATTGCAGGTGGTATAATCTTTAATGAGAGTATTTCACCTTTAGAGAGGCACTGGAGTCAGTACTTTATCCTGAATTTGATAGTTTGTGTTCAAGACAAGGATGTTTGCATGACAGATGCTGTCAAAAAGACTATTGGATACAGACTAGTTTTGCATAGGGGGTTTTCTTCTTTCTTTTTTTAAATTCTTTTTTTTTCTTTCCTCCCTTCCCCCACTAAAGATTTACTGAATAAATAGGTCCCTAATGTATCCACATTTTTCAACAGCTTTAGAAAAAACTCGGTCTGATTAATTAAAATCTCATTATCCACCATAATTGCAGCAGGTATGCAAAAATATAAAGACTTATTATTCAAGGAATTAATGCATTTCTAGAACTCTTTGGGGTTCATACGAGAGTTGGAAATGAGCACTGTATAATAATTTGTTTCAGGAGAGCTAATTAAGTCAGTTCATTTATTCAGTTATCTAAGCCTGGTCTAATCCCACACACTTCTAAAACCTTGTGATGCTCCCAGCTTCATTACTACTTTGAATTAATATCAGGATGGCAATAGAAAGTATTCCTTCAATGCAGCAATGTAGGAGAGGTACCAGGCTGGCATCCCAAGGGCACAGATCTGGCAAAGAGAAGACCTGGACTCTTTTTTTTAGGAAAACATCTTTGGTCCTTCTGAAGTCTCATTAAGATATAAGTAATTAAAGCTGCCTATATTTCTGCTTGCCTTTGAGCCCCAGGGAAAAGAAGTGCCTGGCTGGAGTCTCCCCTGGCTCCTCCTGCTTTTCTGCTTCTCGCCAAGTACGAGAGGGTCAGAAGCAAGAAAAGAGTCTACTTGTCATTAAGCTAGAGACATTTTTCGTAAGATGAGGATTTACTTTGGATCCATGTGAGAGCTCTCTGAGGGTGCTTCCTATGAGGATGGGGAAAGTCCACAGGGTCTGCTCTCTCCCATTTTGCTAGATGAAAATGCTACTACTTATATTTTTTTGTTTGTTTGTTTTACAACTGGGAAACAAATGATCCTTCTTGTCTCGTTCTAATTTTGGGGAGAGTCTTTTACTTTGAAAATATTGTGCGATAATAGATAACACCATAAATGATTAAAGGCGAGAAGATGACTGCTCTTTGGAGGACAAAATCAATATTGTCAACCCAGCCCTAGATGCCAAACTGTCTTTTAGAAATAGGCTGAAAGGAAGCATAGGATGCACTCTCAGGTATCCTATGATGCCATCCTCTTTTCTTTTTTTTTTTTTTTTTCCTTGAGACCTGTTTTGCCATACTGGCTTAGTAAATCTAAAAATTGTGTGTACCATAACAGAAGATTTCCCCCACAAATACACAGTCCCTTTTGTTATGGTGCAACTTCAATATTTTTTCTCCCCAAAAATACTCATCCAATTTAAGCAGTTGTAAAAGGGCCAAATTCTCCTAGCCTACCAGGGCTACCAACAAACAGACAGTTTCCCAAAGGATATAGGTAGCTAAGAACTTGCTCAACAACCTGTTTGGAAACAGAGCTCTCCTGAAATACAGCTCCAGGATATTAGTCTGGTTATGTGCTATTTGGGCCTGATAAAATACCCAAGCTGGGGGCATACGGAGAAAGCTCTAGAGACATCATTGCTGAAAGGGACCGTCCAGACTGCTTTTGAGAACACTGTCCTAAAACTAAGCTTTGGTGTGAACTTTGCTGATTCTGACACATGATGTTTCTTATAGAAAGCTGACAGAAAAAGCAAACATCGATTCTGGAGGGTCAGCATGAAAATATTGGATTAGCTGATAATGAAGCTATAGCTTTTGATTAACGAGGGCTCGGAACTTCTCTTCCGCTCTGGGCAGAGCTTCCCCTGCCGAACGCTGACACCAACTGATTATCCAGATTTATGGCATCCTCTACGAGGATGCAGCCAATTAACCCCCAGCCTTGCCAAGGGTGTCTCCGAGGGGACTCCCACGGCACGTTGCTCCTTTGCCACTGAGGGTGCAATTCCCAAGTTTCTAATGGAAGAAAGGCCCTGGGGAAAGAGCCCTGCCACGGTATCCACACGGCGTGGAGGTCTCACTCCTCTGATTTCTGATGCAGTGCCTCTAAGAATAATGCTATTTACCAGTGCTCAATTATTAAAGGCTCCTAAAACATGAATTTGAGCTGCAGTCCTGTAAAAAGCAAGAGGTGTTTTGCTGTCAGGGGAAAAATTATCTGTTCTTTTATCTCCTCCACCATGGCCATCTCCATGGTGCTGTTGAATTTTGCACTGTCAGGCTTTGCTGATCGAGTAATTGTGGTTGTTGAGGGGTTTTTGTGTTCTTTTTTTAAAAGCCATTTTCTCCATTTTTGATATCATGTTTATGCAAATTAAAACACAGCCAGAGAAAAGGAGGCCAAGGAGGGGGCTTGTCATCTTTCCAAAATAATCTGTATGATTATTTTTTTAGAATAAAAGTCTCAGTTGGGAAATAATTACATCTGTGCATGAGATCAATAATAACCGAGTAATTTGCTATTGTTTTTCATGAACAGATAGGTCTTCAACTGAGCTATTTAAAAATCTGCAGGGAAATTCTATCTGCTATTTTACTGAGCAAATGAGATGTTCATAGATATCTTAGGGAAAGAAAAAATCTCACCTTGGTCTCAGAAGGTAGAAATAAGGCAGAGGGGAGATGCAAGCCTCGAGCAATGGACATGTTTCTGATCATTCACCTTCCCTATGGAAAGTGACATTTCTGTCCAGGGAAGGGTTTTAATTCTCAGAGGATGAGTATTCAGCATGTCACGGAAGGGGAAACGTGGAGGTGTTCGTGGTGTAGCCCTGGGAAAAGTCTGTAGCTGTGAGAGGCCAGTGCTAAAATGGGAAACTGCATCGCGTGTGCCTGATTTGAGGCTGTGCTGTGAACTTCAACCGTGCTTGTGAAGTCGTGTTGAGCATCGAGGGGAAGTTTCAGATTGAGGTGAGCATGAGTATGTGCTAGGTTCCTGCAATTCCACTTGTACCTGGCTCTGAAAAGATGCTGTTTTGGTTGCTTCTCTGCTTTTGTGTATTTTCTTAAAAAGTGCTGTAAAAAAATTGTGCAGTTTTCCAGTACTTTTTTACCTCTCTGCAAACTTCAGTTTAGAGGAACTTCAGACACATTTTGTACGTTAAAAACATAATGGATGTGCTGGAATTTGTTCCAGCAATTAATTCAGGGTGGAGGGAGCAATTCCTTCTGGCTAGCAATGTCCCTTGTGTAGAATTCTTGTCTTCAGAGGCAGGCACTTCATCAGGATATAGGAACAGAGTGAGTGTCTTGCACTTCATTATTGCTGCTTTGGAGAGATGCATGAAATGCTGCAGCAAACAAAATGTAGTGCAACACTAGAATAAAACATAGCAGAAGAATAATCCCACCTTTATAAAATAACCAGTGATATATATCTGCTGGAAACTGTGATTATATTATCTCCAAAATAATGCAGTGCTGCAGAATGAGAGAGGACTGGGAGAAGTGAACTTGAAATGGAAATTTTCTGCTCATCTCTAACCTTAGTGATGGAAAACTAGGCTTTAAATGGGAGATGCATCAAAGGTTGTATATAAAAAAGATGAACGATGGAGAAGGTGCACTTTTGCATGCCCTTGCTCAGAAGGCATTAAGGGCCAATTTTATTGCAGGACAACAAATTGAAATTGAGTGGAGCTGTCTGCACCATTACCCAGTATGGCTCTCTGGGACAGTGCACCTGAGTCTGGAGAGGCTCTGAAGAGGCATAAACATTAACAGAGATTAGCAGATTCCTGTGCCTATGTGAGTCCCTGGTTACCCCACCACCAGTGCGGTGGATCGAGCACTGAGTAGCAAGGTCCAGAAAACACCTTTGGGGTGAACTCGGTGCCCTGTGACTGTGCATGCTGATCCATCCCTTGCAATGGCAGTATGGGGGTCATTTCACCTCCTTGCTACACCTGCATTTCTCTGCTCAGCTGCCTGTTGGACTGCTTTAAACTGTGCCAATCTCCCCGTGTACAAAGGGATAGACAAAATCATGGTAATGCTGTTCCTGAGAGAGGCACAAACTGCTGTCAGGTCTCACTATGTATCCTCGCAGAGCCCGTGCACAATTGCAAACCCGTTGAACTGCATTCCCATTATCTCTTATTAATGGGAAATTGCCCATAAATTGCTGAGGCGTGACCGGTTTCCCTTCCCCAACACAGCTGCAGCCTCTTTATCCTGTGATACTCCAGCCCTTCAGATATAAAAAGAGAAGTGGTGGGCGGCAGTGGGAGGGAGGAGAGGAGGATGGCTCAAAACCACTTGTGGTGGCATCTTCCAGCAGAAGGAGCCTCCTCACTGCTGCTGAGCTGGCCCGATGCAGGAGCTCAGCACGGCAGCTGCAGCAGGAACAAGGTCCCCAGAGAGCGGGTGGCAAGGGACACGGGCAACTAGCAGGGAAATGTGAATGCAGCAGCAGGGAAGGAAAAAGGAAAGAATTGACTGTGGCATAGCAAACGTGAGGTTTGGAGAAACTGTCCTGCTGAGCGTGCTGTTGTGGACTGCAGGCGCTTGCGTGCACCGGTGAGATCCCCTTTCAGTAACTCCTTCTAGCAGCCCTCTCCTGTGCAGCAGTGACAGGGCTAGACGAACTCGGTGCTTGGTGGAAGCTATAGAAAGTTCCCTCTCACCCTTGATATCATGGTTTGTAGGTGGAAACAAGAAATTAGTTTGTTGGCCAGATTTTCAGAAGGGGTCAGTACTCTTTGGTAAAGAACAAAAAGTTACTTGCAAGCATCATCGAAGGAGATGTTGCAAACTGAGTGTATCTAAACTTGGTCCCAGATTTTCATTATAGACAGCTCTGTGTTGCTAGGAGGGGGAACATGGTACAATATGCTGAACAGGGAAAGCCAAGCTCTTAAATCAGGAATGCAGCACCAACAGAGAATCCAAATTCCACTTTTCCTAGCTGCTTTTGGCTGTATATCCCATAACTTACCAAGCCCAATCCTGTGCACCTATTCAAGTGACACAAACACTTCTGCAACAGTCACGGGTACCAGGAGCTGAGGAGCAGGGCAGAGATCCAGGTGCATCCAGTGGTCCCTCTGTCCCAATATTCCCTCTCCTCCTGTTGTAGCAGAAGAAGAAAATGAGCTGCCTCGTGCTCGTTAGCCATACAGCCTTCCCTGTGTTAATTACAGTGCAGAGCATTTCATCCTGCAGTGGAGCTGCTTGGCAGAGGTGCAGGGCAATTACCTGCCTCACTCCAGCTCTCCGCATTGAGAGCGGTTCAGCACGTGGTGGATAAGTCCCACTGTCCTTCACCTCATTAAGGGCCTCTAACACAAGGTTCCAAGCAGGTAGGGACAACTGCAGGGCCTGGGTAGCCAGAGACTTTCAGATGTTAAATTTGGCCTTTGGACTGCAGGATGTGAAGGAAGTTCTTCTTGTCTGGGCTTTGGAAGAAATGCTGGAGGGACTTGAGTGATGCTTCTCTCTTGGCCATGGGAATGAAGCGGAGTGCAGCAAGCTGGCTGGCTGTGGTTTGATGTCTTCACCTTCTGCACGGAAATAATGATCTCAGACTTGTTGGCATGTGATATAGTGTTTGGGATATGCTGCAGGAAAGAGCCAGCAGGAATCACTAACCTGAGCAGTGAGAAGAGAGCAGCCTTGAGAGCGAGGAAGCCTCAGATTTTGACCAGGCTTGACACGGAATCACCTCTTTATAAATAAAAATTCTGTGCTGTGGAGGGCACAGCCAGCACGGTGAATGAGGTTTTGTGTAATTGCACAGTGCAATACGATGAGGACGTTAGCAGTGCATTACCTCCAGGTTCCCACGACTACTTTTCACTGCAATGAATGTTGCAGAACAAGAGTACTGTAAGTGCAAGGTTGCTCAACCATTAATTACTATGTTCTGAACTTTTTGCCTGAGGTCTGCAATGCAAAACAAGCTGGAAGAAAAAGTCTTTAATTCTATTTTTTTCCCCTTGAGTGGGAAATATAACTTTGCGTACCCTGAGCACTGGCTGTTCTTTCTGCCAGGAAGGTCCAACAACACCATTTGTGAGCTGGTAAAATAGATCTAGTAATCTAAGCACTGTAGAAAATATTAGACTTCTATTAGAATGCTCTACAGCAACGAAAGAATTCTTGAATTCATTGAAGAAAATTATGGCATGGCACTGAAGAGAGAAGTAGCTTTTAGTGCTTTGATACATAAAGGCTTTTAATGGAGTATAATTGAAGTCCTTTTCCCCCAAAGGATACATGAATTCCATTATATACTATTAGTTGACATAAATTTAGTATGAAAAAAAACTTATTTAGAATGACAGATAGAGCTGGATATTTATGAATCAGCTTCTCAGATGGTTTCTATCAACATTTATATACTTGAAGTTTTGATCCTTAAGTGCTACCTATTGATTTTTTTAATTATTTTTCCACCACTGTCTGCTTTCTTTCATATTAAATATGGACTTTCCCTGTGCTCCAAGTTTGGCTGGAAGCTAATTGTGTAGATATATTCAATAATTTAGTACCTGTGATTCTAGAAATCAAGGCTTGGGTTGAGCCCAGCCTCTCAAAGACAACTGCCTCTCAAAGACAACTGTCACTTCCCACTTGCATTTTGTGACATATTACAGAACACTACTTCTCTGTGCAGCAATTTTGTCATTATTCAAGATCGAAAGAAAAATGGGAAATCCATTGCAAACTGACTTTGTTATGACACAAAAGAATAATCCCCTGGGAACTTAGATTAAATTCTCTTTGAAAATAAAATAAAAATGCCATCACACTTGACAACATTAGGATTATTATATATTTATATCATAAACTGTAGGTTTACTCCTTGTCAAAGCTTCTGTAGACAAAGAGGTACGTGAGACAAAGCAAATTATTTCCTGAGTCACTGGAAGCTTATTACTGAATTGGAATTAAAAGATTTGAACAAGAACAGCAATCTGGAGTATCAAGTAGTTGGACATTGACTACATCCTGGTTGCTTTGCAGGGGCACATGGCCATGGTCTTCACAAACATGAAGAAAGTAGCTGCATATGTAAAATGAGAGCGTCTGTAACAAATACACAAATAATGCTGTCAAGAGAGAAAGGGGTAAACTCAGTGCTGCAGTCAGCAGTATTGGAGAAGACATCTTCAGGTCTGTGAGACCTCTTTACATCCCTGGGAATTTTTTGTGCCTTTCTTGAGGGAGTTGATTGTGGAAGTGGGAAAGCTAGGTGTTTGTTTTTCTTCTTTCTTTCTTTCATGGCATTTTCGCTATCCAGGAACAACAATGCCAAAAGACAAGATCATGCTATTTTATGAGTCCCAGATGTGTTGGTAGAAACCCTATAGATGTAAAAGCATATGAAAATATACTAGCAGTAAGCTCTGGACAGATACTTTTCAAATATAAGGCAAGAAAACGATATGATCTTTGCAGGAATTGGTGCTTTGGCTGAAAGGGAAGTGGAACAAAAAAGTGAAGAGTAAGGAGTTTAAGAGAAACTTGAAGACAAAGCTGAGGAACCGGAGGAGAGGTGAAAGAGGTTCCTCGTGAATCAAACAAGAAAGGAGATTTGAAGGCTTGTTAAAATGAAATACTTTTATTCCCTAAAGTTTCCGATACATTCAAAAGCTTATGAAAGATATTGGTTCTAGCTGTGAATTTAGCTTGAAATCCCTGACACTAGCACTTTTATGACTGAGACATCATTAAGATTCATTTAAAATCTTTTATTCCTTTTGATGCAATAAAATGCATATAGCACTTTCCTAAATGAGTACCCATTAAAGGGACAAAGTTATGAAAGAGTCATTTCTTACCAATATGAAATGCAATAAGGTTTATTATGCTCTGTTTAGTCAATGACAAAAGCCTCTGAAGTATATGAGTAAGTTTCCAATCACCCAGTTGTTTGTCTTCTAGAAGATAAATGCATATGCGGTCCTCCTCCTCCCACACAGGTTAAATGTAGAGCTGGATTTGTTTATACATCATGTAACTTTTTCTCCTATCTTATAAAAATATGGTAAATTTTATTTTATATTTCCACCATGATCAAAAGGATAAATTCAAAAAATGACTGACCCTGTGGTGCACTTGATGACTAAACCATCTTATGGAGTCTGTAGCTCCATCAGCACTTGACGTTACAGCAAGTCATTTTTTGCTTCTTATCCTGTTTATTCAGCAAATGTAAATTAAAAGGTAGATTACTATTCAGATCTCTGGGATTAGATAAATACAAAATATTAACGATGTCTCTAGGTACGGCGTATCAAAGGGAACTGGGACAGGATGCTGCTGTGTTTGATCACGCAAAGCGCAGGAAGGTGCTGAGGTGGTGTTTGGTGGAGGCAGTATTTTTTCCCTTGCTGGTGCCTGCTAAGACACAGTTTGATTCATGGGAGTCTTGTCAGGTAGGGCGTCCAAAGGGCCAGATCAGAGAAAGGCCATAAATTTTTGCTATTGCTGGCTGTCCTCCTGCTCTTCTTTAGCTATGAACTGAACCTTCCAGTCTATCTGATGGAGCAGATGGTCCGCAGAGGTCCCTTCCAACATCATCTATCTGCTGCGGATCACTGATGCCTCTTGGACATGACGCACCTCCTTTCCCTCCTCTTGCTTTTGTGACACCCTTTCTTTTTACATGCGTTTCCCTCTCTCCATGTTGGCAGGCCAAGACCTCTTTCAGATACCAAGAGCTGCTTTGTGGCACCAGGAAGTGAACTCATTTGTTCCTGGAGGAAGAAGAATCTCTAGCACCTTGAGGGTGGCCACTCTTCCTTTGCGAGCCAGGCTGTGATCCTCTAGCTATCACCACCAAGTCATACAGTGTCTTTCTGATGTCCGTAATGCTGGTAACTGGTATCCTGGAAGATGCCAGGTCTAGGAGCCATCAAATGAACCTCAAATTAATGAGGTGAAATTAAAAACATTGTTTTCTAGGCTGAAGTTTGTCCATATTCTTTCAGTCTCTCAGAAAGTGAAATTTGGGGAGGGGGAATGTTTGTTTGTTCATTTGTTTTTATGGCCAAGGACCTATAGAGTAGCTGTTTTGCATAATATTTAAGTGTTGACATTTATTGTTGATAGCTACTCTTTATTTTGTTCTTAAAAAAAGGAAAGTTGTTATAAAGACATGTGGACAAAAAGATGAAAAAACACCTGAAACGTCTTTTCCTCTGTATCGCCTTGGAGCTGACGGATTGTGATTTAAATACAAAATTTCAAATAAATCTGTTCTGTGGAAGTTTTTATTTCAAGATGAGATTTGCAAATTTTCATCAGGAAATTACATTTTCAGGCATGTACATTTCTTGTGAAGAATGAGGAATGCAATTTTCTAATGTTTTTTGGCATACTCAGCTCACGAGCTGAATCCGTGTCCTACTGTCCAGATTTGGGCTGATGAGCCCAAATATGATGTGATAGTCATGTGGCACAAAAACAGTGGATTTTATCTCACCCAGATAGGAGGCTGCCAAAGACTGAGCAGATAGGTAATTCTAAGTGCTTGTGTTATAGAGCTGGCCTGACTCTTGTTTCTTTATCCTAGTTTCCAGCTTTGATCTCTCAGGAGGGGAAAGACATGTGTATGGAGCAATTCACAACTTAGTCTGTGGAGCAGGGAGAGGGATGGGCAGCCCATTCCCACCCGGACAGCCCCTACAGACCACCTCCCATTGCTGCTAATGGGCGCTGGTGATATGCACGAAGGGGAGAATTTATTTCCATGTTGTTGGCTGCTTTTCTTTTTCTTTCTCTTTTTTTTTTTCCGAAACGCTGTTGTCAGACAATGCGATAAGAGGATCTGCATGGTAATATGACAGCTGATGGATTCCTTGCAATAAAATCCAACAAACTGGTTTATGAGGTGCTTTATATATTTCTTATTTGTATTATAGGAGCAGCAAGGAGCCCAGGGATGTATCTCTGCTCTCTGAAGCTCTCTGCAGATATATTACAAATAGCCATGCTCTGTCCACTTGCTGTCTGTTCAGGCTGTTTTTCTCTCTTCCCTCTCACCATGAGGTAAGCACATGTGAAGGGAACTTGTTTGCAAGGGTGCTATACATCACTGTTTGTCCTGGGATAATGTGGAAAGCAGAGACATGTGAGCATGTTTCTCTCCTGACAGGAAAGAACCATGAAAATAGATGTCATGTCATAAAATGACATGAAAAAAAGGATCTGATTTGAATAATAAAATACAATATTTCTTTTCCCAAAGTGCTTGTTTTCACACTAATGCCAGCAAGCCACATGTGCAAGCGTTCCCCGCTTGCACGGCTTGCCAGGACCAAGGAAGGTGTGATAATTTTGTCATCTGTGCTGCTTTGCTTCTAAATCAGAAGCTATGCTACTAATGGTTCAAAAAATAATGTGTTAAGTGAGTTAGCTCATAATTTTTAGAGAAAGGAAAACAAAAAGAAAACCCTTCAGATTTAAAGATAGTCCTGGTCTTCAGCTGTGCTGCATCTGCAGAACTCCAGTTATGTATTTTATTTTATTTTTGGTAGGAATGGATGCATTTACTTTGAAGACAATAGATCTGTCTTGATTTATCTCAGCTGACAGCCTGACTCTGGCTAACTTATCTTTTGCTATAAAGCAACGTCTGCCCTACTGTGCTTATAAATCTCTGTCCTCTGTAGAGCTGGGACAGAAACCCCACAAGTGGAAATCCTGCTTCCTTCAGGCCATAGTCACCTTATTTGGACTATTTTGGAGAATTAGAAAAATAGTATTTGGTTCTGGGAAGAGCTAAAAGTCTCTGTGCAGAGAGGGAGTTGTGCCTCTGAAGCAAGACCTGTTATCTTCTACTTTCCTGCCCCAAATATATATACATATGCATGTAATTACCACGAAGGAAAGAATAATAACAGATGCAAAAAAATGCTAAGAAGGGTTGTATCATTATCCCAGTAGGAAAAAAATCAATTAATGGATGAATTATGCATATAGCACTACATTTAAGAAAGTAAATTTTAGGGAATTGTAAAATTGAGTGGGCCAGGTCCATTGGGAGGAAGCAGTGAAAATGAAAGGGGCTTGAAAAGGCTGGAGGACGCTAACTGGAGTGGTAATTAAAGCACAACAGGTCTTAGCTCCTTTTGGAAAAAAAATGGAAATAAAAGCAAGAAACCCTGCAGGAGCAGGGAACCCACAGGAGAGCAGAGTGACAGTTCACAGGGGAGCAGGCAAGAGCTGAAAGCAGGAAGCAAGTGCTGGGAATTGAGGCAAGCTGGCAGGGAATCGTGATGCAAAAAGACGATCCTGTGCAGACTTCTCTGCTGATTCCCGCTGCCTCCAAAAGCAGTTTGTGCTGTTTGCTGGTAGAAGGTCATGATAAGAGAACTTAGAGGCGCTGTTATGTTGCATATAATGTGAAACAGTAGAGGGAAAAAGAGAGGGTATGGGCTAGAAACAGGCCATGAAGCAAGAGTCTAATGAGTAGACAAGGACTTAGAAAAATTAAATTTCGGGGCAGCATGCAGCAGCGCTTCTCCTGAGACTCTTTTCAAGGGCTTAGATTCGAAAGGCCTGTGAAATCCTGGAGTGAAATCAAGTGAACCTTGCATGATGGATTGCCTGTCACATTACCATGCTGTTTCTCTTCTGGGATGGAGAGGTGGGGAGCAGCAGGAGAGAAGCAGTGGTCACCAGGCTGTTCTTTTTTTTATCCCTTTTTAGAGATACCAAAAAATACTAAAAAGCAGGTTGACATTGCTGTTGAATTACTTAAACCAGCAGCCTGCAGTTTGAATAATTGCAGAACCCAGGAAAAACACCAAACACAATGGAAAACAGTAAGAAAGTAATTCTGAAAAACAGAAGGGGAAATGCAGCAATGCAGGAAGAGAGAGGGAGCAAGAGGAAGACTTGTTATCATCCTGCAGCCTAAGCTTGAATTTGCCGTGCAACAACCTTTTACTACCACGAGTCAAAGCTCCAGATGCCGAGAGGAAAGTGAATGCTTTAGAGGCTAAATCCTCATCACGTGAGGCAGGTTTTCCCAAGGATTTGTGTGGCCACAGTAGCCTTAGAAGTGCCTGAGTTTCAGTCTCTGTGATGGAAAGATGCTCAGCAGTTTCTAGAAGAAGCTGTTACTCTTTTGCAGGTTGGGATTTGTGCTTTTGTTTGTTCCGTGGTAGAAGATTAGGCAAAACCAAAGCAGAATAAAAACTGGAAGGATATAAAAAGGAATAAGAACAACTGAGGGTATAGATGGGGCAGAATGAGGTGCTTCTGGGGGACGGTCTGTTTTGCAAGTAGGAATAAATAAGTCTTAATTCTTTAAGTGCCCTCAGTAGTAAGGACAGTGCGACTTAAGGCAGTAGCAGCACGTATGGAAGCGACATAAAGGAGGCAATCGTATAATTCAGAATGTGTATAGGCAAAGCCCTTATGAATATGCACATGCTTCGCTGGTTAGTTTTGCAGTGGTACTGGGCAGGGAAGAGACATGTTATGATCTACCAGATGTCCGTTCATTTTCTTCATTATTTCAGGATGCATTTTTAATATAAAACGCTAAAGGCTGCTTTTCTTCCCTTGTGCTGAACAGCACAGAAAAGCCTCGCTGTGAGCAGCAATCACAGAGCCTGACTGCGCTTTTCTCCCCTCCTTCTGTGTCACCCTACCCCAGGGCAGCGTTTTCACGCCACGAAGGCAGCACTGCCAGGAGCGACGTTTCAGCAGGAGAAGCTCCTTCCAAGGCTCCTGGCATTCGACGGATGGGAATCAGCTTCCCACATGGCTGTAGTTGGGCAGGTCTGAGAGACCCAGCCGTGGACGTGCTGTTGAGCCCAGTCTTTCAGGGACTAGGACCTTGTTTAATCCCTGGGCAGGAGGGAAGGTGATGGAGAGGCTGTAACCTTTCTCCAGGCAGCCCTGGGGACCTCCTGTCTTACCCATGCACCGAATGCTGCAGTGACAGCTCTCAGTTGGGAAGCATCTACCTGCTGACCCCTCTGTTTGCTGGGAAGCCTCAGGGATTTTTTGTTTTTCTGAGTTTTTGTCCTTTTTTTTTTTTTTTTTCCTCTCCTCTCGCCCTCTGACTAAGTAGAATGAAAATGCTGGTATTGGGAAATGGGACTGGATACTGCAGCTAGGCTTTACAGGCAGCATCCCCAGCATGCCCCTCCTGTCCTCATCAAAGGTGCCCTGGGATTCTGATGCCTCCCTGGCCTAAAATCTGCACTGTATCCAAACGTCAAAGATTTCACTTTGAGAGATATAAATCAGTAATTCTTTGTTTTCATGCATATATATTTCTATAAGGTCGCTGTTGAGATACAATCAATGGAAGGAGCTGGTGTGTGCATATGTACATGTGTGTATATAGAGCTGTGTATATGCATGTGTGTGTGTATGTACATACCAGAGATAACTGGTAATCCTTAGGCCAAGATTTTAGGAGTCCCAAATGTTGATTGGTCTGAGGGTTCCACTTATTGATCAAATCTCCCAAAGTCAGTATTGAATGTAAAAATGTAGATAGGGTTTACAGTTATGAATGCTCCTATGATCTGTCTGTGAGCTGTGGCTAAGTGAAAAGAACTTATTTGGGAAAAAATATAGCCTGACATGTATGTTACAGAAGATAATACATATATGAAGGTATTAAAAATAGGCTTAAAACTTGGTTATATATCAGCCAAAGCCCTCAAAAGACAACTGTGCAACTAATTGTTCATCCATAGCCCAGATCCTTTTAATGTTTACCTCGATTTCTTTCTCACCTTTTACTTGAATCTGCAATTAACACCTACAGCAGAAATGAAGAAGATGACGTGCTGTTGAGAAATCCTGGTGTTAATTAAAATTATTAACTATTAGAGAAAAATAAGCATGGAAAGGAAGATAAAAATTAATATGTTTCCAGGGCTTTTGTGCTTAAGGTGGACTGAACATAAAGTCCTTAATGCGGAGAGTTTTGTACTTAAAGTGGACTGAAGCGTGGAGACTATGTTTCTAAAGAGCTTGCGTTAAAGGTCATAAAACTCGGCCAATTGAAAACAGAATGAAATTCTTCTTCTATTTTTTGGATAGCCTATATCCCCTGTGTTCCTGTCAGCAGTGTTTAGGTTCACTCAGGCCTTCATACAGGGTTGAGTTTCATCTCTGAATGAATTACCCCCATTTAGGGAGATGCTATGGGGGAAATGAGCACTGGTAACAGTGGAGGAATGGGAGTGGGATTCACCTGAGGAGAGTGCTTGGGTGCAAGTTCCATTCAGAGAGGAGTAATGCAAATGGTAAGATGATTTTTCCCAATCTGTGAGCTGGTGCTTGGGCAGATGCTGGCTCTGAATGGGAAATCCTGATCCTGGGATTCTGGGGCATCGCTGACCCGCACCAAAGGACAGAGATCATTGCTGAAAGCTTCCAGCAAGTGGATGCACCTGGGAATTACAAGGTAATGTTTTGGGGCAATACTTCTATATTCAGCTTCTTGACAGAGATAGTACATTTGGAATATCAAGGAGCCCAGTATCAGTTACGGCCCCTCTGGTGAACCCTCCGTTCAGGTAGTGTCATTATCACCACCTGGCATAGGGGCATGTGAGAGGAGAAATGTCTCTGGCATTCAAGATGCTACCTGGAATTAGATTTTTTCCATGGGAAATCCCATAAAACAGACATCCTTGGGCTGAGCAAGGCTGTAGTTTGTAAGAGGCTGCCCAGAACCTACTGAGAAGGTTCCAGGCCTTTGATTTTAAGTAACATCTATGGATTTCATCCAGTCAAGCTCATGATGAAATCAACTCTGCTTTCCCAGAGAGGGCTCTGGTAACTACGTAAAACCCTCTTGAAGGCTGAAGATCATTACCCAGACTTATAACTTTAAGACCCTAGGGGATCAAGAGAAGAAAGCCTGATGCAAACCATCTGATACAAATTAATTGTGCTCAACGGAAGCAGAAAATCTATCAGAGAAATGAATCCCACAGATTTGTGGTTTTACTTTTATTCCCCTTTTTAGCTGATGGGCCTTTTTTTTTTAATATCTTGGCTTTTTTTTCCCCACTTTTATAAGTTGTTCTTTATGACAAATTTTCAGCTTGTTTTGAATCTATGTAACCAATTTCCTTCTGCTAGCATTGTGGCATCTTTCACTGAGGAATCAGACCTAAACTATTGAGAATTAAACCCCCTAAATGCCCTTCCCTTGAGATCTATAACTTAGTTTTGAATTCATCATTACTCAGTTGAAAAATTCCTCTCTGGTAAGAGTTCAGGTAAGGACAAGAAATTTCCTCTGAACTCCAGCATTTTTCACATCATTAAGTAAATTAGTCACCTAATCTAATCAGATCTAGCTGATGGAAAGAAACATTATTAAAGAACTGGAAAACTCATAATCCCTTGCGTGTTATTCCTCGCTATGTCCTAGTCAAGTGGAAGGCTATATTTTCTTTTTTCCTTTTAACTTTTCAGAACCTGAGGAATGCATTTCAGGTCTCTTGGAGAACTGGTACTTTTTCAATTACTTTATTATTATGATATTATTATTTATTATATACTTTATATTATTATTATGATTCTACTGTAGATGAGGTGCTCAGGGACACGGTTTAGCAGGCATGGTGTTGAAGGTTTTATGATTAGACTCGATGATTTTGAGGGTCTTTTCCAACCATAATCGTTCTATGATTCTATGTTTCTATTACTTGGAGGCAGGAGGAGAGCAACTGTTTTCAACCTAGCTGCCCTTATAGGAATATTTCTGAATATTTCCTCTAAGTATCCTCTTCAGGAAGGTCAAGGTGATTAAAGGCGGTATGTGCTGGACTCTTTCTTCTTAAACCTACTTTAACTCACTTGAAAGGACTTGGAGATGACTTATGTACAAACACTAGGAGAGTTTTGACCAAGTCAAGGGTTGACTGCTGAAAGTGACATATTCCTACCCCAACCTGTAGTGTGTTACTGGACTGATGGTCAAGCTGTGCTGGTGCAAAGCATTGCCATCATTAGCTGGAGTGTACAGGCTCATGGCTCTGGGGGCAGGAAGAGCATAAAGACTTTTAAATATGCCCCAACACAAATGCAACATAAGACCAGGGCTATTGGGACCACCTTGGACTGTTCGTGGTGAGAAATGTGTTTAGACTATTTTGTAACGCGTGTGAGTCTGAGGCTCTGCTCCGACTGTATGCTGGCAGATCCCTGTACTTTATATTACTTTACATTTATATTGGGTTAAATATAAAGAATAGTGGGTATGAGCTGTTGGATAAAAAGAAAGGGGAAAGATCTAGTGGACTTTGATGGTACTGTTGTCACCTGGCTAAAAAGATTTACATTTCCCCAGAGACTTGATTTAATATAAACCTTACTGTACCTTGCTTGCAAAGGATGATTTCTGTATCCACAGAGACAAGAGAGACTCCAGTTTGCTTTGAGATGTGCTCTGAGGAAAGGGAAAGAAGCCTGCCAAGCTTGTGCTGTTGTGTGTTGTTGGGTATGGTCTGTCAGCTGCTGTGTGGGAAAAGCACCTCTGATGATAGAATGTGAGTGGGCTTGGTTAGAGCTACTGGTAAGTGTGGGATCCCAAATAGACTCAGGGAAAAATAGTAATAATAGTAATTAGAGCCTATCAGGCAATCAGTCTGGCCTGGCCTGTATTTGCAAAATAATAGCTTTTCCCACCTACTCCATTAGTCAAGTGAGCTCAAATTCACATTGCAGCAGATACTGATAAATGAAATCCACCCTGAGCCCCTACAGAAACGTATCTGCGATGTCTGGTTCCAGGCTGAGGTCTCTCCAGGGAGGCTGCTTGCAGCTCCTGATGAGCTATCAGATGCTGCTGTGGAGATGTTGATGTGTCACTACCCTTCTGGTGAGGCCAGGAGCAGAGCTTCCAGTTTGGTGCTGGGAGGTTTGCCACAGTAGACCCTTTCTCATGGGAGGTCCCAGGCTACATCTAGGTCTGTTTGCCTCAAAGAGGCAGAGAAGAAAGTCCATGACTCTAACTCTCTGTGCTAGCCAGCGTTACTTCAGAAAAGTGAGAAACAGGGTTATCAGGAAGGGTGACCAGCTGAGATATGTGACCTGTGGTTTGGTCCCTCCCCAAACTAGTGTCTCTGGGATGGCGGGATGTTGTGCTGGGAGGTGTCATCTCACCAGCCTTCAGCTAAGCTGATTGTTTCGGAAATTCAGTGCCAAAGGATGCTGAAGGTAGGAGCAATGGCTGGATAAGTCAAGCCACAGGGTTGAGCCACACATGTGCAGACCACAGGATGTCTCCATGCACAGGAGCAGGCAGTGAACACCAGTAGATTTTATATCCACTCATATTCACTGCTAAAATGTGGAAAAAATAATACTTTTCATGGAACTGTGGAAACTCTTCAGAATTGTGGTCATTGTTTGAAATGTCCAGTTTATTTATAAGAGACTTCTGAAAACTCAGTAGGTTGTGACAGAGCTAAGGGGGGAAGTGAACTAAGTGACCTGTGCCTTTGCAAAGCCATCAGAGACAAAATTGATATTGGCTCAAGGGTGCTGTGCATTAGTGAAATGTAACGTCAGTTCAGATTTCATCACGTCATTCCATAAAAAAAATCAATATGTTGCTCAGACCAAATAAAGAAGAAAAAAAAGGCAATATCAGAAAGCCATTCAGGCATGTGCCATCTGGAGGGAAAAGGACATAACACAGGTATTGTTTGCTTTAAATCTCCATAATAGCTTCTCTTATTTTTCTACAGTTGTAGTTTCTGCACTTTGCTCCTTTTGAAATAGCAATTACAGTTTGTCTAGAAAGAATTCATGACAACTTAAGACCTTGCTTAATAGGTATTTTTTTATTGATGAGGCAAGGAAAAAACATTAATACAACTTTATATCCCTTGCCAAATCCCACAAGAGATTCAAGCTATTAATATAGAGACGTGTATAAAACATGATGTACTGGCCTGAGTCTGTTGTGGTTATCAGTAGGGCTTGTAGCAACGCATGTAGCTGTCTAATGCATTCCATCTCTTATTATTAATCTTGTAAAAATTTCAATTCCCGATGGTGGAGGAGTAGGTGAGGAGTGCTCAGCAAAAAACAGTTCAGTTCTTTATAACAATAAAGGAAATGTGTCTTAGTGAGAGCACACCAAAGTAAAGCACCTTGCAGGTACCTTACTTGGTACCAGGAGGGCTCCCGTGCTGGTGCTCCATGCACCATCCTGCCCCGAGCAGGCATCCATATGGGCATCCAAAGGCAGTGCTTGGCCCAACACCCACTCCAAGGGGTGCCCAGAGGTGTTTTTTGGAGGACCCCAGCAAGAAAGAGGTTTGCTGCAGTCTCCTCTCTGCCTACTGGCCACATCTCTGCATGAGGGGTGGTGTGTCCCCAAAGGCTTGTGCAGGGGGGTGCTGCCAGGCAGGCTGGCTTAGAATAAATACATAAAACCTTACATCATTTTAGTCTCTTCTGCAAAATAACTGCAGATAGAATAAGAGGAAATGGCCGCAAGTTGCACCAGGGGAAGTTCAGGTTAGGTATTAAGAAGAAATTTCTGCACAGAAAGAGTGGTGAAGCATTGCAATAGGCTGCCCAGGAAAGCAGTGGAATTGCTGTACCTGGCAGTGCTCAAGAAACGTGTAGAATGAGGCACTCGGGGATATGGCTCAGCAGGTGTGATGGGTTTGTTGCTGGACTTGGTGATCTTTGAAGGTCTTTTCCAACCATTATGATTCTGTGATTCTGCTTTCTATGGGCAGCTCCTCACAACTTTTTGTGAGCCCTTTCAACTGTGCTTTGCTGGTTAGCTGGCAATTAGAGTTGAAGGAGGGAAGGGTTGATAGAAACCAGAGGAAATAAGTAGAAGACAAGCACAGGCAAGAAAGAAGAAAACAAACCAGCTTGGTAGATGGAGTCTGGGTGCCTGGTCACTCTACTGCTGCCAATGGTTGGAAGCAAATCATTGGCTCTCCTGGTTCAGACTCTCCCCATGCTTGGTCTTTTCTTCCACACTGGCCCATGGTCCGAAGAAGGGCATTGCCAACAGCAGATCCCTGGCCCAAGTTACCCAATTCCTATCGTGAGTGCAGAATTTGAGGGCTCTGCAGCAAAGTGGTCATCGTGGGAGACAGGAGGATGCAAACTCGGGGGCAGCAGCAGGAGCCTGAGGTTCACGCCTTGCTGCTGGAGCCTCCCTCTATTCTGAGCAGTTCAGAGCAGCAGTCACTTTTTGTGGCTCACGCAGCTGAACTTCTGGGTAGGAAAGCGCAAGAGCTTGCAGAGTGGCTAAAGGGGCTCTAGTGGCTTCCCGAGCCCCCTTCTTCATGCGATTTCAGAAATGGCAAGTCTCAACCAGCTCTGAACGTGCCGTGCACTTGCTCAGGTGGCCTTAAGTCACAAAAAAAAAAAAAAAAAAGAAAATCGTTGAGTGGGATTCTTGTCTTCTAAGAGCCAACTTAGTTCTACCCTTCCCTGCAGCAGACTGACAGGCTGATCTTTGAAGGGATTCTTCCCCTGCCATCTATCCAGCTTTCCTAACCAGCATACCTAACTCTGCCTCCTCTGCTTTCCATGCGGGAGGCTTTCCCACTTTATTTATTTATTTTTTAAAACAACGGTGCTGATTTCCAAAGATATTTATTATCTTGTACCCTCAGACTGCCAATTTCCTAGGAAAAGTTTCCCTCTTTCTTTGAAAGCCCTGTTATGCAATTTCAGTGGGCAGAGGCAGTACTGCAGTGCTTATCTGCCGTTCCAACTGATACCATGTTCTCCCTGAGCATCCTCTCACTCTCCATCTCCCCTCCTCAACTGTGGTCTCAGCTATAGCACAGCTAGATTATCTCTGACTCCTGAAAATGCAGCTTTTCCAAGTCCACTTTTCCAGCTGTCTTTTGGGGCTGCAGCACTCCCCAGAAACTCCCTTTTTTTCAGAGAGAGGTTTGTAGTAGCTTTGTTGCTGATAACCCATTTTTTTTTGAGCATGGAAAATGTGAACTAGGTATTGTTGATGGAAAATCCAATTCAACTTCTATAGGACTTCGTTTTAAGTAATACTTTCTTCTTATCATGATGGACAATAACGTCGTAAAGGCACTGACCTAAACTATACACTCCACTTAAGGAGAAAAGGAAATATCCTTATCTCTAAGCAACAAATGAAGGGCTATTGCCCTTTCCCTTTTTCATCAGCCACAGATGCACATGCTTGTGGTTCTCCTATGCACATGGCATAGCCAGCTTGGACTATTTTTTGCTCTCTCTTCACTGTGTAAAAGAAGCTGCTGAGATGGACGTGGGGAGTTGGGTCCCCAAACAGACCCATCATTTCTGTCCTTGCTGCCATGTTTCACCCCATCCTGAGACTGTGTTTCTCAGGTCTTCTCCTTGAGAGGGAGACCCAATTTCCTTATGCTTTTCTGTTGCAAAGAGATGTTATTTTGCAAACAGGAGACCTTCTGCATTTTTTTTTTTTTTGTGTGTGTGTGTGTGTATTCTTTAACCAAACAGCAATTCCTACTCCCTTAAAACTGCTAAGTAGATTGCAACAAGAGGATCCTAGACTGAAATGTTACTGTGCAGAAGGTGAAGAAGAACACGAAGAAGAAAGGAGCTACAGTTCATAATTTGCTGTACTTCAGATGAGGGCAGCTCTAGCATGTGTTGTCTATGCTTTTGAGGGGGGTTTATTCTTGCATATAAGGATGTGTCAGGTGGTGAACTTGTTTGGAAGGTTGATTTTAAGAGATTGATGAGTAATGTGTTTCCAACCCATCTCCTCTTCTGTTAAGGAAAGGGTAAGCATCTGATATCTTTGAAGGGAGCATGACCAGTTTCCTCATGCTTCTGCTCAGGAGAATTGCTATTTCCCACACATAGAGACTATTTTCTCTCTCATGGAAAAGCTCATTTTATTTCTGCTTTGAAAAGCTGAACATGTGCAGGAGGGGGAAGATCTTGCTCTAAATAAGCAGCTATTCACTAGGCTCTTTCTTCTTGAGTGTTGCAAAGAAATGCATAGAGCGACCAATGGAAGCTTTTTGAACTTTTGAGAAGAATGGGCAGAAATGATGATTCTGGTATGCTTCACTAGCCAACAGAGGCCTTTTGGCCCTGCCTCTGTTGCAGGGAAACAATGGGTTCATGTCCACCACCACCACCATGGTCCACCACCATGTCCCCAGGGTGGTGCTTCAGTACCTATCTCCCTCTGCATCCAGCAAGAGGAGAGGCGACCCTGGCACTGCGGAGGCCCTGCAAAGAGGTTGTTGCATGTGTAGACACATTTACATACTTTTAAGCTACGCAAAACTGACTGGCTCAGCCAAAATAGTGAGATGAGTTTTCTAGGAAAAAAAAGTAAGTAAATAAAGGAGAAGAAAGCAGAATGAAGGGAGCTAATCTGCTCTCACTGCCTCTGACGTGTTGATGTCTAAAAGGTCTGAGGAGGATTTTGTATTTATTTCTTTATTGCTGACTCAGGCTGCTGGAAATTAATCTCCCACCTGGCAGATCTGTGGCTCTGGCAGCTGCATTTGCCTGCATGGTCAAGGTTCATCCCTTTAGCAAACCACAACCTTCAGAGAGCTGCGATTCATGTCAGCGCAGTCAGCATCAATTACTGTTGCTTCAGGAGAAAGGACTAAAAGCTTATTTTCACAGAGATTTAGCTTAAAAAATAAAAACAGTAGAAAAGGAGTAGTTTGCTGATTGATCTGCTAGTGCGTAGTGGAGATCGTGTCTATGTGCACTTTTTTCTTTTTTTTTTTGCTAGGCACAGCAAAATGAATGAAAATGTTATGCATGATTTTCTTTTCTGTCATTATGATGTTGTTTTCTTCCCTTCATCAGTGGCTGAGGTCTCTATAGTTCACTCTAACAACTCTCCTGAGCATTGATCCGCTACACTTAAATCCTGTCCTTAATGCTATTAAGTTTTCACGTGGCTGTGAGTATCTGACACCCAGGAGCTTTTAGCTTGGCCTGGGAAAATGTTGTTGTTTATCTACTGAGGTGAGGCAGTCATTGTGAAGCAGCCAAAAGTGTATGAAAACCGAAGAAAAAAAAAACAAAAAAAAAAAAAAAAAAAAAAAAAAAAAAAAAAGGAAAAAAAAAAAAAGAATGCTTTAATGACCACAGCAGAAGTCGTGCACCCGCACACAGGTAGCTGTTTGCAAACATTTCTCCCATCTCCTTGGTGACTGCTGCACTCCCAGGATTTGTGTTTCATGGACTCTCTCTGATTTCCCATTATGCAGAGCCACTTAAATCACTATTTGGAGCAGGACCTCTACCCCACGCACCTCTCTGCGTCATGGTGGGAGCTGCTGACTCCGAACACAACTTCCCACCCATCCCAAACCTTTAATGAAGAACCCCAGCACCAGCCGCAAGCCTCTGAGGCCACAATACTAACATCAGTATTAGCTGGTGCTAATACTAATTAGGTGCAATACCTACTGCAACTAGTCCCATGGTCAGAGCGAGCTGGTCTCATGTACACGTAGGAAGCTTTTCTGGCTCTGCTTCTCCCCGTTGCTGTCACTGGATGTAGAGCACGTGCTGTCTGGAAGCAAGGGGTAAAGTGCAATGTAAATGTAAAAAGTGCAGCAGCCCTTTGGTACAGAAACCCAAGTTGCTCTGTCACCTGCAATTGCAATATGAAAAAATTTCTTCTGTCAAAAAAAAAGTCACACTCATAATGGAAACCTAAGGAGCTTATTGAGTCTGCTGAAACTTCGCTTTGAGGAAATGGAGTCAGAGATGGACTTTTTTGTTGTGGTCACAGTGTTTTAATTTTTTTCTCAGCAGAAAAATCTTTTTTTATTAATATTTGCTTCTTTGAAAATGTATTTCATCTAGAGTAACTTCCCATTGCCAGGTGTTGAAATGCTGGGGACACAACAGGGTTCAGCTCCCACCTGGGCTCAGGCATTACTGCCATGAAGGTTATGCCCCATTTTGAGTGATTACTTTTTTACTATCTGGGTCAAAGCAAAGTAGGACAGTCCTCATCTGAAATAAGCCTCCCAAAGGAGATACGTACCACAGTAATGAGAGGAGAAGTCAGAGTAATTCAGCTGTTTGGCTTCCAGAGCTGGGATGGATAAGCCTTTATTTTTGCATGGTATTCAATAGTGAAAGTAAATGAAATTTAGGGCCTGATCCTTCTTCCACAAAACATAATATCAATATTATAATTGGTTTAAATTTAGCAACATTTATAATTTAGGTAACAATTCCTCACTGTTTTTAGAAATGAAATAAAGGATCTAGGGGATGTGAAGGCTGACTGTACAGATATGGCCTCAATCTATATCCTTTAACAGTTCCAGGGCTGCAGCTGTTTCTATACTTCTGCAATATCCTTCTATGCTGTTACAGGAGCATGCTCCATTTCCAGTGGTAATGAAACAATTAAGAAACTAAAATCAGCCAGCTATCTTTTAAGATAAATCAATTTAATTTTATATATATTTTTAAAGATACTAGTTCTCTCTGGCTCCCGAAATTACTCTCTTTTGTGCTCTTAATACATTCCAACAAGATCAAGTAGCAGCTACAAAATATTCCATTTCCATGGAAATCAGCGTAGTTTTCTTTGCCTCTAATCAGACCCCTTTCCTGAGAGCTGAACTCTTTATTTTTAACCTTTCAGATGACAAAAGCTTGCCATGCCTTTCAGGTCACGGTGTAGCTGTTCCTCTCTGCTTCAGTAGGTCTTTTGGCTCCAGCCTTGGTGGGGATGTGGGGCAGCTGTGTGGTAGATGCTGATACCTCTGCCTCCTTCCTGGCAGTCCCCATCCTAGAGACCCCCAAAAGATGATGACAACCAATGTATAGGTCTGTGACTGCAACCTGGGAGAGCAAGAACGGTCACATCTCCTACCTATGGTGAGAACAGCATGGGATGCCTAAAAGGATGGGGTATCTTAGGCATATATTTAAAACATCCTACTACCTGTCATGTCATGAGCCCCAGAAGTAAAGGACAGCACTGACAAAAGGAGGGAGGATCGGGCGACCCACGTGCCATGGACAGCGCTGGAAGATGAAGAGGATGATGCAGCTGGGGGCTTATGTACCTTCCAGAAGTGCCTGAGTCCTGCACAGTATGGTTGGAAATGACCTTTTCTAGCAATTACCCTTGCAAACATTTACCCAACTTACTGTGTCTTCTGTCACTGTGGCACAGTGTAGCACCCCAGTCTTTTCCTTTTCCTTTTCTCATGCTGGAAACCAAAGGTCTAGTTTCTTGGAGGATTTACAAATATCCCTCTCTACTGCCCTGAGCCCTAGCTGTGCCTGGGGGATGTCTATATGCTCCTTGCACTAGCGGGTCCAGAGCAATAGTTGAGGCACAAAACATCGAGCCTATATATGCTTTTGATACAGCTAAAGCTCTCACGATACAAAATTTCCAACTTGCAATCTCCTTATTTTCTTCTAACTTGCTGACTTAAAGCTTTTTTTTCTAAAACAGAAACTATTGCAATAAATTGTCTTGTGTTTTTTTTTTTTTAGAAAAAGTCTATTTGCTGCAACCAAATTTTTGTTCTTTTGTCCTCATACAAAATCACAGAGCAGCTGAGAGTGGGCAGAGCCAGTCCAATCACACATGCAATGAGGATAAAGCTCTGCTCTTGGAGGTAATGCAACTTTTGCCACATAATAAAAGCATGAGGAAATCCCACTTTTTGTGTGCAGTGTCACTATTCACCTCAGTGAACAGAATGACATGAGGTCAGGCTCAAGTCTGCTGAAGGAGAAGGTCTGCAACTGCTTGCACCTGTGGAAAATTAAGGCTCTGTTGGGGGCCCTGAGGGTTATGGGCTTCTCTGAGTGTGGGGGATTGCTCAGCATTGGGGTAAAGGACCACTCAGGTGAAGGAAGTGACCATCAAGGAGTAACAGGCAGAATAAATGAGGAGTTTGGCAAGTTAAGGGCATTTCTCTAGGCTTGTGCCTCTGTCTGCTTATCTCCTGCTGCCATGATCCCTGTTGGGTGCAGGAATTTCAGTTCAGTCCTTCTGAGCAGGAAAGGGCTTCTCTCCTTCTGCTTCCCAGGTTTCTGGTAGGGGCTGAGCTTGGTGGTGTCTGCATGCATCCTGGATGGAGACAGCATAGGTGTCTCACTGCCCCCGGGGCTGGACTGAAGGATATTGTAATGGCTGGTTGTATTAAATTGATTATAGGACTTTTTTTTTTCCCCTTTCATTTTGGGGCCTCTCTAGGGATTAACTTTTTGGTTTATGAGGTTGACCTGGGTATTGCTGAGAGTCGTGGGTCTATGCTCAGATTAAGATCAGTCGTAGTGGCTTTGCTTTTCCCATCTTATACTCTTGCTAATGGAATGGCTTGAAAATCTGTAGCATGAGTAGAGTACAGTACAGTGCCTGAAACCTCAAAGATATGAATAGATATCAGCTTAAAAACACAGGCAGCTCCACCTAAGGAGTCTCTGGCTCACACAGCAGTCTTGTGTGGAGGTTATTTACCTCTGCTGATAGTACATGAGGGGGAACTAGCTCCAGCTCCTCCTCTAATAGCCCTTGAGACGATTGAAACTGTCTCCTTGCCAATAAGGTCAGTAGAGACAATGCTGAATCTGTGTAAGGAAATGAGTAGGAAAGTGCTGCCTTTGCATGGTCCCTCTGCAGACCCAAAATGCTATTGGGCTGCTTGCCTGGGATCTCCATCTGGGTGTCAGCACCAAATGCTTATGCTGAACATGTGGGTGTGCTGAAACTGTGCTACAGCTGAAATGGGGAGGAAAGCAACGTTGTAATCCGAGGAATCTGATGTGAAATGATCTGTTCTGCATACGCATTTTGTTAGCATTCAGGTAACACTTTTATTTAGGCTCTCATTTATTGCCTATTGATCTCTGATATTTACCCACGGTTCTCTTAATTAATTTGATCTTGCTGGGATGGGAATTAAATTCACAACTAGTTTTAGGTTTAGGCCCAAACTGAACAGTTCAGTTAATGAATGACTTGCTGACAATACTAATTGCCTGGATTGCTGATAGGCTCAAGGAAGTACTGCAAGACAAATTGGTATTTATAGCAGGTGTTTGAAGCTGACAGATGTTGAGGGAAAAGAAGCAGATAAGCAGCATTAGGGAATTTCAGAAAAAGTTAACCTTTTTCCTTTCTGGGCCACAGAAGGCCTTGCCTGAGGCCTCATTGCTGGAGAAATGAGGCCACTGTAAGACTTATTAGCTCAGTGCAGCACTTCTTTAGTGGTGGTCACAGGAGGTAATTGCATGTGCAGCTGCAGTGCTTAATTGCCTCTGTGCCAGGACTTCAGTGCATGGACTGGGGATGCTTCCCTTGGTATATGAAGCAGGGTTGTTCCCAGTACATAATGCACTGCTGTATTGCACGTGTGATCTTACAGTGCTGCTGTCATAGGGCAATCATGTATGTAAGGGCACTACACTTGGGAAGCAGCTTCTGGAGCCAGGCAGATGCTCCTGCACAGTGCTAGGGAGGTGACCAAGGATGAAAGACCCCAAGAGTCCTTTCCTAATCTGCCTTTTTCAGGCTGTCCTGTCCCCAAGCTGGTGCTGCTGTTCTGGTTGCAAAGTGGCTTCCTGCAGTCCTCAGGTGCCAGCTGATTAGCGACCTTATTGCTGAGAAAGGAGCTGCCAACGTGAGGTAGCTGTAGCAAGAAGAATGGGTTGAAAGTGGTTGCTCAGTGGAGGGATTTTTCCAGGTTTAGGTTGATGTGACTGAGAGCAGGGCTGGATTTCTGCATTGCAGGAAAGTGGTTTTTTGTTTTTGTTTTTTTTTGCTTTTCTTTTTTTGCTTTTCTTTTTCTGGCAGGTAGTTATTTCTAGTGCTTTGGTGCAGGGTTTGTTTATGCACAAAAAGGCTCTCCTGGGAGCACGTGTGCGTGGTAGTTGGGTGACAGCCCAGCAAAGTGGCAGCTTCAGCAGAAAACTGGCACCCCCATGCTGGCCAGGAGGTGCACGTTGACAAGGACCAGGGAGAAAAGCAGAGAAAATTGGTTATTTTAATCCTAAATGATTTCCTTTTTAAAAAAGAAAATCTATTTTCGTTTCTCTGTTAATTTATTCCTGCCCATTTTCCCTAGAGGGAGTTATCTCTTCTTTCCCAGTTCTTCTCCTTTACAAGTGCATTCTCTTCTTTTTGGCATTGAGAAAGTGGAAGAAAAGGACATAAGAAATGAAGGAGAAAAGGATAAGCACAACCCTGAAAAACCCCAGTTCTTCTATTTCTCCCTAAAAAGAGGGTTGGCTTTTTTTTTAATTTGAAGAAGGATAATTTAAAATTCTCAAAAAAATGCCTACTACTTCGAGCAATAGTTCCAATGTCAGTCACAGCAGTGAGTGAATAATAATGAAATGGTTAAAAATGCTGGTTGCCCTCATAATGGAAAGGAGGGGACTAGGAGGGGGAGCCAAATATTTCTCACTTGCACATTATGAGACTGAACATTAGCTGGGTTGATGCATGTGAGCTATGCACTGAGCAGGAGACTGAGAGCAGCACTGGTTGCAGGACCGTGCTGGGGGCAAGCTGGACCTTCCCCAGGTCCTTGTTCTGGGGCACGGAAAGAGAAAGACTCCCTGTTTTGTTTTCTGGAGTTTTTATTCTTTTCAACCCCCAAATACAAGGCTGCAAACCCATGGGATGGCCATAGAGGCTGGGCTCCTCTGCCAGGAGCTGGGGGTTTTGGGCAGCTGGACATGACCTTGAGGGCAACAATCTCTAAACTCCGCTCAAGGTGGACCTGGGTACCGATGATGGGAGTGGATCTGACTGGAGGGCTGAAATGAAACGTGGTGTGATACTGTAAAACTGAGTTTCAATTTTCTGGAGATGTTCAGGATTCATTTCTAGGCCTTGCAGTTTACGAGATAATGGGCTGTGTAACCGTTACTCATCTCTGTGACTAATGGCTCCTTTCCTGGCTTGCGTCCTGGAACTCAAAGCACTGCAATTTTTAATTCTTGATATCACAACTAATTATACTATTACAACTAGCTGTAATATTACAGCTAACATTATTCATCTTAGCCTCGGTTGTCTTTTCCCTTTTATAAATCCTACTTCTATGTAGATTAAATTCTGAGGTTATTAACACTTTGATTATAGTTTAGTTGCATTAAATTACACCCTGGTAGTAAGGCCGTCCTGTCAACCACTGTGATACCTGCAATTAATTGAGAAGATAACTAGTGGTTTGATGAAAACTGTGCGGGTGTACGATAGCAATCTTTGTGGGAACCTTGTGCTGACTCTTGTGTGCCTTCCTAGCAGTGAAGATGGACACAAAAGGGGAAAGCTGGGCTGTAAGTTGTGGCAAGGTTTGTCTAATGCCTACCCGTGGCAAGGCTGGATGGCTGTGTATTAAAGCATGCTTGGGTTTCTAGGGCTTCTTGGATGATGCATGAAAGAGAAATTTGGGGAACCTGGAGTTGCTTTATTGTCAGATTTCATGTTCAAAACTTGGGTAAAGCTTCAAAAAATGCCAGAGGGTTTCATCACTAGAGAACTCTGTGAGCAAAGTTGAGTTGCTGGGGGCTGCCGATGCTGAAATATGCAATGGGATGGCCATGCAGGCAAGGATGGAGGCACAAACCACCTGTAAGTCATGACCAGCAGGACATGCAGTGGGCAGGACTGTCCCCCCCCCCATCCCCACAGGACGTTTTGCACAGTTGTGGGGAACAAGAGTCACTAGCTTTACTGCTGGTAGATGGTACCTCTGTCCAGCCATATGTGCATCTGACAGGGCTCTTTTCAGGGTGGCTGTTAATGTGCCACAGGGCCTCCTATTAAAAGGAGGGAGACACTGAGGGGATTTCCAAATATCCGTCAATTCCTTCCTTAACAGCCTGAGGGAAAAGAGCTCAAGGGATGTCGGTTCCCTTGGATTAGAGATGCAGTTTACTCTAGGCATAGCAGGGACAATTCCTCTGGTAGTGATTTTCCTCCTCGCTGGGATTTTTTCCCGATACTTATTGAAGCAATGGCTTGTAAATGTTTCATTGCCTTAAGACTAGTCCCAAAAGTTACCTTGTTAACAAGGAGACTTTTCAGATATTCGCCACCAGTGTTCCCTTTTGTCTTTTAATAGTTGTCTGATGCTGTTCACGTGGGCAGGCAGCAAGACAGCAGGCGAAATGACTGTTTCACTGATCAGGATCTGCAATAATCACTTTGTGCTACGCATCCAAGTCCTTATGAACCTAAAGATGTTTGTCATTTTGTATGGTATATGGTGGTGTACATATTGTACCTCTAATTTGTTTGCCTGCCTGCATCTGATGATATGTTTAGCTGCAGAGAGCTGTGATCATCAGCTCAAATCTTTGCACGTGCAAAGAAAAGTTAGGTGGAAACCTAAATGGAAGTTGATATAGACAAAAATCAAAGGGGACATGTGTTTATTTTATATAAAGTATCAAATAAAAAAAAGTGTCTCCAAAAGAATCAGTATTTGATTTTACTAATATCAAAATATGTCAGCATTAACTGAGGTTTCTCCTGGCTTGTGTTTTGGTTCCGCTAAAGTGCTCACAATGGATTTCTTTGCTTGCTTTCTATTTATTTTACTAAAGGCTAGGATCCAGAGGCCCTCGCTGCAGCATCGAATGTACAATGTCTTGGACCTGTGCTCCATTGCTCAGCCTGAGATGCTCCATTGCCTCTTCTAACTCTCAAGCAGGGAGGGAATGTGTCACCCCTTCCCAAACCGTGACATGTTTGTGTAGTGCTGCTTCTGATGCACTGTCACCTTCCCCACAGCATCTTTCTGAACCATGAGCTGGAGAACAACCTCTTTGGTACATAAACTCTGCTACTCAACTCCTTTCCCCCAATCTGCCTGGTGTTGTGGTGGGAACCCAACTTGGCTCTTTTGCAAGAGCTTGGCCCAGCAGGAGAAACAAGAGACCTGGTGCATTGTAGGAAGAGGAGAAGCTGCTGAGGCTGGAGGTGGTCACAGCAGCTCTTCAAGCCCAGCAGCTCTTGGCTTCCAGCACTGAGAGGTTTGTGGGGACATCCAACTTCTGATGTATCTCTATGTGTGGAGGATGTCTTGGGAGCGGTAATGACTAAAGGCAAAGTCACTTTCCCTCTCTCCTGTCTGTCTTAGGTGCAATAATCTGTAAAACAAAGTTCCTGCTCCTGGAGTTTTGCAAGAGGCCATTGCCTCATTGCACACTGCATCTCTCCCTCAGATTTCCAGTGCTTTTATGCTTGTTTGGTATTTCCTGAAAACTTTTTAATTTGGCCGTACCTGGGTTCCATTGTCATCTTGGCACAGCAGGTGAGAGGAGTAAATGCGTTGCTGCCTTTGTGCCTGGACACTACAAGGACCTGCTGGCCACACTGTGAAATGGAGTGAGATCTTATCCAGGGGAATTCAGTCCAACATATATGATGCTCATTTTCTATAAATAAGCTGCCCACATATGGCAGGGCACAAAAGGAGGAGGACAATGTCAAAAGATATTAACTGATTTCCTGAGGAGCAGTCAGTTTAAATGAAAGCTCAGCTTAAATGAAAGGCCACAACTTCCAGAAGAGCTTGCTCTCCTGATGGAGGTCAGCTCCTATCTGGCTGCTAAAATTAGTAGCTGGGCTTCCAGGTAGACTGACTATTTTGAGTTCTAAGAAGCTGTGACAGTCTGGCCATAAAAGCACCAGTCAGGGTTGTGGAGCACTAAAAAGGAAAAATTGGTTGTTTATGTAGTTACCCTAATGGGAGGGGAAATGTGCTCCGTATGTTGCAGTTCTTGATAATCTGTTTCTCCCTTGTATGCAGGTAGTGTCAACTTGGTTTCACAAATATGTATATATTTTTGTATGGATATCCGTGAAGGAACTGGTGGCACAGACAGGGAACACAGGATACACTGGTTTCTCTATCAAAGCTCTCTCAGCTCTGAGTGCTGAGCACTCAGCAAATTAAAACTAAATACAAGTAGTCAAAACTGCCTGTCAGTTCCCTGCCATAAAATAAACAAGAGTGAGAGTATAGCACTGCCTTTTTCTTCCTCTTCTCTCCAGGAAGAGCAAGCTTGTCTTGTCTTCTTACTCCCATATTGTGTTTTTAAACCTTGAAATACATCTCATCCTTATCCTTGTAAGAAAAGTTTTGGGTGCTTAAGGGTACAGTAAAGGTCTCATGATGCTGCATCTAATATGGGCTAGCTAACTGGTAGCCCTCAAGAACTGCATGGTCACATTCCACAATATATGCTGAAAACTTCCCATGAAATGGAAGGGGAAACAGTCAGGACTAATATAAAGGTCTCACTTGCATCTTGATTTCTTAAAGTCAATAGAACGAGAAATATTTGTTTAGAAATGGAACGCTGAAATACTGTGTTTATTGATTCCTTCTTTCCATATAAAACATTGAATTCATTATATGCCTGTAAAATATCTTACTTTCCTGAATGTGCTGAGGGAAGTTGGTGTTTTAGAAAATACCTGATCACTCTCTATTGATTTGTGTCAGATAATTTATGGTACTTTAAAACTACATGATTTGGCAGCGCTGACAGCAAATGAAACTGAAGGCCTTCTCCAACACGCTTTGTGGCAGGGCAGCTGCACAAACAACACTCCTCCGTGCAGAATTCCCTAAATACTAACCTGGCCCTCCCTCTGCCTTTTGTGTGGGTGAGAGGTACCATTTCTACCAACGTGGTGGCTACCCCTCATGTCCTGTGGGAGCTCTGGGTTTTCCATCCAGTGAAGTCTCAGCAAGGTCTCTTAAGGACAAAACTCATTTGCAAGGACAGTGTTTTATCTAATGCATATTTCGCCATCTGAATGAGTCAAATTTGTCAAGGCGGGATACTTATTTTGAGTCACAGCTGCCCCCATTCTCTAAATATACATATATATATGGGCTTAACTCTTGTATAAACAGTCAAAAGGAGGGAAATCATTTGCAAGATTAATGCTTTAATGTGCCATCTTCCTTTTTGCCTTTGGAGAGAGAAGAAAGACAAAAATACTTCAGCATTCGTAGAGCCCAGCTGATGCATCATATTTTTTTGTTCAGGGCATTTTCTGTAAGGGCTTTTTGATCAGCAGACTCAAAATCATGTCCTTTAATAGGCTGCTGTCACAAACATGAAAAATGATCATTTCCTGGCAAATTCAAGGTTTTGGAGCCATTTTGACTGGGAAAGGACAAGCAAAGCCAAGGCTGTCCCTAATGCAGATATATTGTAGATAAACTTGGAATGAGATTCAGCAGAAAGGCTGTTGACTGTATCTGCAGGAGCATATGCAGGTTCATGCATGACTTAGGCAAACAAATGTTATTTCTATCATGAGATAGATATTTGTAATTAAGAGAAATGAAGAAAACTGTTTCAGAACATCTTTTTTTAAGACAGCAATGGAAAATGAGAGCTTATTTCAAGCTTTATACTTGCCCTCCACAACAACCTGAAGTGATCATTGATTGATAAGGCCAGGGATTATCTGTCAAAATTAATTCTTGCTGTGCATCCTCACTGAGTGAAGTTCAGCACTCAGATACACTGGTAGTTCTTGCTAAAACTATATGCTTGGGAGTCAAACAAGGCTATGACAATTCTAGTTAATAATCCCTTCAGAGTGTAAAAGCAAATTTTCCCTATTCCTAGGGTGGAAGGGAGTGGTATTGTACCAATGAATGAAGTCCTGCAGAGCTGCCGATTTAAAAAATAAAAAATAAAAAATGTTTATGTGAACCATTAAATTGGGTTTGGTCATCTTGGGTGTGTTTATCTTGTTATTATTTTTCATTAAATCTTTGTCAGCGATTAACCTGAACAGGAAAGTTTTCAGACTCTCCAGGAAATTAACTGAAGATCAGTTATTCTGCTGTCTTCCAAATTTATGGCTCTGCAACTAACTACAGGCCTACTGCAATAAATAATATCTTGTATCCTCCAGTCTTATCAAATAGAAATCTGCTTCCTTGAGGGTACTCAAGATGAAATTGGTGCATTACAAACAAATTTATTAAAAGGCACATTCAATCTTTCATGAAAAATGAGGAATCTTCAGTGCTTACTAGGGCATGAAGCTTTGGGAAGGTTCTTTGTTTGGTGTTCTGTTTTCTTATTTGTTTATATTTTAATATATTTATATCTAGGAAATTCAATAAGATTGCTCCTACAGAGCAAGTTTACCTTCTGAATGTCAAAAGCAAAGGGCAACCTGGAGCTGATTAATGGCTTCATAATCTGTCACTTTAGAAGCATAGCTAAATTTTTTGTAAGATAATTTGGCTTGACTTTAATGAGGAATAAGGTCTTTTGGCCCAAAGAAAAGTCTATTAATCTCTCTGGCGCAGTGAGCACTTGAGGGTATCTCTTGCTGTATCCCTGCAAATGCATTTGTCTTCTGCAAAGTCTCAGGAAGGAGAAAGTTTAATAAATAAAAACATAGCGACAAGGATGGCAAACACTAGCCTGGCAGTCTGGTTTCAATTTCCATCTTTTGTAGCTGGGCTATTGCACATCCTAAAGCTCTACACAGTGTTCAAAAGGGGACACTGAGGTGCCTGGAGCAGGGTGGCAGCTCTGCAGATGCTTAGCTGGGAGATGTTAGTGCTCAGCAGAGATCTGGGGCTTTCCAGGCTGATTGAGGATGTGGTCCAAGGTGAGAAAAATAACCTTGTTCCTGGAAGTTTAGCAGTTATTCCGTCATTCTGGCTGCATTGGACACTTTACATAGTTGCAAATGCAATTTAATTGGCTAAAAAGTAGCTGGGATACAAGGGTGATTTCTACAAAGGTAGACATAAAATCCGTTTATTTTCTTTGGTCTTGGGATGAGGATGCACATTTATGACACTTCTGGAAATGAAGAGGCAAAGGTACTGGATGCTACATGCTGGTTTGTCCTGTAGTATGTAAGCTCTTACTTGTTTTCTTGCTTCATGCTAAGCACGACTGCTATACTGTCTTGCATTGGATCTGGAAGCAGCGGTCACACAGCAAAACCAGCTACTTCTGGCCTTTATAGCTGCTAATTGAAAAATAGCTGCTTTGAAATATGAATCAACATTGTGCTGTCCTCTGGATTGTGCAAGCTAAGGAGGGCAGCAGTGGATTGCCTCACTGGCATCCTAGGGTGACTTCAGGATTCGAGAGAATAACAGGTTGAAGAGCTAGTTCAAAGTTCAGACTTGCATTGACTTTAATGGGTTTTGAGCCTAACAGTATGGGAGTTTTGGCATGCTACTTTTAATTCTGTTCTGATTATTATTTTAGTGCTAGCTATATTCCTTATTCTATAAAGATTTATAGCTGTTTCAATACCTCACTATTTCAGGGGGCTATCTTATTGCAGTAGGAAACAAATTAAGCTGTGTAAATCTATATTGGTTATCTTTTGCAGACCGTTTTCCATGGGAAAATCAAAAATAAATTAAACACAGGTCAGGTCGTAATAATATAGAGCACTTCCTTCCATCTCTTTTGTGGAGCAGACCCACCAGTCACCATTACCTAATGCTTTTAGGAGGGAGAAGGATAAGCAGAAAGTGCTAGCATCCATCTTTGCCTGTGAGTAGTTAGGCCTATTGATGTTCATGGAGTATAACAGGAGAAATGCTTTCTGAAGCCATTTGATTCTAAAAACTTGAGTTGTTATTGTCAGTTAAATGTCAGATAAATGTTGTATTGCCAGATAAAATGGTTTGTTGATCAAGGTTTTCTAGTGTCCTCATGGAGACCTGAGATCTACACCACCTTCCTACTTGGGGCTATTCTAGCGCTGGGGTTAGTGCTATCCCCACGGTCTATGGGTTATCTAATATTAATATCTATAATGTTAGCATCAGCAGAGACCAGCGAGTCAGGGGAAAACTGCAAGCTCTTTGCCTGCATGACGTTAGTCAGAGATCAGACTGGCCCTAGGTTGGCTGACTACAGCTTGCATCTCGTTCTGCGTTTGAGTAAAGCTACTTGTGGTAATGGCCTTATTAAACTGGTATATGCTACAAATCCACACAAAGAGAAATAAGTGCCCAGATTGGTTTAGTCACTAAAGGCTCTGAACATACAGCTGTTTGCCAAATGGCACATTGAATTTTTATTTTTGCATAGACTTCAACTGATAGCAATTTGAAGGCAGTCATTACAGCCATCAGCCTCTGAATGAGAAATTTCAAGGGACATTTCAGGATAAATCAGCTCCTCTGCTAGAAGAAATTATTCCTGATTTGCTCTAGGCTATGGAAAGCAATTATATGAATTTAGTACAATAACCTGTTTTTCCCAAACAGGAGTAGCTCTTTTGGCAACAAACACACACTTTTACTTCCAATTAAGTGTGGGAGTGTGCAAACAGAAGGAAAACTGCTTTTTTAAGTTCAGTGTAATAACTGGAAAATAGTTGGAAGGGAGAAATGTCATTTGCAATTCAGAGTATGAGACTTTGACCATTCGTAATCCCTCCTTTGCAACACAGTTGAGTTTGTGAAGACAGACACACGCTTCCCAATTAATTCATAAGTATTACAGACTTAATTCCTTTCCAGCTGGTAGGCTCCTTAGAAAAGGATGTGTTTTCAGATGTAAACTTGCCATAACTCATGCTTCTTCTGCTCTATTTTAAATTCCAGCATGTGGTTTTCTTCTATCTTTGATACTCTAGGGATGCCTTGTAATCCTTGAACCATAATGAATTCATAACCTTGTGACAGATACATGTTAAAGGGATGCAGTTGGTAATTCTTCCTGGCCATTAAACAGCATTCTGGAAGCCTATTTCTAATGGCTGCTCTCAGTGTATATGTATGTTTGCACCTCTTTCAAGCTACAGTGAATATATTTTAATCTTGATTATTAGTATTATAAAAAGCAGTCATTACAAATATTTAAAAAGATCGTTATCTCTTCTCCCTTTCAACCCATTTCATTACATTATTATCTCTTTTGTACAAATGAGTCAGGTCTTTGGTGTCACTGAACTTGTTTGAAAATCCTGAGAGCGTTTTCTTGAATAAAAATTGGGTTTAGAAAGAAGAGGGTCCTTTTATTTACTTTCCATTTTTCATCCTTTAGGACTTTCTCAGTGGGTGTTCTTGGGTCGACTCTGCAATTAGAAGCTATTTAATTGATTTTTAAATGAAAGCTGAGATTCTTGCATTCCCCAGGAGCCGGAGTTTTAATGAACACCACCACCCAGTACCAGGAGACTCACAATTAAGTTCTTGAGCTGGCAGTGCAATTTCACAACAATTTGAAATACTAGTGTAGTATAAATATGGTAGGAGGACAGGCTGCTGAGTAGTGTAGACTGTGGCACCTACATCTACTTTATCTGAACTCTGGTTACTGCTTAAAGACATGGCACTGTCCAGATCTGACATTTAACTGGGTGTTCAGCCAGGCTGGGATGAGGCCAGTACATATCCATGAATGAAGGATTGCTTGTCTGGCCTATAAAGTGATGCTAAAGTTGGACATGGGGCTTTGAGCAATGTATGCAGGGTGAGTTGTCCTGGTCAAGGAAAGGTCTGACTATTAGCACAGTGTTGGGAAGGCCCCATGCTGAACTCCAATTTTCCTTTAGTGGAAGGGAAAATTGAGGTGGAGGATCTGTGGAGAGCTAGATAGAGCAACAGATGAGATCTGGGTTTGTAGGGCATGAAAACTCTTGCTAATCTGTGCCTAGGGGCTGGCAAGGTGGGAAGAATGCACCGCAAAAGCATCAGTTGCATCATATGGGACTTCTGAAAAGGTTAAGCGTACTGCAAAGCTCTTATTCCAGGATGCAGTAACATTGCAAAGGCAAAAGTAATTGATATGTACTGTGTCCATGTCACTCTCCAAGCTCAGCTAAGGAGAAAGTGAGTTGCATAAACTCTTCTCCCAGTTGTGTAGGTTAGTTCAATGGTATTAATGTAGCATGGTTAAAAAGTTGTGCTTGGCAGATTGGTATATGGGCTGGTGTTTAAACACTAGGAAAAGAGTTAGATATTTTAGAGAAGAGGGTGCATTTTAGCTTCTCTGTTACTCTTGCATGAGCTAGGATGTCTAAGTCTAAAAGGGTCAGGCCAGCAGAGAATTGCTGACTCTTTGAATGCTAATACATAGATACGTGAGTCTTTGATCCAGATGCCTTTTAACTTGGTGTGCTGCAGAAGGGTCTGAGCCCACTTAGGTGGTCATTTGAAACTGTGGTAGTCAGTGAAGGGAAGATTATTAGGAAGCTGGAAGGAGGAACCATTAAGAACTCTTTGGAGGACTTGGCTTTGGGTTGGGTGTCAGCACTAACTCCGGAAAACCTATCATGATAGCAGTTAATTGAGATATGGGCAATGTGCAGTGATGTGAAACAGGCCAGGGTTTTATATGAAGAACCCCAGAATAGCAGCTAAGAAGAACCCCCAGAACAGCAGCTGAGATTATTTTTCTTTTTTTCTTCCCTCTTTCTTCTTTTTTCCTTCTTCCATCAGTCGCGCTACTTTTAAGTCTTGAAAGAAAGACCTGTTCCTTTGCTTGGCATTGTGTCAGTCTGCAGAGAGAGTCTGCAGGGAGATGCACAGGGGCTGGGAGCACTTTCATCTTAACTGGGCTCTCCATGCGTGCCTCTCCAGGGGGGAATCCTCCCGCGGGAAGAGCTCCAGAGCGAGCGACAGTGCACCGGGCTGATAAGGAGATGAAACAGCAGCGGCGACACCGAGAGCCGTGGCACGGCTGCTCGCCGAGGGGGTGACGGAGTCAAGCGCTTTGCGCTTGCTGCACGCAACAAATCCGCTCGCTCCTCGGTGGTTAACTCTTTCCCTTGTCTCTGGTTGCTGCGTAACTTATTAACTTATTGCTTGGCTTTTAAGTGCATCGTTGTTCGCCCATTCCTTGTGCATTTCTCTTGTATGCTCCTTTTTATTTATTTATTTTTTGGAGAAGAAAAAAGCAATTAGCTTTGAAAAGGTAGAAACTGTCATTTTTGAATGTGTGGCTATCCAGGCAACAAGTCTCTGAAATGCTCACAGCAACACCCCAATCCCACTGACAAAACCTCTGAGCCTTATTTTAAAAGAGAATTAAAACTCTGGCTAGAAAAAAAAAAAAAGAAATCTGTGCATTCTAAAAACAGCACTTTGAGTATTTCTTGCTGCCTGCAGTGTTTAATATTTCCTTGTGTCCAGGGCCACCACGACACCTCTAAAACATCCAAGTAGAGCGTAAGACCCGTGTACACAGGGTTTAATGATGCACAAGCCATCCTCTGGTGCACAGCTCAGAGGAGAGCTAAGACAGAAACAGAGCCAAGGAACCATTTCTAAGTGGCTCTTATTAATGCTGCCTTGTTTCCTCATTAATGCCAAGAGAATTCATGTGAAGGGACTCGTGGTGCTAATGGAGTTACCTAACAGAATCTCCCCACGCTGATGGCAGAGGCTGCTCCAATTCACTGGCCCTCACATTAGTGCCGGGTGAGTAATTGAATTATTCATTAGCTAGCAAAAGAAAACTTCATCTCTTTTTTTCTTTTTTTTCTTTTTCCTGTTGATAGTTTTAACTTGAATTTCAATTATTATTTGAAACATTGGTTTTGGTCAATTGGCTTTTGTGGAGGCGCAAGGTAGCTAAAACCTTGTTCTGCAACACTTCACCTACCAATGTTTAACTACATTAAATAGTTCTGAAGTATCTTTGAAATGAATTTGGTTCAGTTCCCATTAGTGCTAATAGCAGTTACATGCCCACACTGGTAGAATAAGACTTGTTGTCCTTAATATGCTCTTCTGCATAGCATGTCATTGGCAGAGCGCAAGGAAGACATTGGCCTTAGTAAATCAGAAACAAGCAGGACCTCTTCCCGAGGTGAGCAGAGAGAGGTCCAACTACTTCAGCCCTCCGGATGAGGCAGCAGGAAGGTTGCTCAAGGCCGTAGCAAAGATGAGGTGTGGAAAGACCCTCCAAGGAGGACATCTGAAAATGCAAGTGAGTTTCCTGAGATGCTCTGTGTTTGATACCCAACCCAATGCACTGGCTGCTCTGCCTTAACCCAAGGAGGATAAAAGGCACAGTGCAATTTAGTGTTGACCACGACTGACTTCCAGCTAGTAAAAATGACTGAAGCATTAGGGATAAGTCTAAAAGAAGCAGTGTCTAAAACCAAGATTGGAGAGTTCAGCTGGAGCAGGGTAACTACTTTCACTAACTGAAGTGTGCAGAGACAGCTGGAGGTGACTTGCTCATTGCAGTTGGCCTAATCCTGTGCAGCTGCAAGTGTTCCCAGTGCCCAGCTCAGCTCCTCCATGCTATACAAGGAGAGCACATGTCTGCTGGAGGAAAAGAAATACAGGTTCAGGAAGCTGGAAGTACGAGGCTCTGGAGATTAATGGCAGAAAAGGATCATGTGTTTCAGCGAGAGGAAGGTAAGCGGGAAACAGAAGTTTAAAGTAGGAAGCAGAGGAGTCAGGGCATCAGTGGCCAAGTTCTGTGGTGCTGGTGGGGGCTTTCTGGGCCACTGTCCTTTGGGTCGGTGGGAGATGCTGCATGGCTGAGCCTGTCTTTCAAAGCATCCCAGCTGGCTGTTCCCAGTGCTTTGGTGTAAGGAAATGAAAAGGACAATCCAGCCTCTGGATCACATAAATGATTTTTCTCTAATCAGAAATAGCTCTAACCTGGGAGTTGTCTGAAATATGACACCAGTGCTGGGGAGTGTGGTGGGGTTTTCTCTTCTCTCTCCCTCTCTCTTTCTCTCTCTCTTTTTTTTTTTTTTTTGATGAAATAACATTTTCTGTCATTAAAAGTTTAGTGCAAAAAGTTAACTAAGGCTGTGGTTTTGAGAGTTAAAAATACCAGTAACTAAGATGACAATGGTGAGATTTATATATATATATTTATGTGTGTGTGTGTGTGTGTGTGTGTGTTTAAAGCTCCTCTCTGGGAATTCATTTCTCTCTGCTGTAGCTTCAGACCTAAGTAACATATTTGTATTCATGCTGCTCCCATGTATTCTTTCATAAGTATTGCGTGCAATTCAGGCTAAATGGACAGTTAAACTAAAAATGACACTGAGAAAACGGGATTGAAAGTCATACCTATAGTCAGGAATATATTCTATTGCGAGATTTCCCCCCTGCCATCAATTCTGTTCTGATTCTGATATTTCTGATATCTCTGATATTTCTGCCGTCGCCGTCCCTATTTTCTATCCATGAATTCTTACCAGATCAGCAGCATTTTCTCACACTACTTCATCTGAATCTCACGAAATGAGGTCACATCCGTTTAGGTGTTTCCATTTCACTTTCATTAATGTTGTTGGACAAAATTTCAGAGAGTCCCGGGACTGAAGCAGCGACTCCAGTAACACACATTTGCCTTGGCGATACCTGCTTCATGCAGGTTTGCTCAGAGCCATATCCAAACAAGTTAGACTCCCGCATCACTCTGGACAATTTGTTTTATCACCCTCATGGTCTTTTAAAAATATATATGTATCATAGCTTTCACAGAATCAGAGGATGGTTGAGGTTGGAAGGGACCTCTAGAGATCATGCAGTCCAACCTCCTTGCTCAAGGAGGGACATCTAGAGCACAATTTGCCTTTATATCTACTCGGATTTTTCCATATCCGAGCTTGTGTCCACTGTATCTTGTCCTACTTGTTGATTCTTATGGGAAGTTCTCAAAGGGCTGTCAGATGCTCAAATTACAACAGAAGCGGCTGCCTCGTTCCTATTTGTATCTTCAAATTCTCCCTTGAGATTACAGGCAGCTCTGTATCTAATGATAAAAATACACAACAATATTAGACAGTTTTCTAAAGTTGCCAGCCACAATGATTGAATATAAGATGTAGTCACTGATGTGTTTTAGAATGGGATAGTATTGGTGGTCACACAACTTCATTTGCTACTGATCCTACTTGTAAGGGAGGATGTCTTGTATCCCTGTAAAGAACTGTGATATCGGGATATCTGAGTAAAGTTCACTGTCCTGGAGGAAATCAGCACCTAACTTATCTCCCTCCTGCCGCCTCATCTTATCTAAAAAGTAATCGCCTCACCTTAAACCTTATTTAAAAGTAATTCTTTTAAGATAAAAAATACCTGTGAGTTTGGACTTGGGAAAACACTAGCCTTTCTAGTAGCCAATATCCAGAATTAGTATCAACATTGTTCTTGCTTGGCTAACCAGGACTTTAAAGGAGGTTGTTTCTGGAAAGGCATCAGTGCTTTCTGGATGTGTCTCCCTGTAAATAAAACACTGGAGCTGCTACAGCTATGGTTGAGTTGCAGTTATTTTCAGAGTTAGGGTCTGTGTTCAGAGAAAGCCTAGAGCTGCAGCTGGTGTGGCTTTGGGATGGGGCTGCCCAAAGAAAGAGTGGGCTGTAGAGACCTGCGCTGGGAGAAACTTTGTGGATATTGTAGTCATCGTGGTCAGGATGAGGAAGAGCAACCAAAATGGGTACCTTGCTTCCTACTTTGATCTCTAACACCTCCCTTAATCACATTCGCTTTTAGGGGGAGAAGCATCCCTTTCTCCGAGCATGGCTACCAAGTCCAACGCAACCATTAGCACTTCCACTTAGTATACACTCTGAGATGCATCATCTATTCATTATTATCTTACTTCGAGTACAATGAGCTGTTTATGGATTTTGAAATTAGAAGCCTTAATAATTTCTCTCTCTCCATGAGAATCCATTAGGCTTTATTTGATCATCTACCTAATTCACTCTCTGATCTTTCCAATCAGTAATTGTAATTGCAGATCAGGAGAAACAGGCTCCATGGACATGAGGAAAAATACCCTGGATAGCAATCTAGATGCAGTTCTATTCTGTAAAATCAAAAATTGGATACAGCAGTTGAGGTAAATGGAAGCTGAATGAAGGTAAAATCAGTTTGCAGACCCAAGATAAATGAAAAGCCAATCTGAATATCAAATTGACCCTGCTCCAGAGGAGAATAATTTGGCATGATGTATTTGCTACCTCTAAATGCATAGCTTACAGACAGTTTAAGTGGTGTGCTCAAAAGGAAGGAACAGCAGGTGAATATAAAGTCATGAGGAAACGAGGGCCTTGATCCAAATTCAACCCTAGGATTGTTTTGGAGCTGATGTGTTTCTGACTAAGGGAAAGCAACACTATAAACTGTGGAATTTCTTCCTTGACAGGAGTTTTCCTTTAGTCAGAAATTATATGGCTATTGACACCAATTTTAGCACAGCAACTTGGGGACAGCATTAACAAGCACAGGGCAAAAAACATTGAGCCCAGTGCAATGAACAACAAACACCCTGTGGAGGGGGGAGTTGTTGGTGTTTCTTGGCCTCAGTGAAATTACTGGAAATTTTGCCATTAATGTCAAGAAAAACATATATATACTCTATCCTTTAGCAATATTATAGATATATATCATGTATATAGCAATGTGATTATATATATAATAAATATCTCTCTATATTTTTATGATGCTATCGCTAGAGTGTCTGTGTAGCATAAACTCCTCAAATGCTTGGAGAGCTTGGATTCATCACCAAATCCATTGCTCTAGAGCCCGAACAGGAACTGTTTCACTCATAGGGTCCATTGTCGGGCTTCAGGAGTGAAAGAAATGTCTCTTACTTCTCTTACCTCTCACTATGTGCAGACATCCCTGCTGGTCCGTATCTCCTGTGCTCCTCATGGTCCTCTTGAGCTTGGGGCAGATTGATGAAAATCCAGCATTCTTCGTGTGTCTTGCAGGGTGCAGAGCCATAGATGGGCTCAGGGAAAGAGTGGAACTGAGACTGACCCTATTAGTTACCACTGGGTCTTGGGGTACTTTTGTCACCAAATTCCATTCAAAGGAGAGCTTTGACTTTAAAAGCTCCGTTCAGAGGCTTATTTTGTTAAATAAGCCAGCAAGGATTGTATATTAATCTCTGGCAGGGCTACGTTTGAGTGAAAACTGTGCTGAATTATTTATTTTGTCATTAATGTCACACAAACCACAGAAAGGAGAGTTAAATAGTCTGCAATGGTCTGAGCAGTGCTAAGGCAGAGTCAAACAAATGAATTTTTTTTTTTTCCCTCAATACGAGTCATGGGTTGCAGCCTCCTAGTGCTCCCAGAAGAGGACACGAAGTGAATGGTAAATCAGTGGGGAAGTTCACACCTGACTGACAGCCTTTAAATAATGTACAGGGTACCTCAGCACACAGCAGGGTTATATAATACTTTAGAATTAAAAATCAGTGGGAAGTCCTGCAGTGAAAAGCCATGGGGAAGTTTTGTCCTTGTAACTACGAAACCCAAAGAAGCAAAGAGAAGCATACCTGGAAAACTGGGTGGTCAGTGCCAAGGGTACCTGGCACCCTGGGTGCCTGGAGAACAATTGTCCTCCTGTAACAAATGGGGAAATAATATTAATATATTAGGACTGCTACCTAGGAAAAAAACGTCTTAGTTTCTAGTCAAGCTCCCCAGAGAGTCTGCCAGTGTTCCTTACTGCTAGATAGATTTCCCTGGATCTTAGAAAATCATCCCTTGCTGTCAGCAAAGCCCTTTGCTCCTGTGCATGCTCCTTTGCTCCTTGTCCAGGCTCAGATGCTCTCCACTGCTTGTCCTCTGTGGACACCTTGCTCAGGACATTCTGGTGTGTCCTGTCTGTCCCCAGCTGTACTGCTTCTTGAAGATGCCCTGTTTCCCAGAATAAACACTTGCAGGAGTGCAAGCAGAATGAAGTCAAGCAGTTGGATGAATGGAATTGGGAGTTATGTTTAGCAAGCATGTTTATATTTAGTTAATGTGCATATAGGTTTTTACTTGTGATGTCCCCCTGCTTTTGCAAATCTGTGGGTAGCTGTATATTCTTTTCAGATCTGTGCACATACACAGACATTTAGGTGCGTGCTCTCTTGTTGGATTGTAAAAGGTCTGAATTTTGTATTACCGATCTCAAAAAATGCTCTGAATTGATTTCCTTTCATTTAATTTCTTCAGCTTCTTCCTGTGCTCAAGGGTGAGGAGAGAGGGACTATCTGCAAAACTTTGGTTTATTCAGTTCTTTCTGGCTTTAACACACATCTAAGGGAACAGTGTCAGAAATATGTTTACTTGGATTTTTAAGAAGCTGAGACCTCATTTATGCTATCATGAAAAACAACAGGGAGTAGGAAGACAAAATCAACTTCTCATGATTTTGGTGAGGATATGCCTATCATTTCATGAAGGTCAAAAGTGTATGTCCTGGCTCAGCAAATATAGTCTATATCAGTCTATATCACATTAGTGATTTCTATGGAAGACTTCACAGAATAACCTATATGCATGAATAGTTGTATGTAGCCTTTCAAAGGACATATTAATCAGACACTATTGATAGACAGGAATGGGATAACAGAAGTTATTGCACATATGCACATTTCTCATGAATGCTATTAAAAAAAAATGAGGTGAGTAGAATTTAGTCCCCATCTCCATGAATTTTGTTACTAATATCAGAAAGTGAATTATGTTCTTAGGATTTTACCTGAGATTGCTGAGGAGATGAACAGACAAATTTCAACACTGTTTTCTCTGAATTCAGAATTTGTACAGAACTAGAGACAAACTCACCAAGCAACTTGCTGCTCCTGCAGTCCCCCCTAATCTGGTAACACCATTTCCTCTCTTCTCCTTAGACAGTCCTCTGGTTTTCTGGTGGAGCTATCTTGAATTTGATGCCTTTAGGCTGTGGGATAGATAGTCAGCAAAGCACCCACAGTGTGGAGAACAGAGGCTCTCGACCTTCTCAGCAGCCTCTGCTTCATGGGAAGATCCAGCAGTTGGAAATAGCAGGCAGGTCCCTTCGAACTACCTCTCTGGAAACCGACAGCAGCTGCATTTACTTTAGCAATGAATTTAATGCAGTAATGTGGAAGTCTTGCCACTAGCAGCTGTCTCGTACTGGATTTAATTGACTGGATCTCATTGTTACTTATTGTGCTGTTAATTTATGTGTCATTTACAAATATTACTAGTACTTACTTTTATGGGCTTGATTTTTTTTCCTACTAAATCATCGATGAAGATATTGAGTAGTACTGGGCCAAGGTACAGCCCATGCGGACCTGTCGATGAGAATTTCATAATTTATCTTTATAGTTTAAGAGCTGTCGTTCACTCATCTTTGCTGAGAAATATGGCATGTGCTGATTAGATTTTTGCCCCACAAAGCTGCAAGGAGAATAGTGTCATGACAAAATTAATCAGTTTTTGAATAAGATGCCATGAAGGGACATCCTCCAATATAAAGACCAGAAAGCTTATTCTGTGCGTTGATCTATATACACCAAGCCAGTTACGAGCCCCAGGTCCATAGAGAAGTGAGAGCACATGCCCTGGCCGAGTAACGTCTAAGGAAGGGGTGAACTCATCAGTGCAGAGGGGTGGCGTGAGGTGAAGCTTCAAAGCTATGAGTATTATCATAGTCCAGCTTAAAGAAGTCAAGATGACATCACTGAGGTCAGTCAGATTATTTTGTTTTTGCATAGATATAACTGGAAAGCGGTTTGAAATACATTCTATGCGGTACTGAGTGATCCCTGTGGAACTGGTTGCTGTCTGTGTTATATAGGATGAAACAACTGCAGGACTTGATCTTGATAGGGCATCGTTACTTCTCCGAGTAATTATGTGGTATTTATGCAGCAATTTATTTTCCTGTCCAACAGAAAAACCTGTTTGCCATAGCAACCCCAGTGGTGACATTCTGCTTCTGAGCTGCAAAGCACCTTCTAGCAGATGCACATCGATATGTACGGTGAACTTTGGAAATTGTTAGTGTTTTATTGGGAGGAAAAAAAAATGTGCTGTGCAATAAGATGCCATGGAGAGACAACAGAGCGTACTGTGAGCTCATTAACCAAGGCTCCTTTGTAATCGTCTCCAGTAACTCTTTGGTCTCCTGTGTTGTTTTCCCTTTGTCTACTGTTCTTTTGTCTATGAATGTACTTTTGTTGCAAAAAAAGAAAAAGATTTTCTTGAGAAAGAAAAGAATAGACGCAGGTGGGCAGATGTTAGGGTATTTTTAGACTAGTGTTTGAGGAAGACATTGTTACTACAGCTTAAAACAATCTAAGGCCAGAATGAATCTATATATTCCCTAAGGAATACAATATAAAATACAGAGTAGGATCCTGGACAGAAATCAGGGGTGCTGTGCACCAGTGTTTAGTCCCTTGCCCCAAAGTCTTTGAAGAAAACTGGAACCTTTCGCCTGAAATTCATTTGCACTTGTCCACGTTTCAACAAGGGTAGCTGAGAGTGGCTTTTTTTCCAGCAGCTCTTATGTGATGGAAAATGCAATTTACTTATTTTTTTTGCACAGCCACAAGACTCTGTTACCTCTTCTGGCCCTATAAAATTTTATAAAGGTTTATTTTTCCCTATTTTTTTTTTTAAATTGGGTTTTCCTGGCAGTTTCTCTGGAGAGTTCTGAATATCCCTTCCCCTAGAAAGCTCCCAAGCAGCTCCTAAGGGGCCTGCAGCTGTGGCAGGTTAGTGGCAGCATGGATGGTTTCACATAGGTCTCGCTGGGCAAAATGCCACATCCAAAGCTCTTGGATGTGCTACAAACTGCTACAGTGCTCAGAGAGCTCTGGATCAAACCTGAGAAATACAGATAGGCAGCTGAAACTGGAAGCAAATCCAGCTCATACAACTGACTCTCAACACAATGTGTTTTGCCTAGAACTTGAATAATGCCAATGATATGACTGGACAAAGCTTTTTGTTGTAGTATGAGAAAGTTCTTGTTCCTTTGGGGTTAACTAAGGACAAAAAGGACATGATTTCTTTAAATAAATTTTCAGAGAAGAGAACAAGAGATAGAACAGTATCATTTATTATTTAAATAAATAAATAAATAAAAGCCCTAAGTATCAATGTCTTTGTGGAAGGCTTGGCCAAAAAAGCTCCAAAGCAAATTATAACCTCGTAATTGGTGGCTTTCCACACCACCGGTTCTGTTTCTTGAAGCAGTAAATTTGCCTTTGCATCTCAGTTTGGAGAACCTCATGGTCCTGCCTGCAGCTGGTGAGCATGAGTAACCACAATGGAGACTGGCACTGCAGCAGCGTCTCCTTGGGCAGCATGGGCAATGGACCTTACTCAAAGTCTTCTGGGGCACTGCGCTAAAGAAACAAAAATAAAAATCCTTTTTTTCCCATTTCATTTGTTGCCAGCACATAAAGATATGAGAATGTAAGGTAGTGTTCACAAGGGGTTAGAGAGTCTGACAGCACATTTAGTTATGTTCAGTAAATTAAAGCTAAGGTTACCGTATGGTTTAAATGGAGATTGGATGGAAATTAGGCTCCGGTAAGTCCTGCTTAGAAGAGATCTTTACTGTTGTGGAGACTGGCAACTGTAATTTCATTTTATAGCTATAGGAAATCATGAGAGTAAAGTCAAGGCTTGGGGAAGGTACCAGTATGACAACCTGGAATTGCAGATCTAGTTTAGGACTTACTCTGAGAAAGGCATGCTAGCTTTAATAGGCCAAGGGCTGGTAGAATTATTTGGCCATGTTTTACGTTGCAGCTATTTGAGGTGGCAGGGATGAGTTTGGGCTTGGCTGAAAAAGGTTGGATGACACCAGTTTTTGCCATGTATGTTTTTTGTTTTGATGAAAGGCAAGAGGAAGAAGGGTGTGATAGAATGTTAGGAATAATAATAATAATAAAAACAAAGAAGTATGTGTGAAAAAGAGTAACAAAACAAGCACAGATTCATTTGCACAGTGAATCTGCCAAATCAATTTTAGATTGAACAGCTTCATCTTACAGTTGAAACTATTCTGAAATCTGCTCTCTCATCTCTGATACTGCTTGGGACCCAACTGTGTAATGATGGCTGGTTTTCATCTGCCTGATTTGAGGAGGTGAAGAGACTCATGTACTCCACAGCTTATCACTGGTGGGATGACTAGGTAAATGTTCTTCATTTGTATTCTGAAATTGCTTTTCCCAGCTGTGATTCTCTGCCTTGGAGCTGACACCTGTGAAAGAAAACGCTTTTGATTTATCCATTGATTTAATAATTGTCTTCTCCATGCAATGGCAGTGCCTGGAAGAGATGCAAGATGTTCTTTTGGTCTTTTCTGCCTTTCTGCTATGTTATAAATTAAAGAAAAGTCATTTAATATGAGAAATCTGTACCCATTCATGGTCCTGTTGCAAATCTCCAGCAAAACTGAGATAGTAAATAGACAAGTTATTGGCTTCAGCTGAGACTCTGTAGAGTGGTTTTTCAACCATATTTTCCTCAAGGGACAGCTCTTGAATATCATTTTGGCTGCTGATGTCCCTTCTTTTCTTTCTCCTCATCACTGGGGGCATCTTCCTGGTGGTAGTCAGGTAGCTGAGCCTCTAACACTTCAGACTTTTCCCTTTGTGTGCCACTGCCCTTCTCTCTCGACATCTTCATGGGACAGTAGGAGTACTGTCAGCCAGTGCCTTGTCCTCCCTCTGTGGGGCCCCAAGAGTAGCTGGGGAGTTCTTACTTGGCCAGGGCAAAATGTCTTGCTTTCCCACTCAGGAGAAGTGTGGGCTCCCAGTGAAGTCCTTTCTTGGTCCATGGTGCTCATTGGTTGTTATTTCCCGGGCAGCCCTCATCTCCATCATGGCTCTTCAGGCTTTTGGTATTTCACCCTTCATCTCCAGCCAGGGCTCTTCAGGTCCCACGTGGAGCCAGGGACGGGTTTGTCACCCCAAGCCTTCCTCTGCCTCAGCTCCTGCAGGTCCCTCCTCAGCCTCATGTGCACTTTGCTGTCCTTTTGGGAAAAGTGATGTTTGGTGACAAAGGCAGAGCTTTACGCGCAGAAATTACTCTCCTTTCCGACTATTCTGTCAAGGAAAATCCTTCTGATCTAACCTCCAGGGGCTGAAATCAATGCCAGAGTTAAGCCACCATGCTTGGCTATTTGGATAAAATGGCCTAGTTTTGATGAGGTGGGGATGGGAGGATAAAGGGATTTCTTTCTCTCAGAACTGGGCACAGAAGAGCAATGTAAAAAGACAGATCAAACAGCTAACGCCAATATCTCCTTCCTGTGTCTTTCCTCCCCTTTCTTTGTAGCACATCAACTTAAAAGAGACTTAAACTCAGGTTCCTGAAGGTTGCTGAGTTGGCAAGGGGTGAAGGGGAACAGGGAGCTGCAGCTGTAGCTGAGCAGGGAGCTGTGGCAGTAACCTGTCATCCTCGGGAATCACAGTGGAGAAAGCTCCTGGCTCCTTATGCCCACTGGCCTGCACTGGAACTGTCCAACAGAGCATCGGAAGTCTGGTGGGGATACATGGTGCAATATGGTCACGCTGGCGAGTCCTTCCTACGGCAAGACCCAGAGCCTGATGCAGATAATTGCACACACCTGCATACATAGGTGTGCTTCCTTGGCCAATTCATAGTATGCAGCGTGTTTGGAGAGTCAATCTTGTAGCTTAGGAAAAGGCAAGGCTGCATAGGAGAAGAAAAAGGAGAGGGAGAGAGAAAAAAGAGGATGACTCAGATTTCTTGTCAAATACGTTTAGTCAATTTTGCTCAAAGATTTTGAAATGATTTCTTAAGCTGTTTTATTAACTGATTAGTAAAGAATTAACATTTGCCCCCTAAAACATATCTTCCAGTTTGCATGCTACTCTCAACTGCTTATTTGCTATTTACCTTTATTTCACTGAAAATCTAGATCCCTTAGGCTCCTGTTAAATTATGTTATAGATGGGTCCCCCACGTTCGAAGCCAGACTTGAAGAAAGAACCTACAAGCTACTGTGGAGTTCCTGCTTTGTGGTTTCCAAAAGACAGCTTGCAGTAAGTGATGTGGAGAGAAGAAAAGGGGGAAAGGTGAGTTGTCTTGCCTCCCTCTTTCCGGAGAAAAGCAAGAATGTGGAAATCCTAAAGGCCCCAGTAGGAGAAGATACGTAAGAATAAGCAATCTTTAACCCCTTAAATGGGTGATGAGGAAGCATGCCCATGCTGGAGAGACAGAGAGGGTGAGGAAGGCACCCTCTAAGTGTGCCCACTAAGGCACAGGGTGTTGGAGCATCCCATAACAGCATGGGCACCCTATTTACTGGGGTGGAGTTTCCATCAGGGCATGATTCTTCTCCCTGGGATGCAACAGCCTCCGTGGCTGGATTTGCATTGGTGGTGTCATTGCGTTGGAATCAAAGTCAAGAAAAACAGAGAAGTCCCTGGAGTTGCTTTGCACAGGAGTGATTTCTCTCCCCCATGTAGCTGTCCCACACTACTGCAAAGCTCTTTCTGTGCCGATAGGCAACTGCTCTCTCACTAGCATAATGTACTTTTAATGAGCACTGCTACAAAGAGCACAAGGTAGTTCTAAAGCCTTAAGCGGGGCCCAGGAATTTTATTGTTATTGTTATTATATCAGTAATTTTTTTCACAGCATGGAAAGAAATGTGTTACAGCTCTGAGCAATAGTGACAGGATGATCCTGGGTGAACAAAAGATGAATCAGTATGTAAGCAGTTCCTTTAAGAGTAAAAAAGGTGTTAAATTAGTCAAGCCTAGCGCTGCTTTGAAGCTTGCAGGCATGACATTTTCAGTGTTTTTATTACATTTTTTGTGTGTTTGAGTTACTGCTTAGTCAAGTAGATAGCGTCAAGTCCTGATAAAGCAAACTCCAACATCCTGAAGTCAAATGATGATATAATGCAACATGGGCAGCCTATGAGCTGTCTATTTTTTCTTTTTTCATGTAGGATGTATTTTAATACATCTGAGAATCCAGCCGCAAGACTATTTACTGAAGTTTAAAAACAAGCGTAAGTAGTTTCTTACTTAATTCAAAATGATTGCAAAAGATGAAGACAACTCGTGATTTCCAAACCTCTGGAAGCAAGACAGGCTGTATTTCAAGCTAAAGAAATTTTGCTGTAATACTCTTCATCTTTTTCCCATTCTGATGAAAAATCAAATGATTTTGATAGTGTTTCAGATGAGATATTGCCTTTTCAGATAGTATAATTTCAGCTGTATATCACAGAGCATAATGTTTTATCATGCTGTCTTGCTTAGGAAAATCTATTCGTACCTAAATTCGTACCTAAATTCGTACCTAAATAAGTATTTTAAAACAGAGTGATGCAAAAAGCTCATCCTGAACTGCTTGGCTTCTGTGCTATGGACTTCTAAGCCCTCCTCTCAATAGGATGCAAGCACCTTTCAGTAGCACATTAAAGGGGTATGACTAACACCAGCTATGTTTTGTTTGCTTTCTTGTTTGCTCTCTTGTTTTGCTCTCAGGGGAAAATCATGTGTGGTTGCATGCCTGGTTTGAGTTAGGTTTTCCTCATTGAGGTTGGGTTCTTTTCAAGATGGTTATGTTCTCCCAAATTTAGCGGAGAAAAGACAAGACCCAGGACACATACACGTGCAGAAGGGCCTGGGGACATCCCTGTATGTGGGAGGAGTGTCCTTCAGCTTTACCAGGCCAGTCTCAAGGAACTTCTGACTGCCCCAGAGACTTACTGTGCAGGAGGCAGTGGAGAAAGCAGGCAGAGGTGGCCCAGGAAAGGGGGTGCTGGAGCCCCACTGGACCCTGAGGAACATCATGGGAAAGACTTTGGTTTAAGGCACCCAAAATATGGGCTCTGATGCACAAACCCCTATCCCTTCTGCGAACTCAGATGTGAGCAGTTATGCTTCATCCACATTGCCCACTATTTTAATTGTTCATCAAGTCATCAAATGGGATGGGAAGTGCTCACTACAGAGAGCTGTGCCACTATTAGGAATGCACCATTCTGCATTGGAATTTAACACCCCCAAATAGACTGATTGGGAGTGTGAGCGATTTAATTGCCCTGACAGTAAATCCAATTTGCCAGAGGTCCAAGGATCTCTGATGGCCTTGGTGCTAAATCACTGCTCCTGTTTGTCGTGGTGACCGGTTCTCCAACCACATGTGAGCAAGTTGATGCTTCACCTCCACAGTCAAAGTCTGCTCCTGCACAGAAGTCACCATTCAGTCCCTTGTAGAAATGACATTCCCCTCCATCCTAAGAAGACATTGTCATTTTTGTACCGTAAAATGGCATAACACCCAAATTAATAGGGGCTCATTTCAATGCTGCCCTTCCAAATGCAATGCTGCTTTTCTAAATAAGTTGGACTGAATTACAAGAATCTTTTGTCCTTTTCAGTATTTCAGGCACAGCTGCCAACACTTACTATTCATGTAATAGTGTACAGATGTTTAGATGAGCATTTTCTGATCAGTTCTGCAAGTGAAATAGTGTATTTGGAATTAGGAAAAGTTTACCTCAGACTTGAAAATCTCAGCTTTCTAAAATATCTCTGCTGTTTACAAAGCCAACATTTCCTCAGGACCAGAGCTTGGTTATCATCTTTAATGTGAGTTATTTCTCAAACAGAGTGTATCAAGTGGATAGCTGGAGATGATTGATGTGACAGAAGACTGTTTCAACACAATTATGAGGAAGAATGTGAACATTTTAGAGGTATAGTGGAAGAAGGAGACTGCCAAAACCATACAATTTTTAAAGAAAGGAAGAAGAAGAAGAGTGATTATAAGAGCTGCACAAAGGCAGAATTTGGGATGAAATTTACTATAATAAGCTATAATTGGTGCATTTTCCTCATGTAAGATCCAGAGCAACACTGACTCTGAAACCTCTCATTTTTAAAACACTTTAAAATGACACCAAGTTACGTAGTTTCACAGATTTCCCCTTTCCGCTTCATCAAAACTGTTCCTCTGAAAGCAGCAAACTCTTAGCCACCTGTGATGAGCACCACATTCTCTTGCAAACCCTCCCAGAGCTTTAAGTGTCATGTACCCTTCTCTACAGCATTTTCATGTATGAGTTGTCTCTGCTGCTATTCGCTGCTGAAGAGCCGGGTTCTTCAAGCCAGGGGCAATTTTGTCATTGACTACAGCAAGGGCAGGCAGAGGCTTTAAAATGTGCCTTTTTTTTTTTTCTTTCTTTTTCCAGATAATCCTTATTTGCAGAAAAGGCAGCTGAAATTGGCAAACAGAAAATGGAAAGAAGAGAATTGCACATGTCCTTTGATCGTGATTATGCTGTTAGAAGTGCACTGGTGTAATGAAAGGATAATTACTAACTGTGCCGGGCTCTGTTTTCACAGATTCATGACGGGTAGGCATGGAGGCATGCAGGTTGTCACTGATTTTAGAGAAAAATCTTCAGAGGCACAGAGTTTAAATGCTAATAGAAACATGACTGCATAACTTCACTTCTCTAAGTCTGTGTTTCCTGCAGGACTAAATTCCCTGACCAGTAGCAAATATACAGCATGGAGCTTCACACACAATGTCCTGCTGTCATAATCCTTTGTGGCAGCGAAGAGGTAAGATGGTAGGTACTAAAATACCTGGGGCTTAAAATCAAGCTGTTGCAAAATCAGGAGGTTCACACAGCCACTGAACAGATTAGAAGCCCAGGGACCTGGGACCCCACCTCTCTGCATGACCAAAGCCTGTCATTAGCACTGGACCACCCCTTGGCACTCAACTCAAAATGCTGATTGCTCTCTTTATGCAGGTCCAAATCACTGAGGCTGACTCTTCTTAATGATTCAAGCATGTTCATCCATGGGTTACAGATTTCCTCCGGATTTTCTGGCTGTAGTGTTAATTACTGTTCCAGGTGGCTATGAGTTGATTAGTAAGCTATGTGTTTAAGGCTGCACCATAGCTGTACATAAACAAATCATTACTCAGTAGACAGGGCACAGATAATAATGTATTTGATGACGTGGCAAAAAATGCTTTTGCTTTCAGAGGGTAAATAAAACTTTTGTGTCATTAATGAACATAGACAGTTCTTTACATTAATTACCTCACCTGGCTTTGAGTGGCACGTGGCAGATTGAGGTCTTGTGTCACTGCTGTGCAGGATACCGAGCACAAATTCTTTGCATCCATCACCCAGCCTGCAAGTCCATGCAATGCTCATCACTGCAGGCAGACTCTGCTGGACAGTCAACACTTCTTGAAAACCAAGCTTGATTTCAAGGCTGGTCTGCAGGCCTCTAGCAAAATGGCCATGTCACCCTCTGTCATTCATGTGTGTTAGTGCTTTTCTTCTTATTGCTTCAGAAGTATGACGTGAGCGTTTTGATGCCCTGTGGTTCTTGCAGGGATCTTGGTCTCCTCGCATGGGACCCTGACAGACCTGTGGATGTATTTCAAGAGACAGTAAGCAGAACAGACTGTGTGACTTCTCCCTGGGAATTGATGTCCTGAGGTGCTCTTATTTTCAGATGCTTTGTGCCACAGAGCATCTCAAAGCTCCAGGCATAGTCCCGCCTGGAGTAGTCCTGATAGTCCTGATGGAGAAGTTTTCCACCACCTCTGCAGCTTCAGGACTTCCCTGCTCATGGGCAGGTTTGTGCTATATTAGTAGATTTGATTCATTCTCTGCAACTAGGGTCATGTAACACCAGAAGGTACCTTTCAGAAGTGATATAGAGGATTTTAGGGTGCCAGATTCCATCCTCTCCAATATATTTATTGGATCAGTGTTCCACTCAGCATCCAGAAACACAGTTAGGGAGTATTAGCACAGTTGATAATTTCATCAGTGCTTATGAACCTTCAATTTGAGTCTTTTCTCTCACTGGAGTCAACAGTTTACTTCACCATATCCTTTTTATATTCATGTACTCCCTCCCCCGTGAGCATAGACCTCACAGAAATTTTCATGCATTTAAATGAAAAAGCAGAACAGTTCCTTTTTGTGTGTGTTGTTCACATTATGCAGCATTGCCCTTGTCTGTACTTTATCCTATTTCAGAGCTGTCATGCAAACAAACTCAACTAAAAAAAAAAAAATCATTAAAGTGTGCATCCTATCTGCTGTCTGTCTTGACTCCTCTTACTGTATGTGTAGAGAGAAGTTCTTTTTCCTGCCTGCCCTCCTCGTTCAGATTATTTTACTTCTTTCCTAACTGTGATTCAGGATAACTATGGCTCCCCAGAGTGCTTTGATCTGCTTCAGGTGTTCAGTGAACCCCTACTGCCTTCTTCCCCACATGTGTGACATTCCAGGTCTACTATTTTCTAAAACATTTTTGTGTTTTCTTCCTCAGCTGTTCCAGAAGTGGCATTTCTTCTTTTCCATAAAATCTGTCCTGTAGAGCACCCTATGCTGCTAGGACACCCCTTCTTCTCCATCCACCTGAATATGCTTGGATGAAATAGATGTTGCATCTGTTTCCTTCATTGCTGCAGTATCTGATTGCTTTTATTTCATTATTCCTTACTCTTTCACATCATTTGAGCAGCTTTTGAGAAAGGCTCAGCTGCAGATCTTCAATATGGTGGGAGGAGTAGAAGCACGCACACAGTTATTTATTTATTTATTTAGCAAGTGTGACAGCCAGGAGTAACTGCAAAGCTGCAGGGTTTCTTACCACTGTAATGCAATCAACTTGTGACTTCTGTTTATATGAAACAGCAGCTCCTTAATTATGCTGAAGAGTTGTCCTTTTGCTAAGAGAGCAACATGGGCTGTCATGGGATTGTCGTAATCCCATGTGAAATGGGATATGGAAAAGACCCATTCCCGTGAGAATGGGTAATGGAAAAGACGTCTTTAGCAGAGACTAAACATGGAGAAATTGCTTTCAGCTCAAGGAGTTCCTGGATGAAAATCACTGGAAGTGGATGGAATGTCAGCAGGAAGCACCATTCGTGCTTGCTCTTGGCATGTACATCTGACTCTTGTTATGGGCTCACCTGATGGACCAGCAGACCATCAATCCATGTCAAACACCCCTAAAAATTCTCCTTCAAAGAGGAAACCCCAGGGAAAAGAGGAAAAAAACAAACCCTAATGACCACAATGGATAGTAGGTATAAACACGATGGGTAAAACTGGAAGAGCAAAATGCAAATTGCCTCTGTGGAACAAGCTCAAATCTTGTTCTTGCTATAGCTGAAGCTCTTTGTGGGAATATATAGACATCAGAGTATGTTTGACTGGGAATTTGGATTGTTTTGGGGTGGAAGGGAGAGTGAGAGACCCCAGGATGGGTGTGGGACAACAGGTCAAGGCATTTACCTGCAATCTCTGGTCTTTAATATCATACATCAACCTCCTGAACTCTAAGAGACTGCCCTTCTATAGAAAGCGCTCCACTTTGCAGTAAAAACAAATATTTAATTCCTATTCCACAGGACCATGAAGAGGCACCTACAAGGACTGCAGGAGACAAGAAAATTGTAAGTAGGAAGGCAGGTCTGCCAACTTGTGTGTAGAATGTCTAGCAGTTAATTTAGCCTGTGCTGTTGTCTCACTTCAAGAAAAACCTTTGGATGCTCTTGATTTTTATTCATATGTGGAAGATGAAGCAATATAAATCTTGATGAGTTGTGGGATGGGAAGCTGCTTCTCAGCTCCTATAAATATTTTAATCTCTTTGTCAGTGAGGAACAAAGAGCTGTTTTGAAATTGTGGGGCATTTTTAAACTTTCCTTCAAAGGCTACTTATTTTTTAATTCCTCTCATGTATCTCAGAAGAAACCAGCCTGCCAAATGGCTCCAGGAAGTTCTTCTGAGATGGAGACATCCATCTCTTTGTACGGTCTGTACTTGTGAAACACAGCACAAAGCCTTTTTTTCCATTTAATCCACAGTAATTATGCAGCTCTTCTGTAGTTTCCACTCAGCCCAGGCGCTAAAACATGTGTGGCTGCATCTTGAACAAACCCAAGTCTTTCATTGCACACCTGGTAAGTCAACACTGAAGTAATAAAAATAAATAAAAATGTTTACTCCTGAAGAACTGAGGCTCTCCGTGCCTCAAAACTAAATGCCTTGAGACTGTGGACTAAGGCAGATATTTTTAGTGCCATCAATATCTCCTGGAGTTGATATCTCCCAAGACAGATGGTTGTTTCCCACAGAACGTTGTCAAATGTTTGCTCAGCCAAGAGGAGTTTTGTTCCAAGTCCTTTCCCACCTTCTGGTGAAATATATTTCACTTGCCAGACAAAAAAATAAAGTAACAGCATGAAACCATATCACTCTAGAGGGCTCTTTCCCACAGACCTTCAAAGTCCGTTAACTGTCCGTTAACGGTTGAGCAACTGACATTTCTTTTGGTGCTACAAGGTAGCTGATGCCCTCGTGATGGAAGCGCAAATGCTGAGAACTGAGAGTTTGACTCCTACAGCAGAGGCTGGTTTCCTTGGAGAACCTGGACAAGACACTTTTTAGCCCCTTGAAGGGTCTCAACAGCCATGCTCAATGGTTATGTCTTTGAAAAAACAGGATCTTATCCTTTGGCAGACTAGGTTGTGCCATTTCTCTACTCAAACTGCTAATAAATTGTCAACTCAATGAAGCTTAAAACCCTTTCTCTTACCTGACAATCGTATACAAACCTTTGTGGGAAGCTTTTTCACATCCTGAATGCTGAATGTAATAGTTTTTTGTTTTGTTTTGTTTTGTTTTTTTAATGCAAGCATGGCAATGGACGCAACCTGTGCAGTGCCAGAAGTCTCCTGGGAGAATAACGGGCCCAATGATGGTGATCATTTGTTGATCATTGATTGGTGTCATTGATGAATTGGATCATTGATGAATTGGTGTCCTTGATCATTGGATGGTGATCATTGGTTGATCACACCCAATTGATGGTGATCATCCTTTGGCTCGGAGCTTAGTTTGGGATGGCCAACCTTGTTTTAAGAGGTATTCCCCTGTAAACACTAGCAGAAATGGGGGAAAACAGAAGCAATTCCCGCTTGAAAAACTGGAGAGAGGAAAAAACACACACACAAATTGCAGATGGGGACAAGGTTAATGAGGAATCCTTTCTTTTTTCCTCTCTCTCTTTGTTCCAACTTTGTTTCTTTCCAGCTCTTTCTGGGATATTTTGCAGCTACTTCGAATTTATAGCTCTTGCTTTCTCCTTAAGAATATTCATGTGGAAAGGCTAAGCTCTCAATCTTACATCTTTGCTCATGGGTTAATCTCCCAGATGCAATTAATTCATGGGACAGAAATGGAACATCATCATCATTAAGATCCAAATCAAGTTGTCTATCCTGTAAAGGATCCCCACTGCCTGAAGCAAAACAGAACTGTTAATGATGCTAAAGATGCATGAAAGATGAGCTGTAAATATTAAAGTGGAACTATCACTCTCCTTTTTTTTTCTTTTTTTTTGAGGGGGAAGGGGTAGGTGGTGGAGGGTATGCTACACAAGCCACAGCACAAAATCTCCTGGTCAAATTCATTCTCATGTAAAGTAAGACAGATCCTTTGATTTCAAGCGAGTTTTGCCCATTTACATTACTGCAGCATTGCTGTTTCTGCAAGAGCTCTGAAACCACCTTGTTAGGCTGTTGGTAAATACGGCAAGTCTAAATATAGAATTATGCAACGGCCAAGTTATAAAAGCATTGAATATGAGCAGTGTAATTAGGGAGAACACTTACAAATATTTGAAGTGCTTTTTTAGTCTCCTAAATCTGCTTCCTGACCAAGAGTGTTGCGGTTTTACCATGCAGTGTGGTGCTTGCTTACCAATTGCTTGTAACTGATGCTGGCCAAAGGACGGGTGCTGGATCTTGCTTGCAGTTGGCCGTCTATCAGCCTCTTTGCCCGCTATGCTGTTATCCCACCTAGTGGCAGCAGCCTGCATGCTCTCGTGTGGCTCAAGACTCTCTTTTTATTTTCCATGACATTGGTGAAACAATTCAGTGCATGAGGAGTTTGAAATATTAGGTCATTTAGGTGTGCATACGCCCTTAGATTGCTTATTTTGATGGTCAAATGCTATGCCCCTGCCTTAGCTGCATGACATTGGGGCGAGTTTTGCTCTAGTAGGTATTCACAGCATCTGAATTCATGCATCAAATATAGATGGTTGTCTAATATAGTCAGCCTTCTGGGGTAAGTGCTTTGTATCATTCTCTCTCTATGCTTCTAGGACCAGGTAAAAGGTGATCTAACTTCCCCCCGGGACACGATGCCATTCAAGAGTCAATTTTATCTTTTTTGCTGTCCTTTCACGTCACAATCAGCCTAGATCCTCTCTGATTAAAGCCAATAGTGAAACTGCAATTACTTTCCGAAGAAGCAAGTGACATTTTTTACTTCGGTGGAGATGGATTTTTACTAAAATAGAGTCCTTTTTGAAAAATCTCTACTGATAGAGCTCATTAAATCATTTGTTAAAAATCCATTGAAATGTATTTTAATGAGAACAAGAGAAAAAAGGACTTGGCAAAACACTGCAGGGGACTTCCTATTATTCTCCCAGGAATAACATTTAGGGATCCTTCAGGTAGAGTTCTCCTGTGAAATCATTTATTGCCTCCTTACAGTCTTGCTCTTTTCACCCTATTTCTATGCCAAACTTTGCTGTGTAACAACTTACCAAGAACTGTTTTGTTGCCAAATGGTGCGATTTCTCCCCTCTTAATTCTTTAAGTCCCTGCAGTCTTTAAAGTTATGCATGCCTCACATCAACAGTATCGTGCAACTCTTCAGATTGTCTTCTGTACACACGTTCACCTCATTTCCTTTTATGTTTTTTTTTTCTTTGATGCTGGTCTTGCTCTGTAAGACTAAAGCAGAAGTCAAGGGTGAAGGCAGTGCTCAAGACCCTGCCTGTGCCTGAAAGGCCTACAGCTGCTCTCTGCAGAGCAGATTTAATAACAGCTCACCTCCATAAATTAAGGATTACTATTTATTTTTTTTGCATACAAAAGTGCCTTTTGTCCAAAATGGAAAACAAGAAGTGTTTTCATGTGTATCAAAGTTATTCATTGGAAAAAAAAAAAAATAACACAAACAGTTAGACATCATTTTTACAATGGAAAAAATAATTTCTTTAACATAAAAAGAGTTGTTTCAGTCTAGTGACATTAATTTAAGTGAAAGAATTCCCACCTATCCTGTTTTTCTCTATGTAATGGAAAAGAATTTTCCCTGGAAAATATACCAATTTTGTTTCTCTTTCTCTCTGTTTTTTTTTTTTTTAACATTGTGATGAAATGCATTTATTATCAATATCCTGCTCAGCTGTCAGCTCCTCCATGCAGAAAACACACAGCTCCTCTTTCCATGAGCAGCTTGTTCTGTGCAAGCATTGTCCCCATTTCCCTAGGCTCCCAATTACCTGCCCACTCAGCCACCTGGATCGCAGGTCCGTAATTCCCTTCATCCATCTCCCTTGTTTCCCCTCCTCTGCCTGCTGCAGTTTCCTTGGCATTTCCAGCAGTATTCCTTGCAATGATCCAGGTAATCCGTGGAAAGCCTTGCCAGGTTCTCAAGCCCATGTTGAAATGCAGGTTTCTCTGCATTAGGTAGCTGCTTAACCAAAACTTGGCACAACGCACAGTTCTGCAGGGAGCAATTCTCTTACAATTTCCCCACAAAATCAGTGCTGTTCTGGACATGTTTCTGGAATCCCTCCAGGACGCAGCTGCCCCAGGGCCTGCTGCAGCAGAGCATATGAGGCTCCAGCTTTGGAGAGGAAGGATTTATTTTGGAGGGAGGCAGCAATGTCATCCTGCTCAGTAGATGTCAACGTGCCATAATATTCTATGATCAAGAAGATTAAAGAAAAGAATTTCTCAATTTCTACTGCTTTTTCTACTGTCTCTAAAATAATTGTTCTGGAATTAATGATGATGCTTTTTTTTTTTTTTTTTTTTTTTTTTTTTTTTTTTTTCTAATCTAACTTATCAAACCACTTCTAACAGGATCATGTTGCCTCCAAGTAATACTCTAGTCTGGGACCACAATCCTGAGACTAAAATTAACACACCACCTTAAACACAGTGCAGACTTAGTGCAAAGAGGAGCTGTTGCAGCTGCCCTGTCCGTGCACTAACATACTTGGCCCTGAATTTTCAAACATATGAACTCTTACATGTGACCGAAGTCCAAAGAAATTCACAGAAAAGGCTCGGTGGAGGGAAGAGCAGCTCTCCCCAGAGCCTGCAATGGGCTGCCCACTCATCTGTAGTCCAGAGAAACCAGAGGACTGCTGGGCTTGCAGCAAGACCAGAGGAAAAGCGGCCACCCTGGGGACTAGAAAAGGCAAGGGGAGAGTGTTTATCCTCTTTGAGCTCAGGATTTTCCTGTACTATAAAGAATTCTAGTTCTCTCTCGTAAAAACATATGAGCTACAAAAAAAGTTTTTTTGGTACTTTTGATATGCTTGCTTTGAGGGCAAAGAAATTACAGACTGATCCATTTTCAAGTTCTAGCCAATGTAGAGACTAAATGGATATAATCAAGATACTTGCACTTTCCTAATGGTCAAGTAAGGCCTTTGCAGTTGTGATATACCCTGCTTCATCTTTTGCATGGACCACATAGCTGAAGATAACTAGGGAGATGCCTGAGACAAGGCACAATTACAGTTAATCAATAACACTCAAATGGCAGCAATTAAAATTTTGATAAACAAAATTAAAAAGCGAGTAGGCAGGGTAATGCCAAATGATCCATCAGCCATTCAAGACATTTCGCAAATCTCAACGTGAAAAAAGGAAGAGTTTTTAATTAAATCATCATCTGAGGACACCATTGATCCTTCACATGAGACAATTTAGAGTGCAAGGAACAGCGCTGAATGGCCATTACCATAAAAGATGTGTTTGTTTTCCCCTCAAATGAGCCTCTTGTCTGGGCATATAAAAAAGATGATTCTGCTGCAACAGTATGGGAGAGCTCTCTGCTTTTAAATGATCTAATTTCCATCTCCTTAGCAGAGTTAATTTAGTGCAGTGTAGTAACATATGTATTTGTTTCCAAATAAAGACGTTTGTAGATATCATTTTCTGTATAACTTTGTCCCTGCCCCTAGAAGATAAAAGCAGAGCCAGCTACGGTTCTACTGTGTTCTCTTGGTGTTTCTATGACATGAGATCTTTGGGAGCTTGACTTTCACAAACTACAACCACAGCACAAATTTCATTTTTAACAATTCTCCAAACCAATTTAGAGGCTCATCTCTCATGGTTCCCTTAGTGTTTTTGGAAAGGATAGTTAATTTGGAGGTTTCCTTTTGAAGCTGCCCAATTTCCTTCTCCCAGTTAGGGATGGTGAGGAAGAGGGAGCTCAGATTCACCCAACCATGGCTAAAGGCTGGGAAGAGGGGGTGGAAACAGAGCTGGACAGATTGGGGAAGCTCCATCGACCTCCTGAGGAAGGGTAAGTGGTCCCAGGTGAGGAGGAAGCAAGGTCTGGAGACTCATGGGTCTCAGGGAGCACAACCACCCAAGAGCTTCCTGCAGGCTGTTGTGCTGGGTAATTGTTGCAGATGCAGAGCTTAGGTGGAAGAGGACAGAAAGCCTTGAAAAGGAGATCAAGGGAGGCATGGGTATTGGCCTCAGCTGTGCATTCTGGTAGCTTATGTAGTGGAGCTTAGGTAGGAGGTGGTTGTTGCTTCAGTCATATACTGTTTTCACCACAGTTGGGAGCAGTGGTGTTTACTACAAAGAGTAAGTTTTTTAATTTTTTTTTTTTTTTAATTTTAGGGCGTAAGTTTTAAAATCTTTTCTCCTTCAACATGATTGGGCTGGTGGTTTGCTAACTCAAAAAAGTGTCATTGCAATGTCTGTGAGGGAGCTTGCCTTCAAGTATGTGTATGTCACCTTCTGAGCACTAAAATTGGAGGGGCTTATCTATGATAGGACCTTATATAATATTAATGATATTTTAAATTATTACATTTGTTGATGGAATTATGTTCCAGCACGCTGCTAAAAACTGGAGGGTTGTTCAGGCTAAGGTCTGGCATTTCAGCTTTTTTAACCAACCCTGCCCCCTCTTCCCTGAGTTACCTCCTAGGCAGTCAGCAGGTTAAAAAATCTTTCTCCTTCTTTATAAAGTATTTACAACTCTATCAAACTTAGAGAGACAGACCAGAGAGATATAAAGCATTCATGGATGCATTTGCAAGGTTAGGTGTTTGACCTTTCGCTGCCTGATTTCCCTGCCCAGCTGTACAGTGGAGCAGTTAACAAGACCCCCTTGTGTCAGAAGGGAGAAGTATTTGCTGTGCCTGTCTCTAGCTGACTTGGGACATCAAAGATGGGCACCTTCAGGGCCACATATGCCTCTCTCTTTCTTTGAATTTGCACCTGCTTTAGGTGCCTAGGGCAGTCTGAAAGCTGTGCTGCGAATTGCCACATCTGTCTTCCCCTCTCTCCAGTGACCTAAATTAGTAGTTCCCAATCTGTAGCCAGAGAAGAATTTCTGCTGTCATAGGGCCAGTGAAGATTATAAATGAAGAACTCTCTCTTTTTTTTTTTTTTTTTTCTTCTTTTTTTTTTTTTTTTTTTTTTTCTCTCCTCTCTCCCCCTCCTCCCCCTACCTGCTAAGTGGCTGAAGCAGCTTCTCTTAGGGTGCCCTTTTTGCTTAGAGGGCTTGTGCAAGGATGCTGGGCGATCTACTTCCAAGTGTGGACATCAAATCTAAATTGGCGTGCCTGGCACTCTCATTTCACTAGCCAAATAGCATACATGGAACAAATGCACTGGGACAGGGTCCAAATACTGTTCTGCTCTTAATTTTCTGCTTTTCACAGTGTGGGGGGGAAAAAGTGAATAATTTCTTAGTTTGAAAGAATGAGGTGTTCTATTTCTGTTTGGGTGAGAAAAATGGCAATTTACTGTTTAGCCTTGTCTTCTGTAGTGTGTTCCTCCTGAGTTCTGTGGAGGGCTTCTACATCAACCCTGTGACAACAGAAAAATAAGGTAAACCTCATGGTGTAGTGAAGATGCTTAATTGGGGGTGACATAAAGGAATCCTTTCCTCAGAATGATATTACTGTAGTGGACATCCCTGTGTCCCTTGTGCCTAGCAAGCCACCTGACCTAGGGAAGGCTACTGTGAGTGGATTTGCTTTCCTCATGGGTAAAGGAAAAAGCAGCTTCCAACTTGTGCCCCACAAGTTTCCTTGTATTGCAAAGGAAAAGAGCTGGGAGGCAGAGGTGAGCTGTGGTTTATTCCTCCAGTTGCTGATGAAAGGCCATTTTCTGACCCAGGTTTGGGTGCAGAAAAGGTCCTGGCATGATCAACATGGCTGGACTGTGCAGCCCTGTGGCAGCTAATGACCTTGTTACCTGGACTAATCGGACTAGCAATTGGAGGAGAACTTTCTTTGTCTTCCTTCTGACCAAAAAGATGGTGTCAGAGTCTTCATCATGAAGAAGCAATAGGTGGTCGTCGTCATCTCCCCTCACTGAACAAATGTGAGACTATCAAAGGTAAAATGCCCATTAAAGTTACTATATGCCCAGCAGTTCACTAGAGCAAGATTATTTCCCTCGCTTCAGAAATGCACTTAAAGACACAGTAATAACCATGCTATATCAAGGAGTTCACAGATATGCCAGTGTTCACAGAATAAGCATGTCTGAGACCTGCACTGGCAATGTCTCTGACCCCCTCCCTTGTGGTGGGACAACAGCAGGCTGCTAAGGAGCTGCTAAATCCAGTAGAACAGATGGGGAGACCTTTAACATCTCAGGACTAAGGGATCCATCAGGGAAGTGTTTCCAGTGTAATATAAACCTCTTTCCCCTCGTGCACATCCATGCCTCCTATTCTGGTCTGCTGGCTCTGCTTCCCTCTGATTTTGCACTGTTGGCAACGCTCCTGTGTTTCTCTTTTTCCTTTCTATTTGGGTGCAAAGGTTAAGGCAAGTGTCTGCTAGCCTGTAGCAGTTTTTAAAAGGAGAGATCCTCAAAGGCAGCCTTCCCAACCGTCTCTGCTTTTCCACCCAGCAGGGATGATCTGTGTGGCAAATTGTTTGTTAAATTGAATCTTGCATTCCGCGCTCCAGCAGAATCAAAACAAGAGGTGCCACAATTACAACTTCATTCCCTGATTACCTGTCTCAGCGTGGCAGCAATAAGCATGCACAATTTGTTGCTGCACGGCCAATTCATCTTTAAACTGAAACGGCATCTTAATTGCATCCATTAATAGCCAGCTTCAATCACAACTCACTCAGAGTCCTTGCAGCTAGACTAGCAGGGACTCCTACAACTTGCTTTTGCTGTTTAAGGGACATGAGATCACTGCTTTTTATTCATGTATCCAATCAGCCAAGGTGAGGGGGGCTGGCAGCGATATAAACTGAGGCATGTTTGTCACCCAGGTTTAATCTGGAGGGAGAGGGTGGCTAGGACTTGTGGTTCAGTGTTTGCAGTTCCTTTTTATGGCTTTTGCACAGATTAGCCATGTGGATGGCAAAACTGACTGAGGCTGTATTGGAGTCTTTGTTTTTAATTTTGTGGTTCCCATTGATGACAGTCATAAATTTCAAGGTGTTTTGCAGTTTGGTTTAAATTGTCTTTGTTGGTTGAGCAAACCAAGCTTACTAGACAAACATCTTGGTGAGAGCGAGCTGGCAGGAATTGCCTGATGTATGATGATTAAAGCTATCCCTAGTTTGTGGCAGTCACATATTAAACTTCAAAACTTCTGGTTTGGAATCTGAGTCCAGAACTGAACGGTTTTCCCACCTGCCAAGTCTCTGCAGCAGAAACCATCTTTCTCTTCTGAACAGAGCTGGCTCTTAAGGAGAAGCTGGTCCTCTTTGTTGGAAGTTTGACAAGAACAACCATAACTCTGTGGTACTTTCTGTTTATTTATTGCCACTTAGGTTTAATTCAAATGCATCTCTTCACGTCATGCCTTTTGATAAGGCCACTTTAATGTTCTCATTATAAAATTGGTTTGTAATACCTATTCAGGACAAATATACCAGCAAGGTCAAGTGCTCTGGCCTGTATGCAGGATCTTGCTTCCCGGGTGGATAGGGCCAGTGGCAGAGGAGACACAGCAGGTCTGGGCCACCTGTCATAGAATCATTATAGTTGGAAAAGACTTTCAAGATCTTAGAGTCCACCTGTAATGTCACGTTGCAGGCTGAGCCCATAGTGGGACTCATCAACGTGGCAGTGGTACTGGTGGGTCAGGGTGCTCTAGGCTCTTTGGTGCAACTCATGCACCTGGAGCACAACTTGTGCTTTCACATCCAAACAGTGAAATTCAGCAGCTGAAGCCCCACGCTCATGGCTGGGAGCGGGCATTGGCACTAGCTGGGGGCAGTGGTGATGCTGTGGAGGAGGTGTCTGACACTAAGGCTTTGTGGTGGCAGTGAAACCTGTGCAGAGCCTGGCTCTGGCTTGGTACCACCTGTCCTTCATAAACTGCAAGGCTTTACTCATCTGCAGAGAGGAAAAAAAGGCTCTCTGTACCTGCTTTTCCACACCATTAAATTACGCTGCGGATCAATAACAGACAAACGACTCTGGTGGCCAGCGGTTAGTTTATGAGATTCTTCTTTATTACCACTTCAGCTGAAGTGCAACCACTGAGAGGGAGAAATGAGGCTAACTTAATTTCTCTCCTGGACAATAATTACTTAGATATGTAAACCCTGCTGCCAGATGTACATCTCAAAATGCACCAGTGTGGGAAAAAACATGACTTTTCATTTTAGCTTCTCCTACCAGAGCATTTCAACTCCTCTTCCAATAGCCTAATTGTAAGTACAGCTCAAAGACTTGAAAATTACAATAGCAGTAAAGAATATAGGGAAGTAACCGGAGAGGGCTTGGTGAAGGAGATGTGCTGAGAAAATATCAAGTGCTGCTGCTGCATAAGGAGAACAGAGAGAAGTGGGGAGTCCAGATGCAAAGGATATCTGGGATTAGCCTCATTTGCTTCACTTTGATCCTAAGATGATTCCCTCACCATTCACTTGGTCTTCAGGAGCTGAAAATAAAGTGTCCATTTACCACAAAGAAATCTTAAATACATTTTTTTCACCTTAATTCTGGTCTGTATATATCAGTCTGCACCTCCTCATCTTTGCTCTTCGTGCTGTAACTCTTGTGCAACTCAAAACTGTACTTCCACAACAATAAAACAGCACTTCTACAACATAAATAAAACTGTCCAAGATTTCCTTTTTCCTCTATCAGTGTCTGCTGGGAACAGATGATATTTGATAGTTGTGGTTAAGTTCACTTTCCCCTGTGCTCCACTTCCACAATAGGAAAACCTGTTCCTGTCCATATTGCCACTTACAACAAACTTCCTCAGCACTGAGCATCTGTATCCCCTACTCTACCCATCCCTCCTTCTCAATGGATCAACTGCCTCATGTCTCCCCTCTCCCCTGTCTCTGACCTGAACTGTGATCACAGACCTTCAGCCTGTGAATCTTGTTCCTTGCCTCATCCAAACTTTCTTTGCTATCTCCTACTTTTCTTAACTACACAAAACATGGTTATTTACCCATTTCTTACTAAGAAATGATGCATACCAAGCCAGTGAAAATTATAGTAGACACGTTTTCTGTTAGATGACTATAAATGCTACCGTTAGCACAGACTCTGATCTGCAACTTCAGTGTTATTCAAGTACCTTCAAGCAACATCAACAGTTTCCCAAGTCTGTGACTTCGGTGTCTTATTACCCAAGTTTTATATCTTGGATGTCAAGTCTTATCACTGAGAGGTGATTAGGTTCTGATTTAATATGAAAAGTGATATAACTTTCTTCCCTGCTCTCTGATTTGGCACCCCAAGCCTTAGGGTTGTGAATCCTGTAAGTATTACTGAAATATTTCTCCTGTGACTGTTTCACCCAGTGTATTAAGCAGAGTAGGATTTCACTTGTGTGCTTTAGCTATATCCATAGTTTTGCAGAATCAGGATTGAGGTTCAGCCATTGGTCCTTTTTTCAAAACAGAGTAGATAAAGACACAAAGATATTCAAATGGCAAAATAATTCAGTCACCTTATTTGCATGCTTCTGATGCCAGTAAACTGAGAAACATCTTGGATGAAGACCAGAGGAGTTTGCAATTAACACATAAAACAGATCTACTGACTGCCGGATCAAAAGCATTGCAGTCAAAAGCAGACTAGAAAACGAAACACCCGTGCAGTGTGACCATGGCTGTGTTGATGATTTGATTTATGGTAATGTTAAAGGCCTATAGGAAAATGATGTTGCCTTGTAAACTCCCTCCCTTTTCATGTAAACTACTTCCCACAGTCTGGCCCTGAACAGATAACTTCTCTCTTTCTTGTCTTGTTATAACTGCAAAATCTTCAGAATCTGGTTCCTGCCTTTACTGTGTACTCTTTCCCTGCTAAATAATTTTGTTGTACATATGCCAAGCAGTATTTTGTTGACAAAAAATCACTTTGTCACCAGAATTGTGTGCATATGCCTGATGAAATGCATTTAACTGGCAGAATGCTTTTAGTCAAATGAATTTAGTCAAATAAATGGTATTAGGTGGATTAGATCAAGAATTTTGTCAAATTGTTCCCTCTAAGGAAAGAATTTCATTGATTCTCTGTTGAAATTGGAGAGACTGTGTAGTCAAACAGATGTATTTATTCAATAAACAAGTCTGCCATAGACTTTAAATTGCTACAGCACAGTATGAGGGTGCAAAGAAACAAGGGAAAATTGCATTAGGGCTTAAAAATTTACTAAAACAGTAAGATTCAGAATTGAAGTCTTCCATGAGACATAGCATCTCATGTGACTTGGTTTCTGTACACCAATCCACTGTGATTTTCACTAGCAAGGTTTAAATTTTTTTTCAGTATGATTTTCATGACATAAAACTAGAATTTGGTTTTAAAAAAAAAAAGTGTACCTTTTCAGACTTAGTGGGAGGAAGGGGACCTTAACAAAACACAAATGTTGGAGTAACCAGATATTGCAGAGACTACTTACCATTTAGAGATTTTTCTTCAAAATCTCTTCCTGATACAGCTAGAGCTGCCGCTTTGTAGGTAGACCTCCTAAAGTAAGTATGTTCTCTGTCTGATCTCTTTATTAGTGCATTTATTTTTCTGTTCTTCAGTGGTAGAAGAGCCTGGGGTTTAGGGAAGGAAGGGAAGAGATGTTCTTTGCGTTGAAAATCGCCACGTTGTCTGACAGTGCTGCTCAGTTGTGTATGGAGATACTCAGTGCTAAGCTATCATCTGTTGTGCCTTCAAAAATGCTTCACCTCTTTGATCCTTCTACAGTTGGATCCAAATGATGGATGAAAAGGTTCTGCCATCATAACTCTCAGCAGGGACTGTACATACTACTATGATAATAACAATCTATAATAACCATGGGCAAGTTATTATTCATAATGTCTCAGATGAGCTCAAAAAATTTCTTGTACAGTAGGATATTATCACATTCCCCTACCATGTTCCATCTCTGTTCTCACTGAGTCTGTCATATCAGCCTAATTCAACTAATCTGAGATGTTACTTGAGCTTTCTTCCCAGTGCACTAAGTTCAGAGAAGCCAAGGGCTATGGGCCTGTTATTCCAGGCGTGAGTGGAATAACCCCAGTGCAATGACTGGTGCACTGGTCACTGCACTGACTGGAATAATATAAGTGTGAAAACACCAGTATTTTACCTAGGCAAATTATGATCCTGCTGCCCTGAAGAAGTATGCATAAAGACTCAGCCAAGAAGCTTTCCAAAACTGAAGCTTAATGTGTGCATTTATCTCCTGTTCTGTGGCTAAACGGAGGTTTGCTGGCTACTTTGAGCAGGCTCAGAGCGATGCTTACTGTGAGTTGTTATAGCTCCTCTGCAAGATGTAGCAGTGCAGCAGGACAGAGGATGCACCTTTGCAACCAATAAATGCTTAAGAAACTAATGCTAAATGTGGTAGCTGTTCACTCTGAGTTGCAAGTCACTATTTTTATATTAATACAAAGAAAATGCTTCTGGGTATGCTAGCAATATAAAATGTGCAGTCTACTTTGGAGTTCTGGCAGATATGCCTGCTGTTAGTGTGTTGTTCTGTTTTTTGGTTTTTTTTTTTGCCTACTGAGTTATCTCTAAAATGAACAACTAGCATTGAAATTAAAGCACATTAATATAGCTGGTTTGTAAATAAAAAGGAAAGTTAGCCAGACAGAGTCAGAAACATAAATAGAGAGCAAATGTTATATTATAATGAGAGGCTGCTCCCTGTTGCAAAAAGGAGTGTCACCTCTCTATTTTTGTTAATGCCATGTCTGTTAGGCTGGTGGTATATCAGAAATGTCATTGCCTAATACTGTAAGTCTTGAGATAAAAAGTTGGTGTTATTTCAAAATGAAAACTTTCTACTCATCAGATTCAAAATATTTAAAGGTTCTAAAGATCTGTACTGATTACTCACTTGTTCTCCCAGAAAATCTTGGAGTATGAGATCTGACACAAAACAAATCATGGAAGAGATTTTGTTTTGGTTTGTTATAGTTTTAACTGTAATACAATTCTCCTGTCAAGACATGAGGGACAGGAGGGAGGCAAAATTGACATCTCATCTGAAAAAGGTGCTAGGAGGGAGTTTTCCTCTTTTTCTTTTGTTGTTGTTGTTGTTTGATTTTTCTCCACCTCCCAGGTCCTTATGTTGCTACAAAAAAGCCCTGATATCAAGATGTTAGGGGTCCACATAAGGTAAATCTCCAGTTTACTTGAGCTGATTCCTAACAACTAAATAGAAAACCAGAGAAATATGATCACAGTCACATAGCGTAGGGGATATGGCTGTCAATTGTTGTTTTCCTATAATTAGAGCCTTGGAGTAGATACTAAGGTGGTGATTATCCAGTACAGTGCATTTGAGGCATACAGGAAAATAAGGGAAGAATTAATTGGCACCTAGATATATTGGGGATAGGGATGGTGACAACAGATGACAAATGAAGCAGATAGTGGTGAGAGCAGATGTGCACTGGAAGGACAACATGATAAACGTGCATCTTGATATTTACAGTGCCTGAGAAAATGTTCCCTCTTTCATAGAGCTTCAGGAACCACAGTAATGTAGGAGTAAGATGGTGACTTGATTGATTTAATTAGCTCTCATTAATGGCATCGCAGGTAGTTCAGCAGCAAGCAAAGGAAAGTCTCCCTAAATTGTTGCATGTTAATTGCTTGATGATTTGTGGTATAGGAGGGCTTTTATCCATAAGTACAAATTAGATGGAGTTGTTCAGAAATACACCCGCACTGTTTCCCTTCATCTCCATCCTAAAACCATCTCTCCATAAGCCCTGTAAAGTCCCAGACCTCACAGTGCTCTGGCCACAGGGGCCCTTCTGCCGTCTCTGCCCTCCTCTTCAGTGCACACGAGAATAAAAGGAACCCTTGAAAACCAATATCCTCATTCACACTTATAAATTATTCTTTTGGTTTGCATTGACGATAAGCAGTGAGCGCGTCAGCACAGGTAAAACTACAGTTGACCCTATTGTTAAAGTTAAATCTTTACTTTCTCAGATAGCTTTTTAATATTCAGTTTGGTGCTTTCAGACCAACAGCAGAGCAACTGCTTGTGGTCAAGCAAGCAAACTTACTCCTCAGGCTTTTCCTTCCAGGTGAGAAGTATCTAAACTTGATGCTGCCCACCATGGATGGGATCTATCTGCCTTTACCCTCAACTTTACCACTACTTGTAGGAGATCCAGCCGTGCAGGGTGAGCCCTCTGCAAGGAGTGCATTGTTAGACAGCCACATACTGGAGCAAGTGTTTGTGGAGATGGTGTATTTGTCTTTTAAAGAAAGCCAAGTGCTAAGTGCTGGTCTTAAGAAGCATTTAGGAGAACAGGAATTAATCTCCTCTGTGCTCGCTGTTTCTACGTGCAAAGCAATACACCATGTCTGCATGCATGGAGAGGAGAGATGAACCTCTGTCCTCTTCCAAGCTGTAACTTGCACCTGACAGCACTGCAGGCTGATCTAATTTCACAAGTGAAAGGATGCTTTTGCCCCCCATTCTCCCAGGTGTGCATGGCAGGACCTCCGTCCAAGGGCCAGCCCCTTGAGCTGCATTGTTGTAATTTGAAGGACAGCATGATGGACCTATCTCCACCAATGCTCTCAGACCACAGAAAGCACCAAGATGGACATTCTTCAAATGCTTGAAAGGCCTAAAAAGTGCCCTTCAAAGATAAGGGTTCAAACTTGTCTCTAAGCACAGTGGCAGGGCAGAAATGTGCTAGCTGACTGTGCTTGTACTTCATGATAGGATGGAGCCCAAAGGTGCTGTATTTCAGTGCTGGGGAGGGTGGAGGTTTCACTTTGGAAAGCAGTTTGATGTATCATCCTCTGCTAGAAAGACTGCACGTGGTCCTGCCTCGGTGCTTGTGCTCCCTCGCAGCCGATGTTCTGGGTGCTCGTTTCACCTGCACCATCCCGTGCCAGGTCCTCCCTCCCTGGGCAAGCCAGGAATCACCCCCAGGGTCTCGCCTCCAGCCGCAAGTCAGTGTCGTACATGTGTACGTGGCAATGATTCATGTGGAAAATCAGCCGTACAGCTGTCCTGACTCACAGGGGGTGCTTTTATCTAATGAAAAGCAGTGTTTGGGAGCTGGCTCCGCGGCCTCTTGGCAAAGCTGCTGCCTGGGATCTGCTGGCAGCGCCGCTTGCTGCCGTGCCCCGAGCTGCGGCCGCATGTGTGGGCCAGCGGGCATGCAGCAAGAGGGGACTGTGCACAGCGCTGCAGATCCCTGGGGAAAAAGTAGCTGTGCAGCCCCACACAGCCACCTGTGGTCACTTTTTAATTTTTTTTTCTTTTGTTCCTTTATAAATGCCAAATCTGAGATCTGTTTTTCCCCTAGCTGCTCTCCAGGCTCCTGCCTCACACAGTAGACACCTAATGTGTGTTCAGGGACAGTGTGAGAAGGGGGCACATGCACTGGTATGCTCCCTGTACCCCTGGCAAGTGGCAGCTTTCTGGGCTAGAGCTTGTGTTTTGATTAGGTCTAGCCCTTTTTGTGTGTTTTGACCCTACAGGTTTCTGCAGCATAAGAAAACTCTGCCTTCTTTCATGGGAAATACTTTTTCTTGTTTGATTAAAGCCTAGCACCTGCCAGTGTTATTGGCTGCACCCTAGTTTTTGCATGGTGAGAACGTGACTTGTTGTCTAATTGTGCCTCCAAGTTCAGACTAGAGGGATGTTGTCTTCGTATTCAATGTATGGTTGAAGAGAGAGGTGAAATCAAATGTTCGGGTAGCTGTCTGTATAGAGATAAGCTTTGGAAACACCCAAGCAGTCTTCCATGCTTTTCTAGGTGACAAACTTATCTGAGTTGCCCTGTCGTGCTGGCTTGTAGGTCCACATGGCTCTAACAGGGCACTTCCTACACCAGCAGAGTCCATGGTACCAGGTTAGAGACATGTCCAGCTCTGTCCTGCTTGTTGGCCAATGGATGAAAGAGCCACAGCAGAGTTTCCAGCCCTAAGACTGCAGTGAGAAGTTGAAGTCTGTTAAGCAGATGAGCAGTAACAGGGAATACATCACTCAAATCCCCAGCTGGAGCCTAGCAGCAAGGCTAGGCTTTAATGTGCCCAGCAAAGATGCTTGGTGGCAGGTGCCATTGGCAAAGCTAGGAAGCTTTGGACACAGTGACAGAGCCCTTCTGCAGTGGTGAGGGACTGGAGTTCAGCCTCTCTGGGGAAAAAGGTCTGTGGCTTCTACCTCTGCTGTGGATTTCCCTGGGATACTTAGGAGGAAACTTGCGTGCTACATCCATGAGACTGAGAGAACATAATTATTTCTCTGGCTGAGCAAAGATGCAAAATGGCACTTCTCTCCATGGTAGAGAGAAATGAAGGTCTTCATTTATGGATGTGGTGTGAGGTAGACATGTTTTCTTTGAGTTATGACTTTTGATCACGTGGGTTGCTGAACTTCATTTAACCTGGAGCTTGGGGAATATGTCAGCGTTAAACTGGGCTGAGAAAAGAGTTTCTCTTCTTTGAGAAATTCTAAGATGTTGACCTTCTGTTTTGCCCTTGAATTGAATCAAAAAAGATGAAAACTACATGTTTGCAAAAGAAAATATTTTGTCTTCTCTGTATTGTACCATTTTTACTCCAACAGGTTGTTTTAATATTAAGCTTAAAGTGCTGACTCTGATTAAAAATAATTTTGACAATTATTTCCCAGAGAACATTTCTGGGAAATGTCCTTGTAAATCATTCTCACTTTTGTTGAGCACACATTTTCCCTGAAATCACTAGATCTGGAGAAAAATCAGGTTTATCCATACTGGAAGGAACAATAAGACCCCTGGGCTGTCTTGACACTGGGCACTGCTCTTTGCAATGCTGCTTTGCAGCACTCCTAGGTATCTGTGAGTTCAGCCAAAACTTGCAGGAGAAGAAAGTGGTGGGAATGTGATGCAAGTGATGCAAGCAGCCTACAAATATCTTCGGTCTTTTACCCGAAGGTTGTTTGTGCTGGTGGTTGCCCTCCAGGATAAGCTGTACTAGTTCTGTGCTAGCTCTGGAAGTGCCTGCTCTCCTTGTGTAGGTGCCAGACCTTAAGTTTGGAGGCTGTAGTACTTGGGGCAAGACTTCAAAACCCCTTGGCCTTCCTTGGACCATTTCTGCTCTGCTGGTCAAGGGATTCCTGGAGCATTGGAGATGTCCCTCGCTTTGTGTCTCCTCCAGAGCAAGAGCCCTTATTACTGCTTGGTCACAACCGCTGATGATTGAAAAAGGGTGCTCGCAATAGTTCTCCTTTGCTCTTTGGAAGACTGAGTTAAGGGTTTCTGTGCACTTTTACTTCCAGAGAGTTCTGAGTTACAGGAATATATTTGCACTTCACTTTTGGGGATTATTGTGTATTTTACCAGTGTGCCCTTTTCTGTGCAGAGCAATGGGATTTTTGTACTCTGGCTATGAGTAACATTAAGTTTCCTGAGATGCAACCCATTCTCAAACAATTAGGTTCTAAAATACAGTCTCTCCGTTTACAGATTTGGCGAGGAGATAAAAACAGACCGCAAAGGGTTTCTTTACACGCTGTGCCCTTTCAAAAGGCAGCATGAATACAGTGCTTTTCCTCAAATTGTCTTCTGTCCTGTTTAAATTCCATAAGAGTTTGTTTTAATAATAGCTGTTCTAAAGAAGCTAATTGCACTACCTTAGAACAAAAGGCAGGCTGTCTTATAAAATACACAACCTGCCTGCATGACATGCAGACACCCTCTTCAAGCAGGAAGGTTATAAATCCTGTTGCTCTTAAATTAGAGAAGACATTTGAGAGACCTTGACCTTTAACACTACTCAACTACTGCCATTAAAAGCCCTGACTTGTCCCTAGGTTGCCAAAATTCTTGCCAAACTTTGTTTGATATGTGTGAATCTAGTTAAATGATGGTGAGGACTTCACAAATATGCTTATCCACATTTTTTCAAATAAAATTTTTTCTTCACTCCAGTTCCTAAATGTAGGTAAGGATGATGTATTTTCATCCTTATATTCCATTTCCTATGTGAATGTGTTTCTAACCGCTTCACAGAATTAATAGCTAAGCATGGAAGCATACACTGGGAGCAGCACACAGGGAGCCTGATTGAAGGCAGAAGCAAAGATAAGAGCTGCAATTCTGCAGAATAGCTTCTCCCTTTACACTGGGCCCAGTTTTCTTTGGGCAAATCTTTCCCTTTGCTATTTTCACAAATCTCAGCTAATTCGTGCTGCTGTGCTCCCCATTTTGCTGCGGCTGCAGTCCTCATGGCAATGCTCAGCAGCAGGGTGCTCAGCTTTCCATCCCTCCTGCCACAGCCGTCAAACAGCTTCCACCTCCTCCAGCCGAGCCCCAAGCTGCTTCACGTGGGCTCAAAGGAAATTCATGTGGAGCTGAACTTTAATAGCACCGAAGCTGCTGTGCGCGCACGGTCTTTCTGCTGTTAAAGAGCTCTTTGCAACTGTGGAGGAAAAGTAACTGCTTTTAGCCTCACTCCCATTCCTAATTTTAGCATTTGATTCATAATTTCTAAGCAGAAATATTTAGGGGTGCCCAGTAATCCAGCGAGGGTTTCACAGTGGTCCAGCAAGCTCCTCTGAACTAAAGACCGCTTAGCAGAAGTCAGGGCAATTGTGGCTGCAGGTTGGACCAGTCTCTCTGAACTGGCTTAGCTCCCTCATGCCAAATGAGCAACAACTTGCAGTCCCACAGGGAACTACCGGATCTTCTCAGCCTTGATGGAGCCCATCTCTACAGAGCTCTGGCTCTGCAGGCCTAGCCCTGAAGGGCTGAGTTCAAATTGGACATTGAGATTTTCAGTTTCATCCTGTCTCTCTAATACACCAGAAAACCCGTACCTTAAATCAGGTCATTGTACAAAGTCCTTGCATCTGCATGGCTCTAGGTGATGGAGCCTGCATGGCTCTACAGTCTTTCTTCAGAGGTCTCCTCAGCTTTAACTGTGGCCCCCCCAACAAGCTTGGAAGATAAAATATCAAACCAAACTTATACCACTGCTTGCAAGTAACTCTCTTGAGAGGTTTCAGTACCTTCTATAAAGCCTTATTCCAATGTCCCCTGTACATAGATCAGAGCTGCTTGGCCCCTAGTTATTTCCTGCTGAGCTCAAGACACAAGTGCTCCATCAATGAGAAAAGTGTGTGGTATCACATCTACTGACAGGTAGAGGCATCATGCTGTCATCCAACTTTTGACTAAGGAAAGACTCTTTCTAGGAGAGCTCAGTGAGAGTACTTACATACTCATAGGCCAGTGTCAAGAAGTTGGCTTCCAAATTAAAGAGCTGACAAAAAGCCAGTCGAAAATCACCGCAGGGCTAGCCTGCAGTGGGGAGGTTTGTCTTCCTTTCTTTGCTGCAAAACTATGCGTTAGGTGAGCAGCCAAAGAAAAAGAACTTGTTCTTGCATTCACATTTTGTTCTTTTCACTTCTTTTGTGCTCTCAGTGCACTAGAGCTTGTGTTTTTTGTGGTAATTAATGTGTCATTAGGCTGTTGTTACTCAGCTTTTCTTTGTCTGACTGTCTTGCTGCTTCTACCCTCTTTGGCTGAGAGGAACCTCTGAGGAACCTGGGTGATTTGAGGTGTATGTAGAGATGGGGTGTGTTTCTTCTTTCTGAGGAAATACATGCTTGGATCTGCTTATTTATTCTTAAACAAAAAAGGCAAATACAAAAGTTTTTACAAGCTGATCATTACCCTGAAAAATTTTTGGCCTTGCTAAATGTAACGTGGCCTCATAAGACAGGTCACATGGCAAAATATGTAGGCAGAGGGAACAGAGAGGACTCTTGCCTGATCTGGCACAGAAAGCAAACTCAGAGTGACTCAATGCCAGGGCATACAGCAGGAAGCCCAAGCATTTTGCAAGGGTTTTCTAAAGCCAGGCTGTGGGAATCAGCTCTGTTTATGAGGACAGTGTCAGAAGCATGTGAACTCTTCCAGCATAATTGAAATCTATGATAAAATACAAATTATCAGAGATAAAGTGCTCCTTCTTGTTCCAGCTGAGGTATTTGCTTAAGCTTTACTAGCCAAGGTGTTGGTGGGCAGCAGTCATGGCACTTGAGTATCCTTCTTGTACACAAAGCAAGGCAGGGGGATCACAGAATCCCTTACACAAATAAATAGGAGCTTACGATGTCTTGAAGTCATAAGGATGTTCCCTAAAATGGGAAACAATTTTAATACTTATGTGCACATGTCTATAGGTATTTTTTTAAAGAAAAAGGTAATTTGTTTGCATAAAACATCCAAAAACACTTTAACAAATGGTGGACTTTATCTGCCTGGACTTGCTCATAATTAAGGAATTTAATGCTCATAATTTAGGCACCCAATGCTCATAATTGGACATATGCCTATGAGGCCCCGATTCAATAGCACCCTTGTGAATTCCAATGTATGAAATGATCCCATGAAGCCAAAATGAGGATGTTTCTCTGCTACAGGGGGATATACTTAAGTGCTTTTCTGGATAGAGGCCATCACAAGCCTAATGCAAGGGCTCAAAGAAGCAGAGCTATTAGAGCAGTAAAGCTGCTTAGCTAATGGTCTTATGGAATTGGATCCTAATTTCATGAATAAAAATAAGAAGGGGAAGCAGAATTCTTATGGTCTAAGGAATACGAGTGTGCCTTTCCCCAGCTGAGATATAGCCCCAGTGTGATGGCACAGTTCTTCTTTAATTAAATTTTTTAGCTTGCTACACATCTTCATCTTGTGGGATAAAAACATCTTGCTTGGATGACTGCTGGTGAATTTGCAGTAGAAGTGAGAATTAAGTCTGTCCCATGTTATTTATTGGAGCATCAGAAATTTGTATTCTATTATTTTGTCTTCCTGCTATGACTCTCAGAGAGACCGTAAGCTGCATTCCAAAAAATGGGCTCTAAAAAGGGCTGTATAATTTTATTGTTCCCATTTGAAAAATTACATTTTCCCCTCTACTCCCCTCACCAAAAACTCCGAGATCTCTTCCCACTCATCATTTGCAATATGGCCAGCACTGTACAGCATATAATTACAATATCTGAGCAATAATAATTTATTTGGACTTGCAATGGGCCTCTGGTTCCCCAGAAAAGCAAGGGAACTGTAGTCAGAGCTTTTAAATCCTCAGCAATGTGTGAAGATACCACATTGTGAATTCTTTGGGGTCAGGGAATTTCAGCCCATCTGCTCAAGTCTTTCTTTTTATTTATTTTTTTTTCCACCCTGCAGGCTGGGAAAAATGGCATCCACAACCAGTTATCCCTAGGGAATGGGGGACAGAGAAAGCTGCAGAATGTGCACACAGGCATGTGTGGCACTAAATTAATGTACCTGCACCACTATGGGACAGTCACATCAGTGTCACTGCTGTCACACAGTACCACTGTGGGCATTAAGTGAGAAAAAGTTTGTCATGCTTCATTTGCTGGTCTATGATGATGGATTTGGTGAAATCTTTGCTTAGGATGACAGACTGTTCTTCTCCATAAATTATACGGGAGCAGTGATGGATCTTGCAGGCTCACGGGGTCAGCATTTAATCCCACCCTATAGCATCTGGAAACACAGAGATGTTCCCATTGCCACAGGCCTGTTTTGTGGCAAGTTCAAAAGAGACCCCAGTAAGTGGATTCTACAGGTGTTAACTTTGTAGCTCATGGATGAGCTTTGCTGCCAGGGAGGAAGTAGTCTTTAAATCGGAGTTCACCAAATATACAGGGGGTATAAATAAATGTGTGCTGTTGGTGTAGAGAAGGGCATAAATAAATGCATCCTGTTGGTGTACAGGAGGGGACCTGACAAGATAGGATCTGATTCTCCAAACTTGCAATGTGTGTAGAGAGGGATGGTGAAACAGGGCCAGGCTGAAGCTTCTATTGCTTTGGCAGGGCCTTCCCATCTGCAGGGTGATGTGGGGTGTCCCTGCTCACCCAGATCACAGTGCTTCCTCATCTGCAGAAATTCGGATAGCCTGTGGCCTTTGGGAACTGACTGATTCAGCAGGCTTTGCCTAAACAACTGCGTTTCCATGCGTTTGGATCCCTAGCATCCCACCAAATACACCCTCTGGCAACTGAAATAGTTTTAAAGTCTAGTCCTAAATGTATTTATCCTGCAGAAAACATCTAAGTAACGATCAAAATGTGAATTTATGACAGAGTCTGTCCTGTGGCAAAGCATTAAATGCTTCTCGCCCTGAAAATAACAGTAAATACACTGGTTATACTGCAGATAGAGCTGGATAAAAAAATATGCTTAGAGTTGAGGGTGGGTTTTTGTTTGTTTTTCCCTCCCCTGAATAAAATACACAAATCTCCTAGACTGTGTTAACAATAGAGCATATGAGCTTGGAAAATCAGTAGTCGTGAAGCAGTATTAGTTAGGACATGTGCTTGGTGGGACTTTATGCATCTATTGTACTGACACTTCTGGATTTCTGACCTTTTTTTCTGTCACTTGCTGTACTGGGAGTGTTGCCCGGGATGCCACACAAGCTGTGGCAGAGGAGGGCTGACTTGGTGATGCCCAGGGTGTTTTTTGCAAAACCTGCAACACAACCAGGGCAGTGTCACCCTCTGAGAGCCACTCGCTGCTCCCGTCTGCCTCAGCAGAACAGTGTCACCCACCGCCTCACCTCATTTCTGGTGTAACACTAGCAAAAACAACGCTATTAAAACTAATCAGATAAATATACATGGGTTTCATAATCAGGCAGTTAATTATGGCTTAGAGAGCAGATGGCAGTTTCTGCCATTTACTTTATATGTTCAGAGCTATTTTAAAATGAAGTGTACACATTGCAGCTAATTATGACTTAATATAAAACATGTAGGTATCTAAGCTTACCTCTTGTGTCATCATATGTTATTTGTCTAGAGAACACAAGTTCTTTGGGAAACGCCTGCGGTGTCTATCTGCTAATGACTCTCCCATCTACTGCTTGGAAGGCAATGCCTCTAATTACAGTCCCATCATAGATGAGATGGGGTTACCATTTACTTTTCTTTTTAAAAGGTTATAAAATGTTTAACTTGGACTTAAGATGCCTTACTGCTGCTGGAGTAATTGGGAGATGGGAACTCCTAAACAACTGAAAAACGTTTGCTTTCATTTAAATGTAATTCCTATTTTTTTTTAAACGAACTACAGTGAAATGTTATACTGTCCTTTCACTCTCCCTTGCCCCCCCCCCAACCTTTATGCTAGAATTTGTCAGAAAAAAAAA
>VZSG01000295.1:527240-546810 GCA_013398315.1 Nothoprocta pentlandii
TTTTTTTTTCTTTTTTTTTCTTTTTTTTTCTTTTTTTTTCTTTTTTTTCTTTTTTTTTCTTTTTCTTTCTTTTTCTTTTTTTTTCTTTTCTTTTTCATGGAATTGCTAATAGGAATGATGGAGAAAAAACAAGAGGGAACAAGCCCTGGGAGCGATCTTGCCATGAGCACTAGGTTTCCAAATCAATAGTATGAAATAGCTAATAATTGTGAGAAAGTAATTCAGTGGAAATTTCCGTGAAGCCAGCAGTCCCTGCCTCGGTGCCAGCTCAACTTAGCATGGTAGGGATCCTGAAAATACAGACAGTAGAATTCTCTGTTCCTAATGGGTGAATTAATTTAGCCAGCCTGGTTAATTCAAATGCAAATCAGGTGTTGAAAGTGTCCATTATTTATTGCCTCATCTAAGACTGTTTCCCTGTTTCTCTCCTTAATTTTGGAAGTGCAGCAGAGAAGTGCTGAGCTACTACACACTCTCTTAGCCGCCAGCCAGTTTTCGTATGCTTTCAAGCAATGCTTGATTTCTGTTCATTGGTTGAAACCTAATTTGGGTGTTTGTTTGCTTTGCCTCATTTGTGTTTTCCAGCTGTGGAGGGTGTCACTGCCAAGTGGCTGGTTTATAACCGAGCGGTTGGATAGCAGCAGGAGGGGCACCTATTCCCAGCTGGGTGGCTGCTTTTCCAACTGCAATCCTATTTTTCTTTAGGTGGAGTGGAAAGTGACTGTGTGGTCCTGCCACATGCACGTGTGTGCTTGCACATGTATTGGCATATGTGTGTATGCACACATGCACCAGCATGTGGTGATCCTTCCCTCCAACCAGTGATACACACACTGCTGTCAGCGTATTTTGAGCAAACCTCACCACCATGTGAGATTTCCTAGCGTTACAGAAGGTGCCGTCCTTCCCCAGGAACACAAAAACCTTATAGCCCCTCGACTCTTTGTACAGCATGAGTCTCTACCTCTCCTTCCCCCAGGCAATGTACTGGCAAGAAGAGCACTCAGGGTAGCAAACACTGTGTTTGAGAAAAGGATGGAAGTAAGAAAACGAAGGAATGGGCAAAACAAAAGAGTGGGATATATGGAGAAATGTGTCTTGCTGAGATATTTTTAGGGCTCTCATCAATGTTCACTTCTTTGGGAATGTTCTACCATAACAATTTAGAGGACAGTAACTCTATTCTTCAAATGTCCTTCTCAAAGAAAAGGGTTTCATTTGCGTAGCAGGAAGGTGGCATTGGTTGAACCATGCAGCTACGAGCTGACTGCCAGGGTGCAGTTCACTGTAGGCTTCTAGCAAGAAATGCTACTGGACTTCCTCCAAAAATAGGAGGCAGCCAATTAGGAAACTGGGCTGCAATTTAGCAGAGAGCGAATGATGAAAGTGTGCTGCATCTGACAGCAAGGAATGTCCATTTAAGCTGCAATCACAATCTTTTCTGTGTAAGCGGAAAATTGCTGTTATGTTTTATCATATATGCAAACATAATCAGACAGAAGGATAATTAGCTCACAAGGATGGCTAAGTTGCCTTTTCATTTAAAGAATTTTTTTTAAGATTTTTTTTTATTAAAATAGAGATGCCTCTCCGTCAATCACTTCATTTCAATATTCTCTCACTCTCTGAGGTCTATGCTAAAAATGAAAGAGGGAAACATAATGCTCCTTTTCCCTCACACAGGCAATGATTCCTCATTAAAGATTTTGAACAAAACTCCAGATCTCCCTGCCAGGAGATGAAAAATAAATAAATAAATAAATAAAGCCTAAAGGCCAACCTGGATCCATGCCTTGTAAGTCTTCTACAAAGCAAACAAGGCCTGGGCACCCGAAATGCCATTTACTTTTCCCAGCTTAAATTCTCTGGGGTAAAGAGAGCCCTCTCTTTCAGACAGTATCTTTTAATCCCATGCATGTTATTGGAAATGTTTTTTTAGGGGTAAAACTGCATGTTACACGGGTTTGCTCCATGTCTTCTCTAGCCCCAGGCTTAGATAGGGTTCCCCAATATTGGGCTTGGAAGGCTGCTGTTCCTGTTCTGTTAGCAAGCGTTACGAAGCATGCAGTCTTCAACGCACAGCTCGGAGAGCAAGATATGAAAGGAAGTAACTGCTTTTTTGTGCTTGTGCTTGTTTTGTGCTTTTCAGGTACATCAACAGTTCAAAATGATTTGGATTCTGTGGTAATTTCATTCCAAACTTCCCTTGATGGTAACAAGATTAGAAGTTGTTGTACTAATTAGTGTGAATTTTCTAGTCACTTCTTAAACTGGTTCATAAATATATTCGTAAAATACACATAAAGAGAAGCCATTCAAAATACTCACAGCCTTCTAGCTCTATTCTGAAGCTTTTTATAAAATATTTAAAAGATACATTACTTTTCTTAGAAGTGTCTACTCATGGTTTAGTGCAGGTTTAAATTTTCTTATTTACTCTTTCTACTCTTAACAACAGCCTTGCTGCAACACTACAGGTCCTTAAAAATTTAATAACTATAATCTATATCAATTTAATTTAGCATATTGTTTGTAGAAATTTGCAGCTTTAGCTCAGCTGGTGAAGCCCAGCACAGAGAAGCACATGAAAAGGAAAGCTGCTATCGTGCAGCATCTGAGGGTTTGCTTATGCACAGGGATACTTAGCACGAGGTCTGCCTGAATCAGTCTACAGGCAGAGACCTCTTATTCTAGGACTGAGGAAAGAAGCCAATGCTCTGTCCATATCGGTTTGCTCCAAGTTCAAAGGCACCGATTCCAAAATAAATACATTAATTTATGGGTTTGGATGGAGAACTGCGACATTTTAGATTTATGTGGTACCTTAAACCGAACTAATTTTCAAGTGTAGACAAGCTCTATGCACTTGGAGGCCGACTTTTAATTAGTATGGCTGACAGCATCAGCACCAAGCGGGTTTATCTTAATGACAGAAGCTAAACTTCATTAAGTTTTCCGGGCAGCATAAGAAAATGCAAATAAGACAGAGCCCCTGAAAGGGCTTGCGACTACCCCTGTCATTTCTATTTCCAATGTGATTTTTTTCAGTCATAATCCCATTGGCTTCCTCTCGTTTTCGCGTGTCAGCCGCCTTCGCGGCTTGGAAGCCTCCCCAGACGTGTCAGCGGTACCTCCGCGCCTCGCGGCGACGGCGGCAGAAGGTGACACTGTTGCTGTGCACCACGTAGAGCCGTGGCCCCCCACGACCCCCAGGCTCCCTGGGGACGGGCGCAGTTGGGGAGCACCAAATGCCTCTGCAAGGAGGGAGTTTTTAGGGGTTGCGGTTTGAAGCTGCAGCCTCCCAGGGTTTGGGTTCTGGTGCTCAGGACGCTGCCGTCTTCTCAGGCTTGAGAGCGGGCCAGTTGTCGTAACAGAAGGAATCGAAGTCTTTAAGCAGGAGGTGTTTGCTAAACTGTTATAGCTGAAGAAAATGGAGAAATGGGCTCGCTCAGGCTTTGCACCATGCTTAGACAGGATGATTCAGGTAGAGGTGAGGCTGCATCCTCAATTCCTGCCCCTTCCAACCAAACACCAATGTGCAGCTTGTGCAGCTGTGGCTGATGCAGCCCCAGTCATGAAGTGTATTTCTGAGAGACAAGGATGCTGGCTTGGGATCAGTGTTAACATACAACCCTCATCTTGGAAATTAGCTTTTCCCTGCCTGCAAAGACAGCGAGAAGATGGTCATGGTCTTTTTTTTTTTTTTTTTTTTTTTTTCTTTCTGTTATAACCACTACCTGCTTATTCAGAATGCTAAAAAATAGAGTGGCTGTGGTGACATGGAGAACTGTGGAGCTGGAAAGCACTCTCAGCTGCCATAAGAGCAGGGTATCACCCTTGCTTTGGATATAGAAGCTGCTGGCACCTGCAGCTAGGAGGAAAAGCTCTTCCCTTTAATTCCCTATCTGGGCTGTGACTTATTTTACCTTATGCTACTAGGCAACAGTTGTTGGGGAGGAAAAATGCATCAAGAAATCTGGTGCCGGTTATTTTTTGATTCTGTGGGAAGGGGCAGGTTCTTGCTAACACTTCCCGACCTCTCCTTTGCTCCTTTGCACTCTCAGCACCACTGTAAAAGCCAGCGTCAAACTTCTGTAATGGCCCCGCTCCAGGGAATATCAGAGCCAGAAGGAAAATCCACTTTGCGGGGCAAAAAGTCAGTATGCTGTTTAAAGGAAAAAAAAAAAAAAATAAAGGAGGTAGAAGGGGATAACACGTTTAACAGTCATTTTAATACTAATGTGATTTACAGTGACAGTATGTTAAATTTCCTAGTCAACAGGGCCCAATTCAGTACAATTTGTAGCAAAAGGAAACAGATGCAATTCTGTCTGCAGCTTCACACATCTGCTCTGCAAGCCACTGTTCCTCCTATAATTCTCCGGGAGGGATCCAATAAAAATGATATAAAGTTTTATTGTGTTAGTGGCAGTAGTATTAGAGTGAGGAGGCAGAAAGCCTACCCAGAGGCTGGACCTCGCTTGCCTTTTAGAGCAGGGTAAATGGCTAAGCTGTTGCAGGTAACAGCAATCCCAAAGCGGGAAAAGGTAGAATTCATTTTGGAAGGCTTAGCATGTTGAAGCGGATGACACAAAATCAGATGGTGGGAAAGCTAATAAAAGCTACAGACAAAAAAGTACAAGAGCAAGGATAGAAACAAAATGTTGAGATAAATTTAGAGAGAAAGAGGAAGGGGGAAAAAAAAGGGAAAAAAAATATGGAAGAAATGTGCATGTGTGTGATCTGCTTGGTTTTGCTCTTTTGCTTTATACTGTCAAAGTTTAGATCAGCATTTAAGTTGCTCCAAGCCATTCTGGGGAGGCTGTTGTAAAACCAGTTTCTTTTCACCTTATCTGATAAACAGACCTCTGGCACAGGAAAAAAAGAGCTTGAACCCCAGAAGCTTGTATGTACAGGAGCACACAGGAAACCATACTAGTGTGTAAAACAGATGAAATTAAAATAGTTTGCCTTATGGGAATTTCATTTAGAATTCAAATGGCCGCAACTTGAAGCTAGAGCAAAATAAAGCAAAGTAAAATGATATGCTACAGTGAACAGAGTGGAGCAAGATGCTTAGCAGATAGGGATGGTGGGCCTGGCTGGTGGTTTCTGTTTCATTATGATCCATAGCTCCAAATTATTTCATAATATACTAATCTGCAAAGTGCCATCTAGCCTGAATGGAACAAAAATACTGTATTTCCCAGTAGAAATGGGGTGTAACAATTCCCTACTTAATCCACAAAAAAAAAAAAAAAAAAAAAAAAAAAAAAAAAAAAAAAAAAAAAAANAGTATTCCTGGAGAGAAGGATTTAGCTGTTTGTCTCTTTTCTTCACTAAAGGATAATGTGCCATTTGGGTTTCAGGTTCACCAGCCACAATAGTTTACATCTGGATTTTAAGAGTATGGAAAATGCTGTATGTGACTTGTTTTTGTGCACTCTCAGGATTCTCCTTAGAAAAATGACTGGGCTGAATAGCGACATAGCGGATGTCTAGCGGATGTGTCTGTTATCTATCATAAGGTCTGTGAGGCCATGCTTATAGTAAGGCAGTTATTTAAATAAAACCATCACCAGCTATATGAGATTACTGGCCCTGTAACTTTAGGAGAAAATGCAATAACATCATCTATCCATCTGAGATCATACATCATCTGTCCATCTGTGATCATATTTTTTGGCTTTTTTTTTTTTTTTTGTGATTGTCTAACTTTTCTAGCCCCTCACTCAAAATCAGTTTTAGAAAGCCCGTTCTTTCTAGAAACCCAGCCCTTCTGCAGTCAAATATGACATATCACAAAATGCTTGTGTTGCTTGGAAGCCTTGGCTTTGCATTCCAACCTCTGAGGTCTGGGACTGAATTCAAACAGCAGGGAAGCCCAGCTCAGGTTCTCAGGTCTCTGTCAGAGGAGGAGCTGGACTGGAGACTTCTGCTAGTAACATTGCTCATCTCTCTTTTCATAGGGGAAGACTGTGAGAGGTGGTGATGTGATCCCAGCAGTATTTTTTTTCTCTTGTTTCTTGTTTACACCAATTAATTTTATGCTTTGAAGAAAGGGAACACAGATGGGGATGGTGGAATCACAGAATATTCAAGGTTGGAAGGGACCTCTAGAGATCATCTAGTCCAACCATCGCGCTCAAGCAGGCACATCTAGAGCATGTGGCACAGGGTGGCATCCAGGCGGGTTTTGAAGACCTCCAGAGAAGGAGACCCCACAACCTCCCTGGGCAGCCTGTTCCACTGCTCTGTAGAAACTCTGGTGAAAACTTTATTATAAATTTAATATCCACAGTACCCAAATTCCTTCTTTTTCATGATAGCTAAAAATGCTCAGACAGTGCCCAGCATCTCCCTGAAAGCTTGGCTCAGTGAGCCTCTGGCTCCTATAAATTCCCTGCATTACACAGATACACAGTCTCTGAGGATGAGCTGTTACTGGCACCAGGGCAGGCACGAAGTTCAAACTCGCTAAATCTCACAGTGGATCTGGAGATCCGATCCAGCTAATATCACTCTTTGAAGGTGATGTGTTCTCCAGGTGATAAGGGACATTCCTCTCCCGGTGAGAACAGAAAAACGTTTTTCAGTAGAGAAATGGCTGGAAGCAGTTCAGAAGAGTTTTAGGGAGGGTTATACTGATATAGGCTCTTTAGTGCTGAATCCTGGAGGTACCTTCTTCACCGATTGCTGAGTATGAAATAAATTGCCACAAAAGAACAGGCTGGATCACATCTGGAGTCCCTGAAAAAATGTCCTGGCTGCAGTGACAGTCCTAGCTGCCAAGGCCCTTGTTTGTTAGTCGCTCAGACACAGATACTGTGTGATTAATTAGCTCCTACCCAGATCCTGTGCAGATAACAGGCTTTTAGAAGCGCTGGTAACAGTAATGACTGTGGAAATCACTGGATTGACTTGTGGAGACGCACGCAGAGCTGTGTGGATGTGTGGAGTGGATGGCCTCGCTGCCCAGCTCCCTCTCCTGCCCCAGCACCTTGAGCAAGATGGCCGTCAGTCCCACTCAAAATGGCCACCGGTTCCACTCAAAATGGCCACCACTCCCACTCAGAATGGCTGACAGACCCACTCAAAATGGCCACCAGTCCCACTCAAAATGGCTGCTGCCACCTCGCCTCACCGTCCCTGGAGCACTGTCTGGGCTGCAGCATGTCTGCACGTTGGCTCTGACAAAATGGTGCCTTTGGGGGCTTTGTGCCCTTCTTGCAGTTCCTGGGGTGTGAAATCTGTGTGAAGGGTCTGTGGGCATCTCCCTGCAGCATTCTGACTCCTTAGGAATAACCAGGGTGTGTGCATGTGCCCTGCTGGGGCCTTTCCTAGTGCCGCGTAACTAGGGAATCCTGGGCCATGCTTTTCCCCAGATTTTTGGTCTGAAGCATGGGAGCAGCAAGCAATAGTCCTTCTCCTCTGCTGCTCCAGGGTGGTTGTAGGGCTGAAACACTCTGTGAAAGTCTCTCCTGCCACCTGAGCCCAGGACACAGCTCTATCTTTTCATATGGTGTTTTTATTAACATGCTTCTGCACTGTCAAGAAAGGAATTTCCAAGCAGGGATTAAAGAGTCCAGCTCACATCCATAAGGAAGCTCCAATAAGGAAAGCATCTTCCTCTTTGTCCCTGCTTCCTCTGCTACAGATAAATAAGTACTAGGCTGTGGAGCACGTGTTTTGGCAGAATACAGTGTTATTTACAAATGGAAAGGCTCTTTCTACATAGAATTTCTTTAACAAGGTGCATGTGGGCAGGTTGAAAACCCTGCATTTAACCCCATAGATTTATTAAAGTAGCCTGAATACATACTGGAGACCAGCAGATCAGCTCACTTTGTGTTTCAGTTAGTTTACTTAATTTGATTAAGATAAATTGATTCAGAAGTGGTGAGAAATTAGAATGGCTTTTGCTGTGGGAAATGGCTTTCCAGCTGCGTTTGGAAATAAATCCACACTGAAATACGGCATAATTTAAGACTAAACGAAAGGTTTTGAAATGTCCACATATTGCCTTTCAAAACTTTCATTTGAAATGAATTCATTTAATTTACTTAATAAATTTGATTTTCAAATTGACGTTACCCCTGTTCATGAGAACACATTAAAATACTGTATTTTGGTGTAAGCAGGATATGCTCCTGCACCTGTTGGAACAGTAGCAGCAACTTGTGGAAAATGTAGGCACAGGAGTATAGCCAGACAGCCAAGGTTTAGTGTTGTCATATTCTAATACCTTGGTTTTGCCATACAAACCAAATATTGCAATGCCCACGTGACTTGAGCAGAGTCAAAATATGTTGATCTCGCTTCCTAAACCAAATGCAGACATTTTTGAAAGAGCATGCACTTTATGCACTTTGATTCCAGATTTTTTGTTTTGGAAATGTATTTCATTAGAGTGTTGCTGAGCTTTTTCAGCTTTCAGCCAAGATTTGAAAAAGCACCAAATAAAAGCTTCAAAACATCACTCACTAGATAAGACCACAGCTTTTTGGTGTTCTTCTGAATAAATAAGCCGTCAGGTAGAGCTGTTATGCAGAAAACAAACCTTTCAACATTCATCTTCTGTTGTCAAGTTAGAAAATATTTGAGAAAATGTTCTGCCAGATAAATAAAGCACTCTGTATTTTAAAGTGATCCAAAAGGATAAATAGACAAATAAAATGGGTAAATATTGAAGAACAATGTTGTGAGTTCTGTACAAATGTACAGGAAAAAGCCAATAGCAATAACATTATGGTGGCAAATATACTTCAAAAAGCAGTATTTCTGATAATGTTGTGACCTATTCCCTTACTTTCTCAGTATATTGTGCAATACAGCAAGATAAATTAAAGGATAGTAGAGCCCCTGGAAACCAGCTGGGTGGAGAGGCTACATGAACATAGAACTCGCACAAGAAATACAGAATAAAGGGCCTAAATCCATGCAGTTTAAGATTTTGAACCCTAAAATGCCAAAGAGATTGACTACTGGAGCCTCCATTTTTTACACTCTGCAGTTCAGTTCAACATTTCAGATATTTTATGTATTAACAACACTGAGAGATGAAACTGTGATTTGGCCTTCTCTGAAGAAAAGTCTGTTTGCTAATCACTGAGGATGATCCAACTGGAGCGTTTGAACACCCTCAGCATGCCAGTGTATTCCTACGCAAAAATCTGCAATAGATTTTTGGAAGACTATAACTTCAGATAAACATAGCAGGTGTCATTTTAAGCTAGTCTAAACTTCTCTAACCCTGCTCAAGTGAGAAGAACAGAGTCCATAGATTTATATGAGGTGATGATTGTTTATTTTCACTTTGTGTTAAAAATTAAGCTGAATATCAGGTTAATCATTCTGAATGATTTTTTCCCCCTTCAGTTCCCATTCATTCATTCATGGCTGAGTAAATGTTTTTCTTGATTAAAAGACCATACTGTGTGTCAGAATAAAATGTACTTTTTGCAGATTTGCTTTACCTATAATGCTGAATTCACTCTTGTGTCAATTTCCTCATATTTTTCATGGTTCAAAGACCTGAAAAAAAACATTTAAAAGGAGCATCTTGTAGAAATCCTGTTAGCAGAAAATAATGCAAAGAACAAGCCTATTCTGGAGACCATGAAGTGCTATCTTCCATAAGAATAATCCTCCGTAAACTGTCTGATAGCCTGGAGCCCGCACTTTATGGACATGTGAATAATTGCCACAGTGAAGAACATGCATATATTAAATTAAAGGTGTGAATTTTAAAATTTTATTTTTATGCAGGAATGCATTAAATCCAATACTTGCTTCACTTACTGTCAGCAAAAGCTTTAGGCACCCTTGTAGCATGGTAACCAATGGCATTAAATACCCAGCCGTTGTTCTGTGGTAGATGACAGCAGAGCTTTGCATTAATATCCAACAGTTATTAATAACGCTAATAGAATCCCTCAGTGAGATGGTGAATTTTACAAAAAGAGTTATCGTTTTTGAATAATGTAGGCTGGGTGTTTTGTTGACTAATGCAGCATTGGAGATAGCTAGCCATAGGTGCATCACTAGTAATAATAAATATCCTAAGGCTTTATCAAATTCAACCTTTGTTGCTCTATGCTTGGGTTCTGAATCATAGCTGCTACCACAAGACAGATAAATAATTGTGGGATTAACAGCAAATACATTCTGCATGTGTGCTGTAGACAGTACAGCTGATCTCTAGGTAACAGCAAAGTAATCTGATTTATGCTTCAGGACTGGGAGGGAGTTTTATAATCCTGAAGAAGAACAAGTCCTAGAACTTTGCTGTTTTCCTACAAAACTATTAGACGTATTTTACTATAGATTTACCTTTGTTTTTTGCAGTCACAGTCATTGAGTTCTTGACATAAACAGTGAGACAGAAAGGAATCTAGAATTCATTTCTTCCATCTTTTTTCTGACCGAAGTCTTCCACATACTGTTGAGTAAGTTGTAGTGACGTGCTTAGCATCTCAGAGAGGTGCAGAACTTGCATGAAACTACAGAGTAATACAGGAAAACCCTGTGTTTGGAAACACCCTCATCCGCAGACCCTCCTACACATTGTATGTTATTTTCTGCTGTGCATATCCTGCACTCCATCTCAGCTAGAAAGTTCAAAATAAAAAGATAAGCATAAACCTATTAATGGGACTGAATAAGCTCCCAGGATTTAAGGAACATGAAAGAAAAGACAGCCCTCTCCTTTGCTCACTTAGTTTCTCGTTAACTTGCCAAAACTGACTCAGGGGTCATTGCATCAGAGAAAAGACAGCAATGTGGCAAAGCAATACAAATTTCTCGCCTGTAGCAGGCAAGAGCCTCATGTACAGGTAAAACTTTCCATCCTATTTCATTGAATCATGCTGTAATAAGTGACAGTGTTAAATTATATTGTCTATAATATAAGGTCATATTGCAGGAGTCTTGTGGTTAATATGAACCACAAATCACTACCCAGGTGAAAAATCTTAGCAAAGAGAGATCATAAAAGTCACCCAAACTGAGTGAGGAAATAGAGAAGGCTGGGCTTTTAAATACAGAAGAGCTCTTATCACAAGCTGACTGGCTGAGAATAAACACTTTCCACTTTTAAACTGGGGTCTTTTTCTGGGTGATATTTCTCTTTGTGTCATACAGTCACCATAAGGCAGAGAACATTAATTCTCAGGATATCTACACACTAATGATTTGCGCAGAGAATGTTACCGCCAAGAACAGGATTTTTTCAAAAGCACTAGATCTAAGCTGTGCTAAATCATGATCACAAGGCTTTTTAGGAGCTTTTGAAAATCCCAGCTAAAGGAGTTTTTTGTTTTGTTGTAAGCAAAGATAGGAAGCCGAAGTTACGCACTGGATTGGTGGGGTGTCTTTCAGCATGCTGCACATCCAGCAGTTTTCCTGCTAACAAGAGAAATGGATGTACTAGGCACTTGAAGCAGTTATGGCATCACCTAATCCTAAAGCTGTTTCTCTTGATCGCAAGTATTTAGGTTGTGTTTATAGCTGGCTGAGTCAGCTGCTATTGTGAAAGGAAGGGATGTTTGTGAGTGCCTGGTGAGTGTGGGCTTGCTGGGATGTATTGGAAGTGCCCTCTGAGAGCCACAGGTGGCTGTGGTGGCCACAGAACTTGGTCTGGATCTCCCCAGGTCCAGGTGCTGGTGTGCTCTGCCCTGTCAAGGAATGCAATTTCTGTGACAAAGCAAACCCAATAGAATATAAAATAAAGTAATAAGGAGCCAAATGAATTGCCTGGAAGATGATGATGAGATGGGGGTGCAGAATAATAGTTTCAAATTGAAGTGCCAAGATCCTGTGCCAGACACTGTCAGGCAGAAGAATCTTTAGTGACGGGACCCTGGACTATGGCTGTTTCACACGACACAGAGGCAGCCCCAGGACTCCCCAGCCGATCCACCTTTTAATTCCAGTCCAAAGGCAGGTCTGTATTGGAATCCTGCCCAATTACATGCATTGTATTATGCATTTTAGTAATTACTCTCTAGTAGTAACTAACTGTTATGTGGTTACTGCAATGCACAAGGATGGCCACTGATATAAGTGTCTAGAGAGGCAGATAGGTATTTTAAGTAACACACTGGAGAATGAGACACCTCGTACTTGTGGGGCGCGTGCTTTGCAGATAAGATATTTATATCCAAATATATTTCAAAATATATTTCTAAATGCTTAAAAGAAAAAAATCTAAAATTGCAAGATACGTCAAGTTCCCTGGGATTTATGGCAACCTAATAACTATAATGAATGACTGTATTAGCACAGACTGAATGTGTATGGGAGTAATTAATAGATTTTTCTCAAAGTCATAGATAAAAATGAACAGCAGAAGAAATGAGAACCATCCTATTAACCCTGTGGGAGCTCCTGTATTAATTGGCACATAATCAGGTACAGCTGCTAATAATCATGCAGATCTTTAAACTAACACATACAGCACTGCCAATAGAGACTTAAGAGCTGATATTAGGGAATATCCAAATGCTCTTTGAAATCCTGTTCAGGTTGTTGGATGACAGTTGTATTTTCTTGTAAGCTTACAGATGGCTTTATATCAAGATGTGACAATATGGGATTCCCTCATCTTCCAGGCATTGTCTTTACTTGCAGGTCTTTGAGCAGTATCTGTCAGAAGATACTTTTTTTTCTTTGTGTGTCTTGATAATAAGAATAATAAGAATACTAGAAGCGTACAGTGACTCTCTTGTTCTAGCTGTCACGTAGGGCTTTTCTCTTTAGCTGTTGAAGCCAAGTGCTAATCAGCAGAACTCCCACTCTCTAAAGCTGCCTTTCCAAGTAGGCTGTCATGCTGGTGATTCCACTGCCTTTAAACCTTGGGTTTTCTTGTCACTACCAAATGCAAACAAAGCTTCAAAGCATGTCTCAAGGACCTCTCTTTACTTGCTTAGGACCTCTTGTGATCCAGCAGTCTTGGAATAAGTGTTACAGGTTTCCAGTGAGGTGAATGAGCTTATTTTTAACACAGAGCATGACAGCTTTGGTTTGTGAAGGTCACTGGAGTGAGGAGTCTTATTTGGTTTTTTTAGATGGTTAGCTGAATTGCATTTAGAAATATATGTGTAATATTTTATTAATCCCATATGCCTCCTTTTGCAAAATTTATGTGTTTTAGTTTAATGACCCTTTTAAAGTGTCCACATAAGGCATTTTGCTACATACTGGTCATTTTAGTATTTGTTCTGCCAAAGGGAGCCATCCCAGGCAAGTTGGATTATGTTACTTTAAGAATGGCTTTGGAGATTCACAAAACACGGTATGCTTTTTTCAATTTGTCAGAACCATGACAATTTCGTGAGTGGCTTCAAGAAACTAATCGAAGTTGCAGTTATTTCCTCTCTCCAAAATACATTTTTTTCATCTTGGCTTGGATACTTCTCTTATGAATATTCATAAAAGTGATATGGATTACAGAATGCTCTATTCTCTTAAGCATCTATTTGAGATGCTTCATTTTCTTCATCTCTGTAGCAACCTGAGTTTCTCTTCTCAAAGGAAAAAGGAAAGAGTAAATGAATAAGTGTGGAGACCTGTGTAGAAGCTGGATGTTGCTTGGTGACTAATACATCCACATTAACCAAGCTGCTCTAGAGACACAGGTGGTTAGTAAATAGGGGCTTGAGAAACAAGAAGGAACATGATGGAGAGACTGAGGTCAGAAGAGGAGGCAAAGTTGAAATAGTTAGTAAGATGCGGGCTAAAATCCTTGTTGTTATCTTTGTGGGCTTTTTTTTTTTTTTTATGTTTATGTCTCTTTTCACTATAATAATGATGAGTATCTTATTTTCTTCTTTTAAATGTCCTTGTTTGCTGTGTGGGTTGACCTATATCTTTATAGCTTTCCATGGTAGAAATGTGAGGTGTTTGGATGTTGGTTTTGCTTTTGTTATTGTTGTAAATGTGTTATCTTTGGCAGACTTTGTCCTGTTTTATGCACTTCAAAGGCACACAGTAAACAGCGTGTGAAATAAAATCAGAAGTGATTTTATTCCAGGCGGGTAATTTATACCAGTCTGCTGGTAGGTCTTGCAGAATCTGTGTGTTTTGTGGCCTATTAGCTGTGATTGTTGCTTGTGGTTCTTTACAAGCTCCTTCAGAACAAGCAAGGGCTGGACAAACCCCTGCACTATAATATATATACATACATATACGCACTTATTTGGAGCATCTTCTACTGTAATAACTGACGTGTACATTTGATTCTGTTTTGCTAGAATATGTAATTTCCTCTTTAAAGTGGGTAGTAATTTCTTGTCTGTCTGTACGGGAATCACAACATCACTTTTTTTTTTTTTTTTCCTCCCCCTTTCAGAGTGAAAAACAGGAAAGTTTTTGCAAAGGAAAAAAAAAAAAAAACAAGAATGAGGAAAAGAATGCAAAGCTGAGGAAAGTTACAGAGTAAAAGAAATTGAGAGCTTTAAAGAAAGGAGGGTAGGGGATTGTCCTAGCAGGGTGATTTCATTTTTAAACTCCTATTATCTTGTAAAATGCTTTTGCCCATGTTATGTTTTGAGCTTACAAGATTTGGGCTTTTATTCATTTTTGAAAAATGCTGTGCTAAATTAATAGGAACTATGAAGATGAGGGCACAAATCAGTTATGGGGTACCTCTAGTGATCTCACAGCCAGACATGGCTATTTTGGCTATGTCCTTTGCCCACTTCTGCGTGGTTTGAGATGACAATTTGCAAAAAAAAAAGTTTCTATTTTAGAATTAGGCTGATTGCTTTGGGATTTTCTGGATATATTGTGATGTTGTGATGCCTTTTCCGAAGGTATTTACCGTGCCCTCTTTGGGATAGAGGGAGAGCTGCTGAGCACTGAGGTATTTCCCTGAGGATGCAGTTTGTCTACATCCACATCATCATTCCTAAAGATTAGTCTCATATTATAATCTACCAAAGTAACTAAGCTCCCATCTAGATGTCGAGATTGCAGTGGCAGCTTCGCATCGCAGACAAAATCCCATCAGAGCCGGAAATTGTTTTCTTTATGTGAGTGGCAAGGCAATTACCAAGCTGAGTGACGTGCGGAAGGGAGTGCATTTGCACTAGAAGCTATTGCTGTGGCAGAAACTTCTGGCAGGAAAGCAGAGACTGACTGACATCCTTTGGCTTATTATTATGGGCCTTGTGTAAATGAAGTAGAAGCAATGACTGTTACTGCGCTTCTAATCAACAAAGTGTTATGCTAGTAATTAGGTTTCAACTGCCTTGCATCTCCTTTCTAGGCATTAATTGGAGGAAGATATGCAGATTGCTGGTTAATAATAGAACCGTTATAGTTCTATAATCACTTTCTTCGTGTTCATCAATTTGTTTGATTGCTTGTGTGGCAAACATTTGATCCTGCATGTGTCTATTTAGCCATCACACTGTTTTGTAAGCCTCATTGTTTATCAAGTTAGTGACATCTTAAAGTGCTGCGACTTGCAGAGCCTCATAGCAGCAGATGTAGAATTTCATTTTGCAGAATTCATAGGGTGGGTCTTTCAAAGAAAGCTCCAGATTGTCCAAGCCACATATGGATGTCAGGGATGAGAACAGCCTGAGCTGCCGGCTGAACCTATTTTAAGCTCCCACTCATGCTTTCCAAATACAGCCCTTTCTCAGAGAGCAGGCATAGAGAGTTTGGGAGAACTAAAGCTCACATGAAGATAAATGCTCCAGAAATCTACTTTGGCAAAAAATATTGATAATTATTATATTACCTGTTCATAGTGGTACAACTAAGATAGAAGCCATATGGGTTGGTACAAATAGATGATGGTAAATTGCAGAACATACATACAATATTTCCTTCCCTAAGAGCAGAAAGTCAGCTAAGGTATTGTTTGTACCTGGTGACACAGGGCTCTCAAAGGAAAGGAAGCGTATGTGCATTGCATAGCAGCAGATGTGTGCTGTTATCTAATGCCCCAAGCGAGTCATTTTTTACTAGTCCTTGTGGCCATAAATGCCAAGTCTGAATTAATTTTCAGTAGGTGTTGCTTACATGAGATCAGTTCTACATTAAGGCAGTTTCCAGCTTGTTCTGCTCCCACTCGTTTGCAGCTGTCTGGAATATACCATCTGACCTTGTATTAATAAACTGTGAAGTTGGTTATTAAATTAGAAACCAAGTGTGCATTTGCTATGCCTGTGCTTTAGTCAGTAGATCAGCCCTCCGCAGACAGTGTAGGGGCAGTGCTGTCCTCAGGATTTCTCCCAAGTAAATCTGCTACCTTCTTTCCTGGTAGACCAAAGAGCTCCAGAAGAGTGAGAGTGAAAACCAGTCTTTTTGTAAAAATAAACTGTGCTATTAGGCTTAACTGTACTACTTTCTTGCATCTTCTGAGGAAAGAGAAAGCTGCATAGGAAAATCAGCGCACAGGAGTGTGAATGAGGCATTCAGTGAAAATCCTGGTGTATGTATTGTTTGTACTAAATGCTATTGTTTCTTGTAGCAGCTGATTGCAGGTTTATAGATGAAACCTCTGCATAGTTCTGTAGTGATTAGGTGAACATCATGCATAGGAGTTGCTAGTTTGAAGTTTTGTGCCTTTGTGATTAGATAGAATTGCTGAATACAGCAATTCAGCCTCCCTATCCAGCAGGAAAAAAAATGAATATGCTTAATACTGGCTCTCCTATGTTATATAGTCATACAAATAACTCTCCACAAGCACCCTTTTTTTGCACCTCACAATATTTTTTGAAAGAGCATTAAACAGCTTCTGGACAGAAAGCTGGTCTTGAAATAAGAAACTGTGACCCTGTGTCAGAGTCTCCTTCTCTCTGCTTTCGTTTCTCTGCCTTTTCAGTAAATGGATTTTCTTTTTCTTTTAATGTTGAACTACACCTGGAATTCATGTGACAAAATGCATTTGGATTTTCCACGTTAAGCGATGGCTTGGGAGAGGGTTCAGTAGAAGAGCTGCTTCTTGAAAGCCAGCTGCTTACCAGAGGCTAATAATTTGCAAATTTGCAGCCAGTAGAAGCACTCACTGATACCACAAAAAACATGTGAAAACCTGATGTACAGGAGAGTCGCATGTGCGAGTTTTGCCTTGATAAGCCAGGAATAATGCTTTTCAGAAGATGAAATTTATTTCTATGTCCTCCTGCATTTGCAGTCTTGGGCATCTGTACATATGCACAGCACTTCTATGTGCTCAGTTGGCAAGCGGGCTAAAGAGGTACTTGTGTTTTGTGCATGTAGAGCTCTCTGTAATTAATCATTGCACATGGCATGAAATGCTCATGTATATAAACTAGAAACAACTTCCTAATCTACCTTGGAGAAGTGTATGTAGAGGAACTAGTCTCAAACACTTCAGATAGACCCAAGAGGGTTTTGTGTGTGAATGTTTTTGTTTGTTTTCCATCTTATCTTTTCTCTAAGGAATTGATGCATTATATACTGTGAATCTTCCCTAATTTAATCTCACTTCTCTCTCTTTGATCCACCTGTCTGTTTTCTTTCATTAAATACTCAATATTATTTATTATCTTTCCTCATTTTTTTCTTTAAGTTCATGAAATCCAGTTATCCAGTTTTGTAGGCCATGCTTTCTGCATCTCCAATTATCTCCCTACTCTCCTCTGAGCTTTCTCCATTTGAGACAAATACCTCTCAGTGAAAAAGTCCAGAGAGTGGTATTTGAAATGGAAGCTGTAAAGTCATCTTTCATGAAGGTCTTTAAATGTGAATTTTATTTATTACAGATACTTAAATCAATGCATGGGTTAAACTGACTTCATGCAACTGTTTGTAATTAAAGGGAGTTAAATCTTGCAAGAGCAGTCTTATTCAAAGGTTTCCTAAATTAGTCATCACTAAGTCTTGGCCTTCAATTAAGTACAGCATTAGGAACTTTTCATGAAGACGTAGATGATGCTGAGTATGATTATAAGGCATGTATTACCATCATCACTGTTATAAAGTCTCAGTGCCTGAACAATTTTGTGACATCCAAAATAACATTCTCAAAGGTGGGAAGGTGCTGCTCTAGCGTCAGCTCTGACTTCTCATTTAACTGAGATACTAAAGTCAGCTCAAAGCACTGGCTGTGAGGAGACCGTTACCTTAAAAAGACATTTCAGCCAACCTCCTGTTGACTACAAAATGAGCCTTGAGGAATTGTGATCCTAGCTGAAACACACCCCTTGTTATCTATGGAAAATGAGAGTCTCAGACCCTCATTTGTCTGTACATGGAAACTCTATCATGTGGAAACTGCACCACAAGTCACTGGACTTTCCTTTTTACACTCAATCAAGGCAAATTATGATTGGGCAATAATCTTTTTACACAGTGATGCTCTGTAAAAGGACTATTAAAAATAAATAAAAATAAAAAAAGGAATCAACTGAAAGCCAAGAAAATGAATGCTATGGTAGGTCTTCTGATGAGTATTGAAGAATGAATTAACCTCAGCAGAGACTCCTGTATTAAGATGGAAAAAACTGTTAACAGTCTCTGACCAAAACTGGAAATTTTCATTATTATGAAAGGCACTAATATTGAAAACACTAGAGCTAAAAGCACTGATTCTCAGCATGTAGCACTAAAGAAAATTAAAAAATAATCTGACTGGTAGCAGCCGGCTGTAACTTTTAGAGCCAATAAGTCTGAGCATCTTCTCTCTCTTTGTCCTTGCATTTAGCTGATACTATACAGTTTATTTGTAATAGAGCAAACCCAGGCTACTATGCTCTTAAAATATCTTTTCTTCCTCATCTCAGTAATGCAGGAAGAAGCTGCCTGCACCTTGTTCTGGTAAAGGTAGGAAACACTGTTCCATTTTTGTACTTACATTCCTTGACAAAGTGAAAAATCAATATTTACATCAAAATGTCCTGGGTATTTTTAGCTTCTCCAGGCTATGCTGGAACACAATCAGGTATCCCCAGGTGAAAGAGGCCCAGTAAATATTAAATATCCATATGATTCCATAAAAACTAATGAAAACGCTTATCCTTCACTTTCTCTCAAGATTTTTGTTCTCTCCTTGCTTTTCCGAATCACTTTTCTCTGACTCCTGAGACGGTTCTTTGGTGTCATTCAACTTGCCTGTAGTTCAAAATGAAGAAGACATCTTCAAATAGCAATAGACTTCTGCTAAGACCACATGAGATATCAACTGCAACAGGAATATGAAGAAGTTATTTTTATTGTCAAGACCTATTTTAACAGTCGATTTTAAAGAAAATAAGCTTCTTTCTTTTTTGCACTCTGAATACCATTTCAGAACCTAGAAGAAAAATCATTTTTTTCCAGCCAGCTGTTCTTTCTCCTCCTTTACCATAAATGCTGAGCTGCTGTCCCCAATGGATGTGTGAATGCGTTCACACTAGTGAACTCTCAGCATCCTCCTGGGCAAGCTCCGAAGGTGTGGGATAGATGAGTGGACGGGGAGGTGGATTAGGAATTGGCTCGATGGCAGGGTGCAGAGAGTGGTTGTCAACGGTGCGGAGTCCAGCTGGAGGCCTGTACTTAGTGGTGTCCCCCAGGGGTCAGTTCTCGGTCCGGTCCTGTTCAACTTATTCAT
>VZSG01000295.1:548271-670163 GCA_013398315.1 Nothoprocta pentlandii
TTTTTTTTTTTTTAATCAAACGACATAAATTTATTTGTCCAAAAGTAACTGTAAGAGTACTGGTCATTCCTTCCTTATCCACAACAAGCAATCTAGAATTAGATGATTTTCCTGATATCAGGGGAGCATAACATTTTGCAGGGTATTAGTTTGTGCATTGCATTTGTTATTTAAGTGTAAAATACACACACATACATACATATATATATATATATATGGATGAAAGGGGCTCATAAGGAAAAATTTCCTGCCCTAATCAAAATAATCAGTCTTAGTTACTAAGAGGCTATCTGAATTTTGTTGAAACATTTGAACTTAGATGTTCAGTATGATGCTTAATCCCTTTTGCAAAAGGATGTTCCCTACCCCACTCAGTATCTTCAAGACCTCTGAAAATGACAAGTCTTTCTTTCTGAAGTCACATAAGTTAATCAAATCCAGGAAGTGTGTTGTGACAACTTGTTTTTGTGAATGGTTGCATTCCTGTTATCACAGAATGTACTATAGTAGTTCCCTCTTTAGTCTATTTTTTTTTTTCCTGTATGTTCTTAAGTAACTGTCATTCACACTACAACTTTGCAAATCTGATGACTTTCTGAACTTACTGGGGAAGGACAAAGATGATGACTTGCCATTCAACAAAGGCTTAATGTCACAGAAGGACATATTATTTCCAGCTAACAAATAATTATCTATTTTATAATATTTTTCTTCTAATGAGCTGCAAAGAAATCCAACAACAGACTTCAAATGAAAATAAAAAATAATCCCCAAGTTTGGGATTATTCAGGTGTATATAATTCCATTCTACCTGTGGGAGTATGAGAAGGAAGGTGGATTATGACTAGTGTCAGCTAGTTAGTGAAGTAAAAAAGCAGAGTTTTTATTGACTTCAGCAGTTATTGCAGTCCTTAACTCCATTTTAAGTTTAGACTTTGGTCCCAACAGGCCGTATAACTTTCTGTGCATTGTTAAGCAGCAACTGCATTTCTCTAGTGTATGGTGGGTCTCCTTCCTTATGATGGACTTATTTGTGTTTCAGTGGAGTGACATATCTTTCTTTCACCTCTGTTGCAAAGTGCTGTAGTAAAACAGTATCTTCAAGACATCCTAAATTTTTGTTGTACAAAGAGGTTAAAGAAATTGGGCACCTATAAATAGAGCTGCCTGCTAAGAGGATTAGATATGTGCTCTTGCACAGCATTTATTGTTGTTAAGGTTCCTTGTGCCTGAAGTACCCTGCCATACTTAAAAGGCTGTAGTTTACCTGCATTATTTTTTCAATACAAATTTATAAATCTTCTTACAATTATTTCCCTCTTTTACAAGCCATTTTATTTATTCATATCTTCACATTCATATTTTTGGCTTGCAGTTCATCCTGTATTAATGTGTCTGTGTGAACTGATTGAATTACGACATGCAGAATAGATATTTGTTTTAGGCTTAACTTTCCCTTCCTACTTGCTTTGCTGAAGACGTGGTCTGATTCTATCCACCCAGAGAATATAATTCCAAAGCAAATGCTAAGATTAAACAATGAAATGATAACTGCTTTAAGTAGGCAAGGTATTTTCTAAAGTTCCAATTATCCTTTCATTTATTTTTAAGCATATAAAAAATCAGACCAATGTACTTTATAACACATTCCACATTTATACTATGCGATCTCCAGTTAAGATAACTATTGGGAACTGATTTTTCTATTAGTCAACCCGAAATCCCAAATAGATGATTCTTCAAATGACCTGTCATCTTCTAGTTCTTTTGACTTTGTTGTTGAGCCTCAGTAGGTAGAGGGCAAGAGAGTGCAGGACAAGTGAGAGCAGGCAGGATTGATCCCTGTGCCCTAAGCAACAGAGAGAAAGACAGATGGAAGGAAACAGATACGTGTGCTTTTCTTCTGATCTGGTCATACTCAGGAGAAGCCTGTAATTCAGTCTCTGCTCAGAAATAGAGGAGGAGAGCAAAAAGGTGAAAAAGGAAAGAGTTCAGACTAGAGAATGGACAGGACATGTTGTTGACAACTACTCTGTTCAACTACTGCGGAATAATTCCATGGCTTTAACTAGAGAAAACAAGCACAAGCTTGAGAGGAATAATATCCAGCTGTCTTTTAAAGACTAAAACTTTTCTCAAGATAACACTAGACAAAGCAGATCTTTTCTTCTCCCTTCTAACTTTGATAATCCATTGATTTTTTTGTTACTGTTGTTCTTTTAGTCAGTTATGATCAGCTCTGGAAAAAAATCTTCAAGCTGAATTTTAGTCTGCTTGGACAGATTAACAGACAAAGCAGATGTGCCAGCTTCAATATTCTGAACTTTCTGGTGACTGTCACTTCTGCTTTTCCACCATGGACAGGCAGTTTAACAGATGTGATTGATCCTGCCTACTAGAAAGAATCAAACAAGAAAAATATATGTTAAGATGGAATGAGACTTTCCAGAAGCACAGAAGAGATGCACAGGACACAAGCTGTTCCTTTAGTACAGACTTTTAAACCACAGATGGATGGATGATTGCATAAATTGCTGCATTCCCTGACTTTGGAAAAAAAGAAGAGAATAGAAAAAGTCCCTAGACCCAGTTGATTCTCTGAACAAAACTGTGCCTAGGTAGTTTGAGGACCACACAGCAAAGCGATGACTACTCCTAGACAGTACGTCTCACATACTTTCTGCCCCTGCCATCTCAGTTCTGGTTAAGCATATAGTGTTTATGAGTGATAGGGAAACCCATGATCTACACATTTACTACCACCTATTAATACAACTAGGAAATCAAACTGCTTTTTGATGAGTACAGATCCTGAGCTGTTTGGAGGTAGAAAAGGGAAGAAGACAGTGACCTTCTTCCCTCCAGAGTAGCTCAACTACCACTCACCATGTCTAAAGTCCTTGTGATTCCTGGTGGTGGGACAGTGTTCAGCAAACAGGCTCAGCTGATTTTATCAGTTGCCTATGAACTCCTATTGCCTATGAAGTCCTATTCATTGAAATACCTAAGCTCTGAAGACTGATGTAAAGCAGGCAGAGTTTTGCCCCTCACAACTACACTAACCAGATGTAGTTTATAAACCCAGCTTTTTTTATGGTGTGAAATACAATAGCACTGAAAAAAAAGAAAAAGCAAAACAAAATTAATGGAGCTGAAATGTATGAAAGACCTTATCTTGTCACATTAAAGTAAAATGTACTGAAGTGCACAAGTGTAATGTAGCACATTGTTCATCACTAAAGGACAAGGACTGTCTTACTCCTCCTCCACCTTCCTACCAGGAATTGCAGAATCTGACTCTTCAAAAACTGTTATGTTTGCCTGGAAGCAGTACCAAAGGTTGTACTGACGATGAAAGGAGTTGGCTAGGCAGCTATTAGTCAGGTAGAGAAGGATCGGCCTCATCTTTCTCGGAAGAGGGATGCTTGATAATTTGTTGTCGACTTCCAACTCTCTGTTTTGTTATTTTTTCTGTAAGGTTTTATACACTTTCATGTCAGTGAATTTTTATTCTCTTGAGTCCTTGAGCTGCTAACTCTTCTCATCTCAACAGTTTTATGTCTGTCTACAGTTTTACCTTTCTTATCTTGTATAGTTCTACTCTGTTTTGGTTTTCATGGCTCATTCTCACAATTTAGCAATTTTGTCAGAAGTCTGAGTCGAGGTTTCAGAGTTGTGTGATATCAGCTGGCCTTGGATCACAGACAGCTGCACCCGTGGGACTATCACCAGCAAAAACACAGAGAACTTAACCCCTCCCTTTTTGATTGCTAAAGAAAACTCATTAGTTTGAGGTGAACCAGTGGAGTGATTTTCTTCTTTAGTCTCATAGCACCAGAGTTCTAGTCAAAGTAAATCTGTATTATATAATCTTTCAACAAGAATCTTTAAATAGATTATTAGTGCTGGTAAGAAAAAAAAATGGATATAAAGAAAAACTGTTTGATCCTTGTTCTAGTCCTTCTGTTAGTGATGCATTATATTTTATATATATATATATATATATATATACACACACATATATAATGTTAGTGAAGCATTTTAGCCTAGCCCTGCTCGGTTTTGAAGAGGGGTTCCTGCTGGTGGCACACAGAAGTGATGATCAGGAAGTCATGAAAAAGATCCTGTTAATTTTGTCCCAGTGACTTGTTCTTTTCTTAGGAACAACATTTCTTTAAGGAAGTGGAATGGGAAATGCTATTCCTTTTCTTTCTGAAGGTTACTGCTTAGTAAGTTTGTACTGAGATACGAAGAGGGACCTGCAGCAATATTCAGACGCAGCCACGTTCTCAGATTAATTTACAGAATGTAGCTAATTACAGTGACAGCTTTTTTGCTTGCTTTTTTCCTGTAGTTTCTGTTTGCAGTACTCTATGGCTAATAAAACTGTCAATTTTCTTTTACTTCAATGAAAGGTCAGCCCCGACAACAGTGCTGTGCCTTCTAACAGCTATTGCCTTTATTAATATTTAAAATGTACACAGTGATATTTCCAAAAGGTCAGACTTTTAAGAGACATAAAATGTCATCCCTAATTTCTTTCCCTTCCAGCCTTTCTCTGCCTCCTCTTCCCCATCCGCTGCTTAAATGTTCCATTTTAGATATAGTATTTAGCACTGCTTTTGTTAAATCAAATAGACATCAAGTGTTTCCCCATTGCTCCATTACAGGGAGAGACAAAGAATAAATTCCCAACCCAACAACTTATGTATGTGGTTTCCACCTCTGACTTTCCTACAGATTCCCTTGAGTTTAAATGAGTCACTTGCTCTGTCAGTTCCTGATTCACGAATGCCTAATTTAAGTCATGTGGGGTCAAGAGAGTATGGAGGCTTTAATTGCAAACAATTTTTTGTTTTGGGGTGTGTTGTTGTAACACTGCTTCTTCATCTACAGTCCGTCTACAAAATGAGGAAGGTAATACGGGCTTCCTCCCACCTTTAGCCCTATCTAGATGGTGAAATCTGTAGAACAAGGATCCAGCTATAGTAATCTGTTCTTCAAGGAGTACACTCAAGAGGAAGGCGAGCAGGGAAAGCATGTATGTTCTGGGTACTTTCTGGGTTAGGACATGGTCATTTTTGTGACAGAAAAGAGGATCAGAAGGGTCTCAGGAAGTTGTTTGATGTATCCTCTGCTTAAGTCTCTAATTAGGAGACTTTACACAAGTCTCTTAATCGTGGCAGAAACTTAGTTCTGAAAAACCTCTTAACATGATCCTGCAGCCTTTTCTGACAGTCTGTGCTAGAGCTTCAGTGTCAGCACTAGATAGTTATTTGAAATGTCTGATCTAAAATATACCTTCCCTGAATTCCCTAATTCAATTTAACTAATGAAAAATATGAAAATATGAACTTCAACAGGAAGAAGACTTCTGGGTTTTTTGTTTTTTATGTTTTTTTTCAGCCATATACTGGAAGTCAATTGCTATTTCTATTATCAGGCATCTTTCCATACACTCAAAAATCCGGATTCCTTCAGTCATCCTAAAAAACATGACCTAAGAATGTTCTGGTCAGTCTGGTTCTTAATATTCCCCTGTAAGATGTTCCATGATCATCTTATTAGCATCCAAAATGGAATATCTTGTTTCACACAGATTGCTAGAGGCTTTACCAAGAACTAGAGCACAGAGTGCTTCGTGTGCCCTACCAGCAGTCAGTCTGTTTCAGTGCCTGAATATGGTTGTGGTCTTTTTCACAACAGTCCAACCTTGGTTATATTGTGATATTGTATTTGCACAGTTGTCAGGTCCTGGCTGAACATTTCCTGACTGAATGGCAACCTGCTGTTTTCTTTCAGATCGCGTCTTTAATTTGTCGATACTGTTTGAATCCCAATCCTGTCCTCCAGTGACCATGGAATTAGTCCCTGCTGGAGGTCATTTGAAAACTTAGCTAGCATGTTTGCTGGTCATCCATTCATTCCACTGTTGAAAACACTAGCTAATGCCAGACCCCAGCACAACAGTGTGGACCTGTATTCAGTACTTTCTCGGATTGTGAAGTATTGATAACAATTGCACTGAAATCGTTATTGGGCCACATTTGAGACCACTTAGTCTATTTACGTGCCAAAAACCTCACTGAAGTAAGTGCATATGATAACAGCCTTGGGCAAAAGCTGAAGTTACAAGATGTGTTTTACAGGATGTTTTTTGTTCTTCTGCATCTTTTTTTTTTGTTTGTTTGTTTGTTTTTTGTTTGTTCAAAGAACAAGATTGCGCACAGGCCTGGCTCTTCTTACCTTGTTTGCCATCTCCACTTCTAGAGAAGCCATGAACTCAACATAGTTCTGGCTGAAACTGAATGTCCTTTTCTTTTGTTCAGCAAACTTTGGTCTCAGTTTTCCCATATGACAAGAGATATAGCAACACCTTCTCTCAGAGCAGTCCCAGTCAAGGAGTTACTGGATCATTTCTGAAGTGTGAGCCTTGAATTCTGAGATGTCACTGGACAATCCTAATTACATGATGGTTTCGTTTGTGTCAAAGATCTACTGTCACAGTGTTTCATCTTCCAGGCAATGACTGGTTTTAACAACCATCTGAGAGCACTCAAAACAAGCATCCATAACCTCTTCAGCCAAAAGAGATTCAAACTCCCCAAGGAAAACCTCTAATTATTAGTCAAATCTTGATGAAACTTTTTTTTTTTTTTTTTTTTTTAACTTTCCCTCCTGTTAAAGCTATGTAGTTGTTCAGGAAATAATTCAAATATAGGGACCAGGGAATAGTGCAGAGAGTAACTTGTAGCTCAGCAAGGAGAGGATGAGGGCATCCTCTATTTAATGTAAGCACCAGGGACTGCTTGTGCATTCTGACATTTCAGAGTTGTTGGATAAATGACATAAGTAATATAAAGAATTGAAAGGGGGAGCCCATAACCCTTCTCCCAGCTGCAAAGCCTTTGCAGAAGGCTGCTAAGTCAGGTGCTATCTCTCTCTATGCCCTGAATTCTTGGTCTTCCTGAAAGGCAGTGGAGAATGCCCCATTTGGGCTTGTAATCAGGTAATTGGAGTCACCTTCAGGTGTGGAGTTTGAAGGAGTGAACACAACCTTGCCCCCCAATATAAGCCTGAGCAGAGCACAGCTAGTGCTGCTTAGAAGGAGTTGTCTGTTTGGAAGGATTAAGTGCAAAAAGAGGCTGTGAGTCTGAGATCTCTGCCCCATCCATAGCACTCATCCATATGTAAGTGTTTAGGTAATGGGGAGGTTGAGTGAAATTTAAGTATTTGCCTTTTATCTAGAGCTGACTTGTGAATCCAGTTCTAAGTGCTGAAGTTCCTCTGTGCTTTAAGTGGTACAGGGTGTAAGACACCTAGCTTGTGTTGTGAATTTCCCCCCTGAAGCTAGATGTCCTTCATTAATTTTAGCTAAGGTATTGGTGGAGTTTCTCTTTTGTCTTCCCTATGTTTCTCCTAAGGGCAGTATGCTAATGTGTACTTTGTAAGAAATATAAAAAATTAACGATCCTGACCTAGGATATCGGGAAGTAACAGATACAGAGATGAGAAGTACAGCAGTTTGAAAGCTCCTTGTGTTGTTATCCTTCATGATGTATTAGCAGGATAATTTGTAGGGGAAAAAAAAAAAGTTTATTCTAAATGGATTTTGGCCTAGCTTGTGGAGCACCTGGGTATTGGTCAACAGTTAGTGCTAACTTCCTGATTTTCCTTATTGATGTTGCATATCCAGTCTAAGAATATAGTTCCCTGCCATGTTCAAAGAAAGAAGGGGACCAATGGTGAATAGTGAGTAATGAGCACAGCTAGAACAAGACCATTTGAAATCAGGAAGGTTTTTGTTGTTTGATGGTGGTTATATCAGTTATAACCTACTGCTTGTGGAGTTTCTTATTTTACTACCCTTGATTTGTGTAGCTCTGCAAACTTATCTTTAACTGCTTTGCTAGCTGTAGAGTTAAAAATATATCTGTGGTGATGCTGGTGTAATATGTTGTTGATAAAAGTGTCAGTACCGGAGTGAACGTAGCTGTCGTTCTACAATTAGCAATTGTTTTTGTGCAGCTCCATGAAAGGTGTCAAGGCCGAGAACAAAGCAAGCTTATGATAAGGGATTTTGGGGGGGCTATCACAAGGCGAAATAAACCAGTGATGCTACCCTTTTGGCAAACAGAACTGCTATTTTGCTGGACTGTTGCTTTTAGGGAAGGAAGCAAGAAAGAATAAAAATCATGAAAAAGTCTAAATACTTCATGTTTTATTTTTCATTCCGAAAATAATGTTCTGGCTTTGCCTTAGTTGAACTAGCTGTTCTCATCTGTCTTTATTTTTTAGCTTTAGAAGTTTGGAAGTTCGTGTATAATCTTCAACAATGGTCAGATGTAGAACACAACTCTGGGGCTTTTTGTCTTCTTTTATATTTCATTATTTTCAAGATGCTGGAAATAGGTGATTGACTTGATAGGAGTTTGCAGTTTTGTTTGTGTGACTAGAATGACAACTTTGCAGGACTGACCCTACTAATTTGAAATCGATACCTTCAGCTGGGTTGAATTGCAGTGTGATCCCTCTGAGCATTTTGATCAAAGAGACTGTTCATGTGATAACATTGTGGCATTTTCTACATTTATAATATTTCATTTTAGCCTGTAGCCAATGGCTTTCATCAGAAATCCAATCTAAACTCCATTGGCAAGTATTCCAGTCCAATCACTAGATTGAGAAGCACTTCATAATTAAGATTATTACACTACTGTTACAGTATAATTTTTTATTTGCTAGTGGTTAAATACTGTTTGCTACCAACCTCTTGTATTTTTTTTGCTATTTACCTCATTTTCTATTCATGTCTTTATTTTTAGCTCAAATCAATGTATTTCTATGGCTGTAGCTTTGGTAAGAGCTCCCACGGCTTTTTTTCCAACTCCTTAATTTAACAAATTACGAATTATTTTCTGGAAGGAGGTCAGCTTCACTACCGCTTCCTAGTACAGTAGACAGAGTCACTGTGAAAGAATATGGCATTTTGGTGCAACTCATCACTTTATTTCTGTTAAAGTTGATGCAGTTGCAATTAGGTGATGTTCAATCGGGAAGCCTAGAACATGGATCAGTTTCCCAATGGGTCATGTATTGAAGACTTCTGTTCCAGGTCCATTACATTTTTTTTTCCATTAATCAGTACATAAACACAGAGCTAGAGGATGTGGGGAAAGCAAATGGATTGCTAATTGCCATTTGATGGTGACCACTGTATGCCCTGTTACAAAGAAAAGTTGTCCTAACAGTTTTGTGCCTAGAGGCTCTGTGAGCTCTCCTCAGTGTGCGTGCTGCTAATAAGGTGATTTCTGAATCAGTCCCTCTGCTGGGAATTGTAAGGAATCTGAGAGAGACAACTTTTGCTGTATATGCAATCTAAACTTAATTTTCCATAGCTCTATTCCTGTCCTTTTCCATTACTGGAAAGATATAAATTATGAGTGAGCAAATATGGATCCTTTTTGGTTTTTAGTTTTGTGTTAATGTTCCATAATGGCATTAGCAACTGTATGGACAGACTAGGAAAAGAAATGTTCGGAAATGTTCAGATAAAATACAATGATGTGATATTAAGAATTAATTTAGCCTACACAAAAGGCAATAGCCCCTAAGATGCTTGATGGCATTCAGATAATCTAGCCTTAATTATGAGTTGTGTCGCAGGCTTAAAATACTATCTTTATTGTGTGTTTTTCGTTTTGTTTCTTGTATTGTCTGTCTGTTTTTTTCTTAAAATGCTTAATGTGGAAATAGTTGTTCTTAGTTTACTACTTGTTTTGAAAACTGAAAAAAATTTTGAGCAGTCTAAAAACTTAATGCTTTGCATTTTTAAGAGAATGAAAGAGCAAACAGATTACTATTCTATTTATTTTGGAATTGCTAAAACTTTTGAGCTTCTAAAGTGTCTTAGGCCTTTAAAGTTTGTTTATATCCAGTGTTTTGACTTCCAGTATTTGGAATATATATTTAAGGCACTTAAGATTCCATAGACCTGTATATACTTTTCAGCTGAAAATCTCCACACACAAAAACTTTCACATTTCTTGTCTATATTCTTTCTGTTTCTCGGTCCTATGACAGAACAGCATCTTGTCTGGGTCACTGTGCTGCAGGTGGATTAGAAAACAAGTGCAAGGACATGGTGGAGGGCTTCTGCAAGCAAGAATGAGTTTGACGGACGTGTTCAATACAACTGAGCGCTGTTAACACTGTGTCCAAATGCAGTGTTCCAAAGTAGTGTATCATCAACTTTACACTAAAAACTGACGCTGTAGAAAAGAGTTGTTAGAGTCTCTGTGTGCTTGTGTTAAAGTACTTCAAGGCTGACCTGTGAAGAATCTTTCTTCTGCCATGACCACACAGATGCTATTGGACGTGGTGGTAACTCGCTGTGCAGGTCAGCTTCGTTTTTCTTGCATAGGCAGAGAGCAACAGACCTAGTGAGCGTCCCAATGAATTCTGCTGTGAAACTGAGGTCTCTGGAGATGAAGGTTATTTGAGTGCTTTAAACCCACTGAAATGGCAGACTCCTCAAGAAACTTGACTTGATTCGCAGGGGAATAAATGCCTGTTTTTAGAGCTAAAATTCTGAATTCAGACAGGCCATGTTATCCGTAGTCGGCCAGGGTTCTTTCACATTTGGACTGCACTACTTGAAAATGCTGAATTAGTCCATCTGTTCACCTTTGATTTTTCTCTCTGCTGGGACTTCAGTGGGTCTTCCTGTGTGTCACTCAGGCACGTTTCCAAAGCATCTACATGTTAAGTATTCATTGCATTCTCCTGAAATAGCAAAACGGTGCCTTCCAGGATGCTGGTTACTACAGGGAACATCTGTCCCTAAAATGTGTACATGCTTGAGCCTTAAATTATGCTAGATGAGTATTTTCTGAAGAAAGTAACTATAAAGTCCACATTGGGTGGGGTTGCTACCCCAAATGGTTTTAGCTGCAGTGAAAATGTTCACGCTTTGAATAATAATTCATTTGAACGAAGCACAACAAGGATAATCAATTGGCGCTTGAATGCACTTTAAATTAAAAGAGATTATAAATGGCTATTAGAGAATTAGATGAAGCATAAAAAGTAAAAATCATTTTGTAAACATGATTTACAATGAGTTTTTTATCTATACTCACTAAATTCTACAACTCATCAAGCATTTATTTAAAGTTCTGTTAATTTACTGGCGTTTGATTAAATTTCTCTTAATGAGAAATCTCCTTGGAAATGAGGTGATGGAAAATTCAAGTTCTATAGATGCTAGTGTTGTTTTAAGAGACAGTTAGGTCCTGGAACAAAAACTATTCCCTGCCATCTGTTTTCTTAGCTCATAAAATTATGCCATAGCTTATCAGCAGTGACATAATTCTATCTAGTGTGTCCCAGTTGCTGGCCATCTTTCTGGTAGCTCCTGAAGATGCCCTGCTGTAGCTGTCTGCATGGCTGGGATGACTTGTGCAGATCCTTGTGCGACAGCTGCTGAACTGGTTTGTGCTGCAGTCTGGCAGACTGAGGCCAAGTAAAGCAGTGCTGTTTCTCTTGATAAGAGAGCTGGGAGCTGCAGCAGCAGGAAGCTTGAGGAGGAGGGACTGAATCGTGACTTGAGCCATGATAATTTTCACGTTTGAAGACCTGATTGTGTCCTGTTTTCAGTATAGTACCTCTTCTTGTGACTAGGAATCTACTTCCTTATATATAGGATGTACCTTTCATAGAGCAAATGCTCTTTTTCTTGCCTTTTATTTTCTTCCTGTGCGCAAGCATAAACTCAAAGCTTAGACCTGGCAATAACAGACACCTGTGTTCAGAGCAGGGACACTGCACACAAGGGAGCCTTTCAAGGCAATAATCTCTGAACATCCTGAGTGGCTTTTGGCACTGAACCAAGGCCCTCCAGAACTGACAGCTATAATATAATATGCCCTATTACATCTACTCATTTGTGTGGTTCTGCACAGCAGTTTACCTATTTGCATTTTTCTACATTTCCAACTACCATGGATTTCAAGAAGCTGTTTCCAATAACTGACACTTTTAGGAGGTAGGAAAAAGTAACCACAAACTTACCCTTGGACATCAGGAACTTTTTAATCCCAAAGCTCCAAAGTATATGAAGAGGGGAAGAAGTATGATTTTCTTTCCTGGCCCGAAACACTATTATAGAAGGTACCATAAGAACAAATAACAATGAAAAGTTTTGTCTTAAAAATCAGGAAAGTGCACACTAACAGGGCACTAGCCCTGTACCATTTCCTACTTCTATTGCCATGGATAAAAGGGGTCATTAGGTTTCTTTCTGCTATTTCTTTTTTTAATCCTTCATCCAAAAAAACTTTCAATTCCAACCTTTTTTTTCTCCCCCTTTCTTGATACCTATTACAGTAGAAACATCATCTGATTTGTCTTCATATAAAGCTTAGGAAAGCTGAGGTACCCCTTTATATACTTTGAATAGACCCAATCTTACTCATCTAAATTGCAGAACTGTTTTCTTGTAGTATTTGACAATCTCATTAGTTTGTTTCCAGCAGCAGTTCATTACAAACCTCACAAGAGAAACATTTTTTTCATAGTTGCTTTGCCTAGCTCTCATCAGTGTATCAAGATAGGGATAATTCAGTTGTTTTTCTTGTGTGTTGTGAAGCTCTTTGGTTATTTTTGTTTAGCAGAAATTGGAATGGAAAAGGTTACATGGAAATTTGAAAAGCATATGCAGCTTCTGTTCATCCTAATTTTAATACCTGAACTTTAACTGAATCATTATGACTGTTCCATTGAGATTCTGGGGCCTGGTGGTCGGTATTTTGCTCTGGACGGGTCTGCTTTGTGCTTAGCTCTCAGTTTTATGAGAGGGGAAAAAAAGAAATGAAACCTGACTTATGCTCTTAATGTTGCTGCCAGTTTGAGGAAATTTTGTCATTATGATGAACAAGAGTTTAGAAAGCAAGTACTAATCAAAGCAGGAGTGAGAGATTAAAACTTATTTTCACCAGAAATCCTAAGCAATCTAGTAAGTCAAGACTAACTGGCTTCAAAATTTGATGATGGAGCAGAGTCCAAACTGGTGTGCTCTGCTAATTTTATCTGGGCTCAGTGGTCTGATAGATTTATTCTCAACGTAGCCTAATAGTTGAAGTATTTGCCTAGTAGCCTAGTATTTGTAAAGGACTGAGAGAGAAGGCTACAAAAGAAAATTTGAGCCCTATGAAGGTTATACCCCAAAGCCATTATTTACAGTCAATGCAGAAATGCTCTAAACTCGTAAGCTCAACTCCATAGAGAATAGTTCAGGATAAATCTCTCCCCCTCCTCCTTTTCATTTCTTTCCTCTATCCCTCTCACTTCTTTCCCCTTTCTTGATAAGGGAGGAAGCTTAAAGAGATTAGCTGTCGTAATCTAAATCAGAGCTTTGTAAATGGTCCCCAGAATATTAGACTGACTGGAGAAGGAGAAAAAAAAACTCCATAATTAACCATGAAAAAGGTATATTGATATTAAAGGCTTTATGCATGCAGGCCTGATGGTTGGCATCAGACCTAATGTGAATAGGTAATTTGTAGAAGCTAATTTTTCAGTCTCTTTTTTCCAAAAGGGTCCATAAAATGGGCTTGGTTTTGTTGTTGATCTGTCAAACTGCAGCTGATCTGAAATCCTCAGTTCATTTCACAGAGGCCATCAAACAGTCACCTCTGCTTTAATTCTCACTCGCCAGCAACGCTGCTTACGTTTGAACCACTGACCTGAGCTCTCCGAGTTCTCAGGGAGAGACTGTTGCAGGGGAGACCAATTAAAATAGCATCTGGGAATTAAATCCATAAAAATTTATATAGCCTGTACTGAGCAGCAATGTACATGGAAATTAGTGGAGTGCTTTTTAAATAAATGCTTGATGAAGGAATAAGCCTCTTGGGGCTGGGTGGGAGGAGATAAACTTGATCCTGTGTAAGCTTGAAATAATGAAAGAGTAAATGAAGTCAAGCAGAGCTTCACCCAGGTATGTGCCCCATGCAAGAGCAAGGCCTCAGCTCCTACCTTCTGTGCCTTAACGTAACACAGCCTCCGTATAAATAAAGAACAGGCTCCAACAGTGCTGGTCAAAGGGAAGATTGCCACTAATTTTCCCTGTTTTCTCATCTTTCCCTGTTTTCTCATCTTTGTGGACTTTGTTAAACGTTGGCAGTGGGGGAAACAGAGGAATGGGAAGTGGTTGGGTCGGTGTCTTGTGGTGGTGAAGAAGGATGACTTGTATAAGGCTTTCAAGGCAGGACAAGGCTGCAGGCTCGTGAGCCCTGGGCCCCTTTATCCACCATAAAATCTGGCTTACTTTGTGTATATTATGCATTTTTTTTATATGCTGGCAGCCCTGAAAAATAAAACTGATCTGGGAAACATGGAGGGTGTTCATTCTATTGAAATTCCATGCAGAACAAAATGAATTTCAAAACTCTCCTTTTTTTTTTTTTTTAAGGAAAGTACAGGTTTCTGAAAACTTTGATTTATTCTTAGTTTTTTTCTAGATTCTATATTTTGATTTTTGTCTCATGGAATGCTTATAGTTTTATCAATGCTGTTTACTCTGATTTTGTACTTTTGTGTTCATGTGATCTTAGTTTTATTTCACTTGTGACTCTCTAACAGTGGGGGGAGAAAAAAATCATATTAACTTAAATTTCCAAAAAACTTACTGAGTTGTCCTCTCCTGATAATTCTGGTATATTTTAGTCTTTTCTGTCCCAGTTTGGAATGAAGTCATGTTTAAAATCAATCCCTCTATCTTTTCAGGAACAAAATATCAGCAATACTAGTTGATATCAGAAATAATACAGAGTAACTGAGAAATATTTGCAAGCTTTCTAATACAAATTAGGCAGTCAAAAAGGTCTCAATCAATGCAGACAAATGAGATGCTGGTTTCATGTCATCAATGACACAGGGTGTTCATGATCTCCGAGCTAGAAGCTGTGAGGCTTTTTTGTTTGTTTGTTTTCCCTGTATCTCATGTCTTTGAGTTTTAGCTAGGGAGATTGAGACTCGCTTCCCACCAAAGTAAATCTGCAGAATTACTTATTTTGATTTTGGGAGGAATAAAATTAAGAATTTGATTATTGCAGAGATGACCGATGACTCTTCTCACAGTTTTTTCGTCTCCTTTGCTTCACTATGAAAGTTGAAGGATATACATGACCTAAAAATCTGAAGAGTGGTGTTCCTGAAACAAAATACAATAATTCAAGTTTTTCTAGTTACTCTTGATTTATTTTTCATGTATTTCTTAAGTCTGGGGTTACAGAAAACTCACTGAACATAGAGCTGGAAGCTTATCAGAATGACCAAACTAGTAACATCTATATCATTTGCCTTGCCCATTTTCCTTCATCAGATTCCTTGCAATAGATTTGAAGGAATAAGGACAAACAACATTGGTATATAAAACAGTAGATTTTGTTTATTCTGATGCACAACTGAAGGCGTGGAAGAGGCGGTTTATGACTTAGAAGACAGTTGTTGAGCTCAGAAACTATTGTCTCTCAATAGCTGCTACAAAAGCGTGTTGCAAGCCAGATAAGTTTGCTTGGATGGTTGCTCGCTGTGACCTTTGATAATCTTCCTGCCCTTTTGCACTTGGCAAAGATGCTGATCCACCGTTTGCCAAGAGAGAACAACGCTCTGCAATATGGCCATGTGTGTTATCCAGCTAGAGCGAAGGCCCAAGCAGGTCTGTAGCAGATTGTCCTGCTGCTTCTTGGGACCTCCAGAGCCTGCTGGATGACAGATTTTCTAGAAGTTTGTCAGTGAACAGATTTGCCACCCACAAAAGTACAGACTGCGTCGTGCATGTGAGATGGCTTAGTGTCAGATTTCTCGCTAGGCAAGATAAAGGCTAAATGAATAGGTTTACCTTAAAGATACAATTCTGAAATGGAACATTTTTGTTTGTTTCTTTTTTGACAATAACACACGTTATTTGTATTTGATTAAATTGGCTGTAGCAAAATTTTGGGCTTAAGTAGCTGACGTAAGATTACTCTGCCTCTTTTCTGGCTTTATTGCTAAAGATAGATTGAGAAGTCCCAACACATGGCATGAACAACCTGTTCCTTCACCAGCTCTTGTTTAATTTACCCTTCTCTGTCATCGCTGGGTACTTGGCATACCAGAGGATAATGAAGGGAACTAGGTAATTTCCTTATTTTTATACTTTTATGAACATTCTTACTGCATTGCCGATTTCATCTATTCCTTCTGTATAGGTAACATCTTCTGTAGTAGCAATCTCAAAACACAAGCATACATTATATTCCATGGCACAAAAAAAAAAAATCGGATTATATCCTGTTTGCTAGAGATACACTTGTCCTTCAGGTGAGCACTCTGTTAAGACTGTGACATGTGAGCTGATGACAGGGGACAGGATTGCTTAGACTGTGGCATTGAAACTTGGATTCAGTGCTAACCCCCCACTCTTATAGGTGCATTAGAGGGTTAATTGTGTTTATCCAAGCAGATTCCTGGCATAAAGTAGAACGAGAAACTGATTGTGGCACCCATGATATAGCCAGCTCTGGTGCTGTTATTTGCCAGCAGCTGTCATTGGAGTTTATAGGTAATGCTGTGCACTGAGATTATAATATGGCCATTAATCTGCTAAAGTTTATCTTCTTGGAATAATGTAATTCTTCCATTGCTGCCAAGCCCATACTCCGTTCTTCCATCAAGCTTTTTATGGTGCTATTCAGTAATTTCTTAACTTAAATTCGGTCGTCTTTTTCCTGCTTCAAAGCCCCAAATCTTGGCAGCTGTCTAAGCACCAAACTGCATTCTTGGAAAGCTTCGCTCAAGGTCAGCGTAGCAAGCTGCTGGCACCAGAGTGTGTATGGCAGTGCTCTCTAAGAGGGTGTTTGGATCGCAGAGGCTGGCAGCGGAGATAGGTTGGCTGTTACTTTATCCTCATGGACTGGGATACGCAGACTTGGCACTTCTTCTGTGCTACTTTTCAGTTTCTTTGATTGCGTCCACCCTTGATGGAATTACCGGTAAGGAATACCAGCAATAATTTGGAGGCTGGTTTTGGCAGAAGGTGGCAGTGGTGATGTAGCTTTTGGCATTCCTGCAGTTAAACATAGGAGTAAACTTCTTAAGCCCTCTGCTTGCTGAGGATTTCACTTGAGTCTTAATCAGCACAATGCCATGACTCCAGTGAAGCCCTCATAGTCAGGCCCTGCGTAGTTTTCCCTGGAACATGTACAAGAATAATGCTAGTATCAACTCCTTGATTATTTTTGATTATTTTCACAAGTGGAAGACGAGCACACTGGAAATATTCCAGTGGCTTCCCCCAAAACAGCATCACGTTTAACCAGGCTCTTACTTGAACAGATTGTATCTCAGGAGTTTATTTACTTTTACAGACATACTCTCTTTCCAGATCCTATTAGCTTCCATTTGAGAAAAGGGAAAAAATGAAGCATGTTTTGATTGTGGTTTTTTTCTTTTTTTTTTTTTTACCTTAATCTTTGCTGCTCAGAAATGGATAAATCTTGCATAAGCCTTGACGGTTGGTGAAAACTTATGGAGATGAATGGATGAAGCTTTTTCTCCCCCTGCTGCCTCCCATTTGTGGCTTCCTTCATTATCCAATGGATAGACTGAGACTGGCCCTTCCAGATAGGTTCTTATAAGCACATGTGCAGAAATAAATATGTTTATCCTCAGGGTTACTCATATCACTCAGGGGTGAAATCACATTAACATTAATACTTACCAGGCAAAACATATTGTCTGCATAGATGATGTTTTGGTGTCCGGAATGAAGGGATTTTTTTTTTTTCCTGAGCCTCAAAGCAAATAAAAGCTTGTACTGAATGTTTCTGACTCATAGGGAGCTTATGAATTGGTGCCCACCTCCCTCCAGTAAATAAACAGATATGTTACTCCATACTCAAGAGTTCTTTATAAAGGATTATTTTATTCTATAGGAGTTTAGTGCAGAATTGCTTATTATTCCTGACACTTCCTCCACCATATCATCTGTTCTGGTAGAGGAAAGGAGAAAACTGTTTATTTCCTGAAGGGCAGGGAACAGGACAAGGGTGGATAGGGAGATGGGAAACGTGAGTTCATTTTGTTCCTCTCCCTTAGGCTTGTCCTTGACCTGTCCTCCCACATCTTTGAACTTCACAGCTAGATTCCTTAGATCAAAGGCTCCATAAACATTTGGCTACTTTTCTTGAGACTCTAAACAGATTACATTCATGGCGTGTCCTTGCTTGAGCAAGAAGCATGCAATGGTAATGCAGGTGTCTTCTGCATGTGGAAATAATACTATCCAGAGAGTGGCTCTTCTCTTTCTTCCCTTTATGCTGCTCCTTTACAGCGGATCCAGGAACCACTCAGTTTTCCGTGTACAAAATTATAGGCCAAGATATCAGCACAAATTTAAATCTCCAAAGACATAAACTTTAAGAAATTTGAAAAACCAAATGATCTGTCATCATTTCTACTGTACTTATTCCCTAAAGTTAGGTTATTAGGCACTAATTGTGCAGTATTAAGCAAGATCTGTCATAGGTGACTTGTGGAGCTGGAGCTGCGCTAGGTCTTTTCCTGTAATAATCAGCTCTTCAGGAAAGTGGCACAGGTTATCTCCAATGGAGGATATAATCTGCCTACCACCTCTTTGTTGACCTTCACATGATAGGAAAAATAAGGTTTAAGTTCCTTCTCATGTAAAACCACACACACACACCTACAGAAATTAAATGTCAAATAAAAGCTTGACTAAGTAGAAAAGAGATTTATGGTTTGGACCTCTGTTGCTTCAAAGGTGTTATCTGCTTTTAGGTCATCCCATGTCAGCTGTAATTATCAAGGTGTTCATTGGTATAGATCAGCTTGAACTAGAACCATTTTCTTGTAAAAGCAGGAAAAATCCCTGAATCTTGATTCATACTTTGGAGCATCCAATTTTCCCTCTATGAGGATTGCTGCATGGCCCATAGCCTTCAAGTGCTTGTTATAGAGCTTTACCAAGGGTTTATGTTAGTAGTTTTTCACATTCTTTATGGAGAGAAATGACTTCTGAAGGGGGATGATGCAGTCTGGAATTAAATTTTTTATGCAGTATTCAGGAGGGCCAAGTACCCTTGTTTTGTATTGGTACTAGCAGCTGAGGAAAAGGATGCAAATGTGCTCATCAGTCAGAATGAGAGTACATTCCCCTTGCTGCTTAAAAGGCATCCTGGATAGTATAGGAAAAATCACTGATGGCTGTGATGTGAATGAAAACTGGGTCCCCTTAAAGGGGAGGGACACTCACCCTTCTGGGTACTCACCAGAAAGGCAGGATGCTATCCTTATTTTTTATTAATAACTACTTATTAATAACTTTACTTTTTTTACTGCCTCAAGATTTTTTTTTATTGCCATTTTTCTCTAGTGTGTTTTGGAAAGGACACGCTTGAATATTCCCACAGAGTCAGATTGGTAAGTGCCTAGAACCTCATCGTGTTTAGAAGTGATACTGTAATCACCTACAACTTAATCCCTTTCATTCCAAGGTATTGCCAAGGAATGCCATGCTTGTAAAGGCAGCACGAGATATGCCTCGTGTAAAAGAAATACACAGAAGCTGTAGCAGGAATAGCAAGCTGACAGCCACCCAAGTGTGCTATAATTTAAATATATAAATACTTCTTTTCCAGAAGTTAAAGACTCAAAATTTGACATGGGGAAGATCTTAATAGCAGTTAGAAAATTCCAGATTTAATGCTGTTTTCTTTTTGAAATAGCTGGAGGATCCTGTTATATGTGAGAATGCTTTTGATCTTTATGGTGCTGTCTTAGTTTTCAACTTCTTACTAGCAGACTTTCTCTTAATCTGTTTTTCTGCGTGATATGTCTGTTTGCTAAGCTATTACGTGATTTACAGCTTGCTCCTAAATAGCTTGTCCTCAGAATTGTCATTAAAAAGAGAGCTTTTTGTTCTACCTGAATAAGCAAGAGAGCAAAAAATATATAAGCTTTCATAACGCTGTTTCATATGACCAGATGAAAAAAGAAGTCACAACCCCTTTTAACGCTGTCTCACAGTTTTAGATAGCTCTACATTATAACCTCCTAGTTGCTCTTTGAGGTAGTGTACCCTATTTACAGTCCATGTACAATCTACAGCTTTAGCCCCCAAACTTTAAAATCATTCTTGCAAAACTGATGTTTGCTTCACCAGAAATCCCCAGAAATCCTACCTCCCATTTTAATTCACTCACTTTCCACATCTTTGTCATGTTTGTGAGTAGCCAAGGTTTTTCTTCTATGAGACATAATAATGCGGGGAGGGATGTCACTGTTCTACAATTCCCCTTGTTTCTATAACAAAACAACAAAAAAATGTATATTACCTAGAATAGAATTATGCCTTGGTCAGGTAACTTTTGTATTCGTTTTGTGTTCATTTATTTAACATTTGACTGTTGCTGTTTAGGTGGGTTTTTTCTTTTTTTCTTTTTCCTTCTATTTCAATGCCCATTATGTCAGTGTTCAGACTTCTTTTTTTTTTTTTTTTTTTTTTTTTTTTTTTTTTTTTTTTTTTTTTTTTTTTTTTTTTTTTTTTTTTTTTTTTTTGCATTAAACTGTTCAATTAGGGTAGGAACATAACGGCAATACAGAATAACGGTAAAGAGATTTTTACAATGTGGACAGAATACATGAAATGAAAAACTCCTCCTTTTTAGCAACTTTTTATTATGCCAGAGTTTTTCTCCAGGGAATAGACAAAGGAGACTCTCATAGTCTGTCTCAAAGTACATTACCTAGCTTGGTTCATCTTTTATTTTGAACTCATTGTGGATGCAAATTGCAACTCTCCCCAACAGCCTGGGATGTTTGAAGCCTCCCTAGACCTAAACCTCCATCTGCAACTAATTTTTGAAGTGATTCATTTCGTATGTTCAAAGAGAGATGGGTGCAAATTATAACTGCACTAAACCATCTCAAACTTTTGAGATGCTCAGTTGAATGCAAATTTGCATCTGAAGCAAAAATCTAGCATTTAATTCCCTAGGCTTGTAGAGAAGTGCTGTCTGGTTATGAAGACAGGCTAGTCATTTCTGTGCTTATCTGTGGTGTAAAGTTTATGGACAAGTGTTTCAACTCAAGGTGTGCCAAATGTTGCAGCATTTACTAATGCCAAGTGATATGACAAGTAACACGAGTCCTGTGGCTGATTTCCATGTTACAGGGCAAAAGAGCATTTTAGCAGGTGCCTAGATAACACCACGAATGGAAGCTCAGTCTAGCTGAATAGTACTGACCCTACTGTCTGTGAGCTAGGTAGTAACTCCCCATCTCACACTGACGAACGGTGGCTTCTTAACTGGTCAACAGCGAGTCCTTTTCATACAAGGAGGAGAAAGGTGTTGCAGTCTAGAAACACCTTTGGCCCCATGGTGTGGGACCCTTTGTAATGCCTTCTACCACCTTTACAACCTCCTCTTGGGTAGCTAATGTGAACTCCTTCCTTTCCCATTAACGCTCCATCAGACACAGGCTAGGTAAGTATATCAGAATAATGCGCACACACATTTCTAATGCTGAGTTTGTCAGCCACAACTGCACTCTTATCAAGGATAAATCTGCATGGATTTCCTTTATGACAGAAGTATCTGGTCACATCTCTAAAAGTGGTATTATATTTTTCCCCCCTTATTTCTCTTTTCTTGTGTCAACACTGTTTTGTACCAAAGAAGCTCTTAACTTACTCCTTTCTTTCATTGCTTCTCTTTTCAGCTCCTTTGCTTTCCCTTGGCACTGTTTATTTTTTTTTTAGAATGTGTCCTCTCAGCTAAGATCTGTCATAGACTGGCTTTCAGGGGAAGGATCATGGTCCCAATCTCTATCAGACATGGCCTAATGCATCTAGCATCCATTTCTGGTGAGAATGAGAGTTGTTGGTGATCAGTTCCCACCTGTTTCTGGAGAGAAGCTTTCAGAGAGATTTAGTTTCTGTTGTAGAATAGCTGTGTTTCTGTGTTATTTTACTACCTTATGTTAACTGAAAGCTTTCAATTTCAATCTGATGCAATGTAACCTTTATCTTGTACACTTTATTTTTAGAAAATGCAGTGGATTACTTCTCTAGGATACTGTCACCTCCATTTTGGAGACACGCTGTGCTTGGAACAGCCTGGACATCCCTTTGCTTGTGCTTTCTGTGTGACAGTAGTGCCTGTGTTTGAGGTAGCAGTGGAAGTGACTCTGTAACCGCGTAGCTAGGCTGGTTGTGCTTGTGTTTTGTTCCAAGCTTTCAGTAGCATAAGGTCAGAAATAAGCAGTTCACCATTGATGCTCAAATTCTCCCATCAAAGCACTGTGCTCTGTTAAGTCAAGATGCAGGATCCCACAGTCAAGACAGCAGGATCCCACAAAGGTGTCTTCAGAAAGAGCTTCTGTTTCCTTTGGACAAGAACAGTTTCCTTAAATAGACCTAGTGGTTTTGTTAAGGTGGGGATACCAAATTTTCTTGGCATTTTGACTACAAAATTATGGCTTGGACCTGGAGCACAGAGCTGCAGTAGCCTTGCATCTAGCTGACGTCTGCATTTAGCATCTTCTAAGGTGTTTGTTGTACCCTCTGTGAATGCTCAGAAGCAATAAGGTATTCAGTATGTATTTTTCTGTTATAACTGCTAAGCAGTAACAGAAATCTTCATGAGCGAAATATTCCATTAATTGTTTCAAACCTTCTGCAGCAATAACTTGTTTATGGTGATCACTGTCAGATTAAGCCAGAGAACAATGTTCTGCTCTGAAAAGACAAGAGCAGACTGGCTTTTTTGTGTGTAATAAAAACCATTCTGTAACCAGCCATAAAAAATGTGCTGGAAAAATTACTTTTAATGAGAAATGAAGTTAGTTGGCTGAAAAAAATTGCAAAACAAATGAATGTTCTGTTTTTAAGTGAGTTCTTGTGCAGATGATACACTACCCTCAATGGGTGCATTTAGCTTCTGCTGACTGGAATTCCAGTTGCAGCTTCTATATAGAACATAGTGGCAGAAGGCCTGGAACAATCTTGCACTTAACTTTTGTGAGTACATGGTGAAACGCCACCAAATCGGTGGGTGTCATTTGATGTTCATTTTGCACATGTTTGTGCCTTGGTTCCAGCAAAGTTTGCTTGTGGAAAAAGCAGATAGTACTACTCAAATCTCTTGCAAAAATTTAGACCAGCATCTTTAATGTATGACTGAGTCTCTGTGCATCAGCTCTGCTTGCCCAGGAAAACGTTCTGTTATGGTCTGTTCTGAATCTTGCTATTTTTTGGGAATAGACCATGTGTGGGTCTCGAGTTGAATAATTCGCTGGTAGACTGGCCATCAGAATAATTTGCAATTCTGATTTTCTTGGCCTGACTCTGTCCCAATAGCTACAGTCATGACCAGCCTGGTGAGAACCGGTGCTGCTGCACAATTGAAATCAGTTCAAATGATACCAGCATTGCACTCGCCACCTCCAAATGATGATTTACTTGTGGGGCTGCATAGGGATCTCTGATTAAAGAACACTTTGTTGCTTTTTTACAAGGATGAAAGGCTCTACAGAGCCAGATTCTTGCAGAAAGCTAAATGCAGTATTTCAACACTAAAGTGTGCGTTATGCAACGTTTCAGTGTTAATGTTAAAGCAGCTGGAGTTTTTATGTGCTTCCAGTGTGTTTTTGTCTTCTCCAAATCAATACTAGAGATACTTGAAGAGAATCCTCATGTCATAGCCTCAAATCCTAGTGCAAGCTCATACTTCCCAGTGTCTCGGAATGGGACACTGGGTCCCATGGTTCTGCAGCCATCCCAAGTGAAGAGCTTACAGATGGGGAGCCCAAGATGCAGGTTCTCATGTTGAAGCTGATCTGTTTGCCTGCTGCCATCCAAAAAATGGGGTTGGGATGGGGTTAGAGATCAGAATTTCATGTGGTTAATGTGGGCCACTTGGTGCAGGGTGGGCAGGACTGCAGTTCACACAAGCCATCTACCTCGGAGAGAGATAAGCTGTTTCCCTTTTTGTTTGCCTCTGTAATGCAGAGGAATAATGCCTAAAGCTGGTAGCAGTGAAGAAAATATTTTAAAATACCTTCCTAAACAGATGGGTTATGCATCTAGGTTTAAATATTTTTGTGCCGCAAAAAAATTGGCAGGTGTGTCCCAATGCTGTGCTCTCATCTGTTACTAAGACAACACAAATATTAATTGTGACCAACCAGTGGTACTTAAATTAACCCAAACTGCTGAAAAGGAACTTTGCACTTCTTTGTTTGTTTTGCTGCTGTACTCGCCTTTTGGGTTAAATCTCATTCAGATCTGATATCAGTAATGGTGCGTGAAATGGTACGTAAATAATCTTTGCATTTTGTAACACTGGTCTTTGTGCTTCTTTCACTGTATTTTCTCATCAGACATAACTCAGAAATGTCTCGGCTAAACCACTCTGGAGGTATGATACGAAAGGTAGAGAGATTGCATCACTTGTGTCCTTCCATACTGAACAAGTTACAAATGAAAAATAAATCTTGCCTGGTTTTGAAGTGTGGTACAAACGTAGCTATTTCCAACTGTCTTAAGCAACAACTTTTAGTTAGCTTAAGTGCTTCTCTGTGCATTTTATGGCGTTCTATATTATTCCTTTCCAAAACACAAGGAAGGAAGTGGCAATAAGAATGAGATTTATAAGGCTTTCCACTTGGCTTGCACAGCTCCTTGGCTGCAGGGCTGTGAATGAGAACTCCCAGATTGACCCCTCATTAATTCTTTTTTGCTGTAGTGATTTAGACCCGTGCCATGTTACAGCTGCAAATCTAAAATCGGAGCTCGCATTTCCCTTTTGTTGTCCAAAAGTGCAAATTATTTCTACTATTGAAGCAGTGTTTAATAATTCCCAAGAAGGATTAGAGCCATGTTGCTTTGTGTGTAACAGACTTTGTCTGACCTTGAAACACTGCAGTCTAGGATAATAATCAGTCTACAATAAAGGAACCAGCTCATGAGAATAAGAAACAATAGGTGAGTTTTCGTAGTTAAATTAGAAACCAAAGGCAAATGTTCCCTCTTATAATGTCTTCAGTAGTCACTACTAATCATTGTCACCCCCACAATAGTGTTATATAACCAAGGATCAGCTTGTAGATATGATGGCACTTGGCAAGGTTGGCAGCAACGTTGCAGGATCCAAGTCCCACCAGTTCCTGAGTGCAGCCCTGTCCCCAAGGGCCTCCACAAGGAAGCCTCTCCCTTGCACCTCCTGCTTCTGGGCTGGAAGGAAGCCGCCTGCTGTGACCAGCACCAGATGCAATAATTAGCCCAATTAACCAAGAACCCTGTGATCAATACACATACTAGGGCCACTTTATTCTCTTTTTGGCATTGTAATAGAGCCATTTCAAGGTGCAACTACTCTGCACACACTGCCTTTGGAGAGAAGTTTGTAAGTTGGCATCGTTGTATGTGAGAAGCCTACTGTTAACAAAGGGTTTGTAACCGTTGTTGTGATGAGAGCTTTTCTTCAGTTTCAAGGAATTAGGCAGGGTTAGCTCCAGACAACCGATATCTGGTTGCAGTTCAGACATGAGCTGGATGGGTCAGCATGGCAGCGGCCCTATCAGCACGGGCAGTGCCAGCTAAGGCAGGCAGGGAAATGAGCACCCCAGGAGAAGGGATTACCACTCATTCCTGGAGCAAACCCTCTGGAAGAGGGTCAGGGCATGTACCTGTGGGCAGCGCTGGGGGCTTTCCAGCTAGCCCTACAAGAGAGGCTGCTGTTTTGTGACTCAGGATGTTTCCCTTGCTTGAGCCGTCCCTTCAGACACTGATTTATTGTTATTTAAAAATTTGCAGGCCTGGTTGTGCTGGATATTGCACAAACATCAAAAATGACAGTTTGTAACCTTCAAATCTGCTGTCAGAGAGAAGTATGGCAAGTAGACAGCAAAACAAAAGGCAATGGTTGAAAAGAGAGGCAGTGATAAAAATGTGTATGTACTACCTGACTCTTTATTTCCTAAGCAATAAATAGTTTTAATCACTTTGCATATGGGCTAATAAGGTTTATATAAAGTCAGATATCTAAAGGTTTAGGGAAAAATAAATTAAGATTGTTATATGTCTTGGCAGTGTCTAAGAATTATAAAGATTTTCTAGTGATTGATCAGCATTGCCTGATTTTTTTTGTTTATTTTTGTTTGTTTTCCATCGACAGCTTTGGTAGTCCTGTGCAAAGTGAGTTTTCGAGTAACATTCGTACCTGTCTGCTCTGTGGCATTTCTGAGGCTGTTGCTAATCTGATTTTAAAAAAAGTGAGCAGCATTGCTCACTTTTAAAATTACTTTCAAGCTTTCTGAATGCCTAGATCTTTCTAATTATCTGATGCTCTCTTTCAGTATGTCCTTCAATTGCTTTTTTTTTTTTTTTTTCATTTTTATGGAAATGTAAAATAAGCTGACCTTGAATAGATACCTTGTGGGGATTCCTTTAATATATGCAGGGAATTATTTGAACCCCTGTTGATCGCCAGAAGTATTTTACCTCTTCTGTTTCATGACAGAGCTTTGCACTTCAGAAGCAGCAAAGGTTTTTTTGGTCTAAAGGACATTTCCATTTGTTCATTTTTATTAATTGGTGATACATTAAATAGAGGAATAGCTGATTAAGAAGTCCTGTTAAAAAATTAGATGCTAAATAAATATATGTTAGAAATTGGGCAATAAACTGAAAACAGAGGCATAATAGGGGTAGAAAAAAAGCCTTTCCATGTTTGGATCATGGACAAAAACCAAACAATCTCATGTTTGGCTTTTCCAATGTGCAGATAGCAATTATCAACTACATTATTTTAAGTGAGATCAACCTTTTTTGATCAAAGAAATACTGGTTTGGGGAGGGAAAAAAATAGTAGAAGTATGGTTAATACGATACACATGAAGTTCTAAGAACACAGTGGGAGTTACTAAATTGAGTTGTAGCAGTGAATGGAACAGTGTTAATACTTCATTGATATAAATGGGGCAGCTTGCTGTCTCCATGTCAGAAATAAGCATAACTCTGTCAGCTGTCAGATGCGCCAAGCAGAAAGCTCTGTGTAATGACTGCTGTGCTAGGCAGAGGCGAGGGAGCCACCCTAAACCTCAGGAAAAATGAGCAGATGTCAAATTTGGTACCACTTCTGGGAGTTATGCAATATCTGTATAAAAGTGCCTCTAAAATCATCAGCCAAACAATCGTTATGTTAATCAGCTTTAAGCAGTGCCAAGGCATCAGAAGAAATCAGAAATTTTGCTTTTAAATATCTTGGGTTGTCTCTTGTCTTTTTGTTTTTGCGTGGTTGATATGTTGTGTTTTTAATGAATTCAAGCTTTCTTTATCTCTTTTCTCTTTTCTGGAAAGGCCTTTGGGAAATCATTGTTAAGCTGAGTTTCCTTCCTCCCCATACAGGAATATCAGCTGCTGCTTCAGCTTTGTGTGAGTCTTGTGCAGTGGGCTGTGTTACCACAGCTTGTATCTTTAGAGCTCTCGCCTGTCCGAGAGCTCTAGGAGCGACATGTGGAGGAGCAGACGTGCAGATTATGCCCAGGGTGACCAACCCAATGGGCTGGTAGCACCTAAAGCCAAAGGAGCTTTACCTCTTTCCTGAAGCACCTGGTGAGGGAAGCGCAGCTTCTGCAAGCTCTTGCCTGCAAAATGGGGTGCCCCTGCACCTTGCTAGCACCCTTGTATGATGCTGTCTGGGAGATCACGTAGCACCGGTCACGTCATCCTTGTGTCCACCCTCCTGCCTACCCTACTGCCCAAGGGCAGCTGTGGTTATAGGACTCTTAAAATTATATTCCAGATACGAGAAACAAATCATTTAAAAAAAAAAATGTTAGGAAATATCTTGTGCTTTCATTTTTCATTATTTCTTGCATATGTAGGGGGAAAGGAGAGGAGAAAGAGAAAAGTAAGTTCAGAACTGAACCGTCAGGTTGCAGTAGGCATTGCTTTAAACTTGCTGTAGGTCTGGCCAAGTGGCTCTTCCCCAAAGAGTGAGGCTTGCTTGCTTTTTTTATTGTTGCTGTTGCTTTTTTCTCTCCTCCTCACATAGTGCTAGTGCTGTGTTTTTGTGGCAATTATGTAAATTATGTGTCACACCACTGCATATTTTCCACATCATTTGATTTGACCTTTAAAACTAATAAGAGAATTATCATTTTTGAAGGCAATTTGTGTTTTATGGTATGAGACAGCAGGACAGGGACTGATGGTAGGGAACATTAGAACATACAACTCCTGTTGCAGGAAAAAATGCTAGAGGTCCATAAGTAGATTTACAGCTTGAAACTGTTTGATATGAGCTCCTGAAGGGTTAATTAGAAGATATATCATGGAATAAACTTCCCAGAGGGGAAGTTTCTCTCTAATTGCCCTTAGTGGGATCTGGTACACCATTGTTCTGCTTTATAACCATTTCTAATACATACATGGCTATCTTGTCATTATCCATATATACATATGGATATATAGTTCAGCTAATTTAATAAGAGATTTTTTTCCTGTAAATCTTGATATATTATTTCTTGTGCATACGTGTGTAATCCTATTTAATTTCAACAAACCCCTACCTAAATAATTTTGAGTTAAAATCCATAGGTTAACTGTACAAAATGTGCTTTTTCGGTTATGTTTAATTGATTTAAACTTGTTGTGTTCACCTTCTCCGTGCATTCACTTGTAAGCTACAATGAAATGTAAGATATCAAAAGCAAACGTAATCATCCATATATATTTGTTCTCCAAGTTGCGCAGAGCAAGTACTCTTGCTAATGAAGGCTCATTAATAGCACTGTAATATTGTTCTTTCAGCCTCCCTTTCCCTCAAAAGACCTATGGAAAGTTCATGGTGTCAAGAGAAATGTTGCAAAATTGTGATAAGACATGACGTTCGAGCACTGAGGATTTCCATAACACTTGCTAAATGCCTTATTAATCTTACACATGTCAGATGAGATTTTCCTTGTGCTTAGGATGGTGTCTGGCAAGGGTGTAGGACATGGTTCTGTGCAGGCTCTAGTTTGGCGGGATGAGGTGAGCAAAAGTTTTATTCTTTTGGTTGAAGTTTAACATTTCATGTGCCTTTAACAGCAATAGGAACTGGCTATATCAATAGCCCTGGGGAGAGATGAAAGAGCCCAAACTGGAATAACATACATCAATAATTTGGCCATAAACCAGCATTTAGCAATCCTTCCCAGTGCTCTGTATTCATATACCATTTTCTTACCTTTGCTGTTATATTGCAGACCACTAATTTTGTTCAGAATTCATTCACTTTTCCTCTCTTGTTGAGTCTCCAGTTCCCTTCCAGACTTCTTTCTTTTCCATAGACATCTGCTGTGCTTGCACAGCCCTTGGCTTTGGTAGCTCTCGGAGAACACAGCAGCCCTTCCTGCCCTCAGAGGACACAGCAGCACAGCTACATAGTAGTTCAAAGCCTCCTGTCCCAGTAGTTGATTTAAGTTTATTCGAATGTGGAAATATATCTAACTAGTCAATTTTAGGCCAGCAATGCTAAGCCTTTCTGCTCAGACAGCTGTAGAAGTTGCTTACACTTTTATAATTATATCTACTCAGTTTTCTTATTTCTTTCTTGGTGTCACGGTTCTTCTTACTTTGGTTGTACAGCTCATTGCCTTGGGATCTATGGTTAAAATATCTTAGAGGTTTGGATTTGGGATTTTTTTTCCCCTTCTTTTTGAGCCAACTTAATCCAGAGCCATGTCTATGCATGTGTAAATTTTTTTTTTTTTTGGGGAGGGGGAGGAAATTCTTTGTCACAAATACTGCTTCTTCATGTCACAAGTTAACTTCACTGATGTGATCCATGTTGCAAGCTGTAGTGCAAGCAGACTTCAGCTGCCAGGAGCACTTCTCTGTTTGTGTACTTGATCTTTATGGAATACACTGATTGAACACACTGAAATCCAGAGGCTTGAGTTGAGCTAATGTCTTGTACAAAAGACTAGCATCAAAGTCAGTCATCACTGCGACATCTGAAACCAAAGGAAAGTAAAAATCCCCCAAATTTTGTTCACAAGTCTGATCAATTTTGCAGTTATATAAACCTTTGAGTATCTTGTAAACACATTTTTCACCTTGAAAAAGAGTTTGCACCTGTTTCTCTTCTGCTCATCTTGCAGTGCATCTGGGTTTTTTCCCACCTTCTGCTTCCTTCTTCAGCTGAGCACCCATATTTCTCCTCCTTGACACAGCATCTCTTCAGGCTTTCCTTCATGTAGAAAAAAAACCCTACAGATATGTAACAAAAAATATGAAAACCATCTGACTTTGGGATAAAAGCACCCAAAAACTTCATGCCAAGTTCCAGCTTTTTCAAGACAAATTGTGATAATGCTAAAAGCTCAGTAACTATAGCAGCAAAAATACCACCACTACAATATGCCGCAACAGATTGTTCATATGTTACTATTTTTCCAAAGTTCTTTGGCAAATATTCCCATTAGTAAACAAGTCAGGAGAGAGATTTGTAAAATGGCCAGCAAAAAACCCTATGTCCTGGCTAATGAAATCAAACTCTTCCACTTATCACTATTATTCTGTTCTTTAGCTGCTCTTTCTTCACCTGTGCTGACAGCCTGCAGTTGTCTTGCTGCTTTCACGGTGAGGTTTCCGCGTGCTGTGCCACCATCTTCTTTACATCACAAGTTTATCAAAGCAGTGCCATATCTAAATGACGGACCAGATTCTTACCTGAAGGGAGACTTGCGCGGAGCTGTTGTAATTTGTCATTTTTCTGACAAAGTTGTGAGCTGGCACTGTGTGTTACTTGCAGCATAGTGCGCATCAATGGAACTGAAAAAGCCAGTCTGCTGACACTCGGAGACAGACTGACAGTTTGTTTATTTGCCTCTTCCGTGATCTATTCTGTTTGCTGCTCAAGTTATTAGTTTCACCTGAATTTATAATTCAAAGAAGCCTGAGGAATAGACCAACTCATGCTCTGCGTTAAGGATGGGAAAATGCCAAAAGTTTGGGAGTTCTTGTTTAGAATTGGGATAATCTCTTGAAGCTGGAAATAACACCTTCCTGCTTTACCAGAACATATAGTAGCTATAAAATTGGAATGGAAAAAATAGCTTTCTGTATTAGGGGGAAAAGGAGGGAGGGTGTGGAAAAGGAGATCTCATTGACCTAACACTTAAACTCGTACTGTATTCCTCCTCCTCAGCAAGAAACTGATTCTTTGTTCTTTGCAATAACTTGTATCTTAAAGTTCAGTAAAATTAATTTAGAGTGAATAGTAATGATTAACTCTTTGTGTACTGAAATAGCTGAAAGAAACCATACCTTGATGGCATGTAAATGGAGACTTTGCCACGTGCATCAGTACAGAATGGATTTCTCTCCCAAGACTTAATGCTTTCACTTCGTGCAAGGAGAGATGTTCCATTTGTGCTCTGACTTTGCTATTGGCTGCAGTTCCAGGTTGCAGAAATAGGTGAAAAGAATAGTACAAGGAAAAGAAATACTTAATCAAACAGTCAATGTGATGGAAGCAATACAGAGCTAGTCATAAATATATCCTTTTACCAACAGGAAAAAGGAGGTATAAACCTGTGAACTCATTCATATGATGTCTCTTTTAAAAGCAGCAAAAATGAGGCCATAAAGAAGATAAGGAGGAGGAGTATGCCTTCCTGGGTAGCCTGCACCTGAGCAATCCCTTAGACAAGGAGAGTCCTAGATGCTTTGCTCCACTTACTCAAAATGCATTTAAAAATCAGTAGACTAGAAAGTAGCATCCCTCACTCCTTTCTGCCCTCGTTGCTGCCAAATTCCGCTTTGGCAGAGTGAGTAAAGCTCCTGGATTTGGGAGTTTGCATCCCCCTACCTTCCCACTGCAAGAAAGGCATAAGGGGTCCTGTTTCCTGGGCAAGTGCAGTAGTCTGTAGAGTGTTATAAAAGCTGGGCAGCTTGTACTGAGAAACAGGTTTTATAGACTAGCCCAACTGCAGTTTAGCCAGGGCATGGAGGAGCATAATGTAGCAGGGTATAAGTCCCAATATGTTTGGTTTGGTTCCCATTTCTGGGGGGAAAAAATAAATACGAAGTCCTGACGCCATAGTTAAATTCAGCTGTGTTCCTTCCTTGGCTTCGTTGGAGCTGGATATAAAAGAAGGCCTCACAGCATTTATTCTGCTGTTCCCATGTGGCAGGCCACTGTGTTGTGTTACAGCAATAATCATAATCAAAAAAAATCATCAAGTTAAGGTCACTTTCCCTCGCTGTCTCTCTGCTCTGCTCTTAGCATTTAACACATTCATCACTGTTGCTTTTATGCCACACATCCTTGACTTAGCATGATAGACTGCAGAACTGGGCCTTTTTATCAGAGCTTTCAAAAAGCTGCATCCATGCACCAATATATCTGTTCATTTCTCTTAAGTGTCCCCTCACTGTGGTACTTTCTTCTGTGCAGCAAAGTAATATAGTTATGGTGCTTAAGTTTAACCATGGCTTATTTAATTGATATCATGATGTGAGGCTGCTGCTGTCATTAGCCTGAGTTAGATTATGACAATATGAGCAATGGGACTTTGAGACCAGCTTCTGTTAGGAGAGACTACACATAATTCATACAGAATTCACATAATGAAATGGTGCTTCACAGCGTGATTGTCCTTCTTTCTAGCATTTATTCCTATAGAGCAACATAGTGAGCTCCCAACAGACTGAAAAAAGACAAGCATACACCATAGAAATATTTGTGACCTTCCCATTGATTGATTTCTAGCAGCCATCAGGTACGTTTAGGTGGAATTCAAAGTAATAAGTGCAGAAATACAGAAACAGCCACCGCACGGTGAAATATGTCAGGGACAACTTTTAATCCTCTCCATTCTCATAGCAGTGCTTAAGTAGAAAGAAGAAGATTAAAGGGTTTTTTAAAAAATAAATAAATAAACAATTCTGAAAGAGTTAGTGTCACTGAGAGCTATATAATGATTTAACAATTCATCTCTCCACCACTGTTTCCGTCTCAGTATTGAATGACAATGGAACCATAACTTGATCAAAATTACTTTGAATAGTCTCATTAATGACACATGGTGTTGATTTGTCCCTGCCTCAGGGTCTGATAATGTTTCCATACGCGCTATTGAAAGTGTGTTTAGCTTTGTCCTCATTATTTGAACAAGGCATTCATACTTACCAGATCGTCTGCTTTGGAACCTCAGTGTTCAACAATTCAATACAAGGCTCACAATGAAAAGAGTTTGGGGGGAGAAGGGAGGTGGAGGGTGAGATGAAGGTTTATTTCCAGTACAAGCTACCTAAACAATGGGAAGGGAAGTGTATTATATCATGCTGTAGAAAATCAGCCCACTAGAGGATATTTAGAAAGCCTGGTCTGTAAATAAGATTTATTGAGGTATAGTCTTGCCTTCGTTGTAAAGAGTAGACACATCTTCTAGAGGAGCTGATTAATAAAGCAGGTCCCTTTAAAACAAATGCACAGATATTTACATCAAGCCTCCCCTTATAAAAATATTTTAAAAAATATATACATCAACTATAAGAAAAAAAAAAGCATTAATGCTCACTAGAGGCCCTGCTATTAGCATGATTAGCTTAGATTTTATTTGCAGGCATCATTAATTTATTTTTAATAGATCTCTTCAGTATTATCTATGTCATGTTCGTTTTTTCCAAAAGAGACTCACAGGATGCAATTCTTTCTAAGCCAACCACCTTCTCACCTCCTTCCAGCCCCCTACCCTTGGCAGGATGGTTTCGGGTTTAAATTAGCTGGGCCATTGAGGCTGAGATACCAATTAATCTTCGGATGTGCCACAAGTAAAGGCAGAAGTTAACAGTGCAGCTGAGGGATGTGAAGTGAGAAGCAGTGTGAGTGTGAAACAGGGTCCTCTGTTCTGTCTCAGCAAGTAGTGGCTGTCATGTGGGGACTGGCTACCCTTGAAGTATCTTTTCTTTGAGTGAGTGGCAGTGGGTATTGTTGCAGAGCACATAAACCGCCTTTTGCCAGCTTGTATTAACTGCAGAGTTGACTTGTAAGGCATTTGTACTCCAAGAGATGAATGAGGTCGGATGCATCAGTGCTGCAGCACTGAGTGGTGATACCGGAGTTGGATTCTTGGAAAAGTACATTGGCATCTTCCAAGGTTTCTGCTGTCACGGCTCCACTGATTCTGCCTCATGGATGCCTAATTTGGTGGTCTCTGTGCTATTGTGACGGTGGTTCCCAGAGCAGTGTTTCTGATCGCTGCCAGATAGCCTTAGCCCAAAGTGCTCTTTGCCTGGGATTGATCTTGTTTGTCTTTGACTCATGCCCACAGGGCTCAGCGCATAGAAGAGGTCTTCATGCTGGCAGTGTGTTCCTACAGGTGCAGTGTTGGAGAATGTGGAAGAAATTATGGATGAATCTTCCTGTTCCCAATGTAGACCATGACAAAAAAACAAGGAATAGAGGGCTGTTTTGCTGTATTTTCAGTATGGCAGCCCTGACACAGAGACACAGAGGGATTGAATCACTTTTTTTTTTTTTTTTTTTTTTTTTTCACATAGGAATTTTGGGGCAGAGCTGGGAGATGAATCTAGGCCTTTTGAGTTCTAGCTCAGTTCTGAACCATAAAACTCTTGTTATTTCTCTAAGTGTGAGTGGGATTTCCCAAAGAGTGCTGCTGTAGCATGATTAGTTCTGTTCCTGCTGTAGTCTGTATGTGCTTTCTCACTGACTTTGGAAGGAGTAGACTGCACTAACAACCATCCAAAGCCAAGAAACTGTTGATTTTCTGTTGATACGGGAAATTATCTTCTCCAATGGCTTCAAACTAGGATTATCTCTAATTTCATCTGTATCAGATCTCTTCTAAAATAAATTAAATGGTGCCAGTAGCGAAGCAGAGTGCTTTGCTTAGGATTCCTGCCTTCTTGAAACTCTTTTGACCTCAGCAAATAGGTAATATGGAAGTGATTCTATAAAGATAACTCTTACCATTCTATGCTAGATATGATGCAGTATCTTATACACTCAGGGTGTGAACTTTCTTGTTAGCATCCTGCCTCAGTGAACTAGTGAGACTTTCTCATACATAAATTTTCCAGGAAGAGATATAACTGAAAGAGATTCTATTTAAAATAAGGCATTTGTTGTCTTTTATTTCTATATTTTTATTATTGTCCACTTCCTGACCTCAGCATCAGAACGCAAGTTTTTAAATAGGGAAGGTCAAATGATTTTGATAAGAGATAGCAGTTCCAAATTATTTTTGCAATTTTTTTTATTGTCTAGCCTAGTAACAGAATTATAAACCACAAACTATCCCAATGCCTGAAACTAGTTTGAAGGTTGTTTTCTCAGACAAACCAATTTAAGCTTGATAAGATCACAGCAGGCCTGGGAATAAGGCGATGCTAAGTTTGCAGGAACAAAATCCATGAGAGAACATGGCTTGCATGAGAGAATATTTTTAGAACTCAATCAATGTATGCGGAAGTGAACTGAATGATAAGAGAGCAGTCTTGCATCTGATCAGCTGCATACATGCATGCTGTATTAGAGAGCTGGGAATAATTAACGTTTCTAATGAATCTATCATAGCAATGAAGCATATACCTCCTACAATCACAGCCAATTTTTTATTTTTCACAGCTTAAAACAAAAGAACCCCTAGTAGGATTTTAATGTTCTTTTCACCTTCCTTTCTATGACACAATTGTCCTAAAAGGGGGCAGACCACGTGCACATTCTGAGTGCCATTCACATTTGGGGGGGCTAATAAATGCATATTAGTCAAATAAGACAAATTGAAAAGGAGGGATGAAATGATAGCAAGGTTTACTGCCTACCTCAGGGCCATAGTTGAATTTTACATTGGTTTGGAGTGTTTTTTTTTTCCTTTTTTGCTTCCATACAACTATTTCCCCTTTCTTCCTACCAGCTTGTTAAAGTGTGTTTTATGTCAGAACCATTATATAAGGCATGACTTGATTAAAGGTATTTTTATGAACATTTTCCAATGAGATAATAGGATATATATTCTCTAGCATATTTATTCACGTTACTTGTGTTGTTTAGTAGTCTCTCCAGAGTAAATCTTGTCCACTCCAGAAGAATAATGGTTCCAGAAGAGAACAAAGAGACCAAATTGTTCCACTGTTTAAGGAAGAGTAAGGGTTTTGTAAAGTTGAGGTAAATGGGTGTGGATTTGTATGATCTCTGTGCATCTCGGAAGAGCTTAAGCATTTGTTTCTTGTAACAGCAATCACTTAGACATCTCTTTCAACACAGATTCCCTGCACTGCTTGTTTTCTGAAAGAGAAATCAACCTCTACCCAGTTAGGTACTGTTGAAAAGACTCTTATGGTGGCCACTGTAAGAGTCTTGCAAGATCACTTTGTATACAGCAGTGAAATTCCTGTAGTTTGCCTGCTGATCTGAAATAACCAAGAAAAAATGCAGGTAAAAGGAAAGAAAAATATGTGCAAAGCAATGCAATATTAGCAAATTTGTTACAATGAGAGATAATAATGCTAAAATACAGACAAACAACAGTTGGTTTTCTTGTACTTTTTAATTTAACTGCAGTGATAGTCATCTAGTCATCAGCTAAATATCTTGCATTCCAACTGTTCCCTTTTCCCACAAACAAAGGCAGCGTGAGTTTGGTCAAGGAATACAATCTACATTGTATTCCCCAGGTGCCCCAAACTTCAAAGAATTTTTTTTTTCTAATAGGAAATCTGATGCCTTGACAAAACCTTTATTGACTGTAGCAACTCAAGACTTTGAGAGAATGAGAATTTTCTCTGGAAAAAAATTGATGTTACATGTTCCGTCCATATGTAGAAAACAGCACTAGTCTGCTCCCTCACCAAGAGGAGCTCACTGACCTCACCAAGGTCTCAGTAGCTTCAATTCAAAAACACATTCAGAAGCAGGAAAGCATTGGATAAAAGAAGTGGTGGAAACTGCAGGGAAAAATCCTAAGTTTAGCCAAACTAATGTGAAAGCTAATTAAAGCAAAAATTGCTTTCACAAAGGAAGGTTTGATAATGCTATTATGAATATGTTAGCTGTAAATATGATATGCAGTCTCCTTGGAAGGAGCTACTGCATCAACCATCAAAGTTGGAATGAATAAGTTTTCATGCTGATTCCTTTTATTAGCTATAAAAGATACGGATCGGGACAACGCTATGGAGAGTGATCCTCTCCATAGTGTTTGTCCTTCTTCAGTACAACACAGGAAAGGCTTTCAGAATATCCTTCTCTTCCAAGCCAGTGCCACAGTTATTTACTACTGCTAGGTATTTTAAGCTCCATCTTCTTGATCCCAAGGTAACCCTGGAATATATGAAGGAGACCTGGCTGTGATTGTTCTCTTACAGGTAACCCATAGTCTGCTTGTACTATCTTATCTGGCTATTCAGTATTAAACAGTATTTAAGTTAGCAAATAAATTAATCCATATAGGAAATTTACAATTGACACTTGCCTTTTATATTTTAATTTCACATTTTTTACCGAAGTGTATGCCATAAATCCTTCAAGTGAACTTGAATATGGGTACTGGAATGGAACTTTATCTAGCTATGTTTATAACTGTATCTTGTAGGGTTTTTGACTGTCCTTTATAGCTCTTCAGTTAGAGATTCCATTTGAACATGCTTCTGTTAGCTGTGGTTATTGTACATGGACTTAAGTTTTCACATATCTATCTTATTGTCTATGCTATAAAAATTTGATTCAGAATTTTAGTTTTTAATCATAAAAATAGTTTCAATTTCTATGAATTGTTTGTTTTCCACCAGAAATATTTTATAAAAATAAACTGTATTTCAATATAAGCAGTTTACTTCCTCAGCAAGAGAAAGTTTATATACAAAGTCATAAGTAATTGCAAATTAAATTAACCCTTGTGACGGTTTATCAGTTTTGGCCAAATATTCTTGCCAATTTTTATTTCATTTTAATGAAAAAATGCTACCATATTGTCAGGTGGTTGTCTTCTCCCTGAGTTCTCTTTAAGTCCGCACTTCATATTGCCTTACACTTATTTTATAGAAGAAGAAAGCAATGACATGAAGTTCTGAGACTCTTTCTGAACCAAAATGCTTTTAGACAAGACCTTGGAATGGCACAAGGTAGGCTTTTCCATAAAGATCTCGGTGGTTGGAAGGTGATGAAGAAGAAATCTTAATATACTTTCAAGTGAAATATATATACATATATATATATATATACACAAAAACACACACACTATATATATATATATATATACACTCTATAGAAATATTTGCTAATGTATGCCTAACGTTCATATTTTCTGCAGGCATGTCATTTGCAAGTGTGAAAACAGCTTAAAAACTGAATTAAAATTGCTGTCCATGCAAGCATCTGTGTTTTAGCTGCTTTTCTCTCTACTAACCTGCAGTAGATACTCTCTGTAGTTGTATTTCTGTCTGTGCAGCAATGGAGTTATCTGGAATAGAGTGTAATTTCTTGCTAATTGTGAAGAATAGGGAGAATTTGACTCCAACAGTGGTGATTAATTGCAAATCTTTAAGTCCATTATAGTCTAGAAGTGTTTGAATTCTACCTGATGAACTATTGAACTGATTAATCTTTTCTTTTTCTCTTGTTCCTGAACTGATCGGGTTTTTTTAATATATTAATTGCTCAATAAAAGTCATCTAACACCAAAAAATGTTTGCAAAACTGTTTTTTTGAGTGTATGTGTGAATTATTCCTTGCTACTGTTCCTTCAAGGAGCTGATGATTTTTCAGACATATCTCAGATTAACCACATCTTCTGTTTCTACACTACAGTTAGATAATTTATTCTGTTAAAATGACAAAATAACGAAAAACATCTAACCTGTAATGTCTTGCAATACCGCTTTTCAGCAGAAGGGTTATCCACTGCTGGTGAAATGTTTAGGATTCATAAACATCTTCAGAAATAACAAAAAAAGTGCAAATAGCTGATTAACTGCATACGCATATAACTAATAACTGACTCAACAATGCTTATTGCAAAATTATTCACTATTTTTGTGGTATTTAATAGAGTCTGTTTAGAATCTATAATTGACTGCTGACTTAAAGAATCTGAAGGCCGATTGGAAATGTTCCATCGTTCTTCTGAATTTCTAGATAACTCGGACCCGAGCTTTTACTTTGGTATGCTGGTTGGTGATTATGTCTGCCTGTATTTAATGTTTTAATTCTGCTGAACACTGAGTGAAAAGGTTTAAAATAAAGTGTTAAAAAGCACTGGCATGGAATGGGGTCTATTGAATATTTAATATAGCAGTTGCATCATATTTGAACAAGGCAACAGTCAGTTGAAATGTCCTCTTTGTACAAGGTGGTAGGATTGAGATTTTTTTTTTCCTTCTTTTTGCTACATTTTGTAGACTGTGGTGGGAAGTGTGTTCCAGAGAGCAGCGCCAGCTGTTTCTCTATAGCAAATGTGATTGCTATTAGAAATACAAGACAGCCATCTGTTGGCTTGTGCAGCACCGTGCTTCATCCCAGGGTGGGCTGCAGTAGCCCAGAAAGCAACAAGCACATTGCTTATTGCAAGGGCAGGTGGTGTTTGTGGACAGTCGGAATCCAGGCCGTGGCTAAAAGGAAATGCCCACCCATGGAAATGAGTTGTACCAGTCCTTTGGATACCTGGAATGCAAGTCATTGTGGTTAGCATGTTCCTGACTGCACAGAAGTTCTCTGCAGGCTTTCCCAGGGAAAAATGCTGCACTGCAGCATCGTGTGGCCAGCTGCCATCCAAAAATGATGGATTCGGGACTGATCTGCTACTTTGGGAGGACAAACTACAGCTGATCTCAATATGCCCTTCAGTGCAGAGATGAAGACTGGCTTTTCCCAGGACATCTATGATACATTCAGGTATATATTGTTAAGAATGCAATGGTAAGGATACCAGAAATATTTCCCTTTAGTCAATTGTGTTTAGTGTAAGATTTGAATTAGACTTCTTGTATCCTTATATTTTGTATGTAAGTAGCTGCTATTAAAACCATTTTCCTTTGTATTGATTATTAGATGGGAGAGTCAGTAATCAGGTCTTTGGTTACCTTGAGTCTACTGATGCAGATTTACAGTTTGATAAACTAGCCTATTTGCATATTTTTCCATTTATATTGAGATGGTTTATCTTCTCTCCCATCTGAAATATTGTGCCAAACTTCTGTTTTGAACCATTTTTGTACTTTTCTCCGGTCTAGGATCACTTAGATGGTCTTCCAATGTGAAGCCAACCACTTCATTCTACTCTTTCTCAACACATTTTTGGTAGCTTTTCACTCCCTCTGGAGTCCAACAGAAACAGAGACAAAATGATCTCTCTCTCTGTTCCAGGTAGCAGTAACAGAAAGGAAAAGAACTCCCGATATTGACTATGTTCATGGCACTTGGGTGTTCAATAGCAGGATTTTGGGAGCCTCTCCCACGTTTCTGCTGTCACCACCCGTCACAGCCCCATGTTCATTCCTAAAACCAAGCCCAAAACCACAGTGAATTCAGTGGGAATATTGCCATGGTTTTAATATTTGGCACAGAAAGTAAGATTTTCAAGAGTTTCCTGTGTTGCCTTTTTTTTTTTTTTTTTTTTTTTTTCCTCTGCTGAAGTCAATTACACTGACTTAAAATTGAAAAGACATGAGCCAGTGTTGAAAATCCCACCCTGAAAGTCCCTCTGGATAGAAAAACATTGAATTTTAATTAAAAGTTAGAGAGAAGCAAAAGGTCAGTTGTTAATTCTAATGTAATTTAAAATAGTTGTAAACTAATTTTGTGTCTGTATCTGGTTTTCAGTTCTGTCACACTCTTTTTGCAGGTCGGTGAAATCACAGGAGTGGATAATGACCAGTGACTGTAAAAGGTGAAGGGGAAGAGGGGTTAAGGTCTCTGAACTATAAGAAAGGTGTCTGAATAATTGGTTATCCTAAATAATGAAGTAGAGAACACTGCACTGGTTGATCTGCACTAATGGTTTGTTTGTCAAACACTGTGTCAAGAGGTTTTTCGTGAATGTTTGATATACATAACTGCTTTGTTGGAGGTAATCAGGCTGTTTGTAAACACTAAGGGTTTTGACCACTGTGTACTGTGGGATACTTCTAAGTCTCACAATATGAATTCCTATTTTGTTTTGTTTCTTTGAGTAATTTGTTTTTAGCTGTGACAGTTTCTGCACGTAGATTGTGACATATTTATCCCATGTATTTTCATTGGCAGATTAAAGTTACGTTCTGAAAGAAGGATAAGCTGATACTGAGTAGATACAGCTATATGAATAAGGGTACCATTTGGGATGCACCAGCTTTCTAGCATCCCAGCCAGCTTCACTATCAGCTGAATATTTGCCATTCAGATTGTAACATTCTGAGAGTTTTAAAATGACATGGGCAAAATTGATTATAGATTATGTAGCTCCTAGTGAAGGGCCAAACTTGCTTTTTGATATGATCACATCAAATATGTCCACAATATATATAGGAGGTAAATCTGTCAGGCTCAGCCCAAACTCAGCCACAAAGTATTCCAGACCTGGTATATGTAACTACTGTAATAGTGGCAATAATCACATGCCATCTACTAATTGAAGAGTCCTCTTACCTGAATATAGACTTCTAAGAGGACAAAGCAAAGGGCTATGTAGCTTCAGTGGGGGATATGTGGCACATTATATGCTGATTTAGGTGTATTTTTTGCTTGGTTGGTTTTTGGTTTGTGGGGTGTTTTTTGGGTTTTTTTTTTTTATGCTTTGTTGTTGATGATTTGTTTTTAGGAAATGGCCTTTCTGATATGTAAGACTTTACTCTTGCTTAACCAACAAATTATGAATTATAATGGAAAAGGTCAGGTTTGGTTTGATTTTATATTGTGTTGAATATAAATTTCATGATACTCCCTCCCTTTTCATTCTATAAAGCCTGCTTTTTTCTCCTTTAATTTAAATGGTTTGGTTTTGAAATTGCTGATTGCAGCTCTTTAGGGATATTCACTTCCAAAAGTTCCCGGGGAAGGTGGACTGGCCCATGACCTTGATGGAAGGTACAGACTGTGTCCTACATAAATAGAATATATTCTCAGAGATATCTAAAGTGGGATATGTAAACTGGAACTGATTCATTAGTTTATGTTAAATTTAAAGGGGATGGTAAAAGAGCTTTTGTAGAATAAGGGTAATAGTTATAGTGTGTGCACTGAACGTAAAAGAAAACCTTTTTGAACTTAACTCTGAGGAGAAAGGGGATGTTTCAGCACAAAGGATTATATTAAATTTTAAGTATGAAGAGAAGAGCAGTCAGCTTCATTTTGATCTGTAATTCAGATGAGGGATTCTGATGAACTGCTACTAAATATCTTGCATTTAAGAATAAACCCTTTTTTAATAGATCAGGAGAGTTTTCTGACAACTCCTAACATGTTGGACCTTGTTAACTGCCTTCTCCAAGCTTTGCTTTTGACTACAAATCCCAAACAGAGGAAGGTTTTTGTCTTCATTGCTCAAGACAGATGAGTTCTTTAAAGCAAGGTAGAAAATGTGGATTACGTCATTACAAATGCATAAGGTACTTCCTCTGGCTAGCTGTGTGAGGCTCATGCTGTGTTCTTATCTAGATACAACCTGGCTTCCTGTCTTATAATAAATTAAACTGACTGTTTTCATTCAGCACTGCTGAAAGATGGGTTTGTGGGTTTTTTTTTTTGTTTTGTTTTGTTTTTGTTTTTTTCCCCCAAATCATAGGAAATTAATAGGCTTTAACTTTGCTGAGATAAAGCATGGTGAAGAGGAGACATTTTAGAAGATCCTTGCTACATGTCTACAGAATGCATTTCTGGTAATTGACTTAGCTGATTTTATAAATAAAAATAAAGCAGCTTGGCACTCAGATGACCTTACGTATGTGCTGATTGCACCAACTAAAACTCATGGGGAGTTGAGCAATAAAGAAACTGTTTTTATTGCAGCATTCCTGCATTATGCAAGTATGGAGATCACAGTGTTGGTGATATAATACTTACCTTGGAAGTAATTCATCTTTTCCCATAGGCAGTCTTCCCTCTTCTCCTGGTACATTGCTCAATTGTATATTTCAGTTTGATTTAGTACATGGCGTTTTGCTCTTCTTCTCACTAGATGAACCTGCTCAGACTTAGCTATTTCTAAAGCGCCCATCCAGCTGTGGGGCTTCTACATCACTATCATTTTCTCTTCTAGTGAAGCAGGGGTAATTAAGTGTAATTTGCTTACTCTGCACAGTTGCTCTTTCCACTAAGAGAGGCAACATGAACTCGGAGAAAAGATTTTTCTGACTATCATGCATTCAATAGAGCATTTTTCCTCATTTTTTTTCTGGTTTGTTTCTATTCTTTGTCAAAGATGAATTAATAGCAGATCAAGCTCCACCCTTAGCGTATTCACGGTCCTCTCAGCTTCTTCATTTCATTGTGTAAGGACAAAATGTCTGTGTAATATTGTGTGACCATGAAAAGTAGCAAACTTCTCTTCCATTCTCAAAGCACCCACAACTTTTTGGCTATCCTGTTAAGGAAGTTATAGTGAGATATTTTAATTACTAATGCTAATTAATGTGAATTAATATACTATGCTCCTTTAACTTCTTTAAATCTCTCCCATCTGTTTCACTAGAAGTTCATGTATTTGTTCCTCTGTCACTTCTGCTTTTTGAAGTCTTTCTCAACAATTCACATTCTAATTAAATCAATGGTCTGATAATTAGAGGGCCAGAGTATTATAATGAATTTTCTAGCATATAGTCTTGTCTTTTAATAACACAAAGGATGACGATGCTTCTGAGGTCAGCAAATTGCCTGAGGATTTTTCAATTCAGATATTGTCAAGTAGTTCTGAAAAACTTATCCCCAGGAAGGTTTATGCCTCTTCTAGATACGAGGGTAAGGAAATTGATGAGTGTCAGATCCTTTCTAATATAGAATGATGAAAACCTATAGCCTCACCATTATGCAAGTCTTCCATTAAGTGTGAAGTTAGTTTTACCTCCTCCACTTAATGGTAAAAACAAAATCTATGATTTTCTTTCAGAACTTTTTGCTATAGATTTGATCAGATTAACTCTTTTGGTTGCATCAATCTGTTTTAAAAGGGACAGTTCAGAAACAGAATTCAAATGAAGGGAAATTTGCTTTAGCATAATGCTTGCAAATGTAATTGATTTTTTGATATATTGGCCATCTTCCCTCCTAATTGTGTGATTACCCCAGAAAATGAATTGTATTTTCTGTAATACATTTGTGTTACTTTGCTATAGAAAGTACTCAAATAAGCAATCATTTGACCCATCTTTTCTTTTTCTTGTTTTTTTGACTGTGTAAATTATTCTCAGTATTATGAACACTTGATAACTGAAGATATACACTTGGATTTCTTGTCTTAAATCAGGATACTTATCATGAATCTACTATCCATCTGGCATAGTCTAAGCCAGGAGAGACATTAAAAGACAGCACAGATGTATGTGTTTCAGGGTGTGTAGATGTTGTCTTCCTACATATTGGTACATATGTATGTTACCCACTATATTCCCAGGCCATGTGTGATTATTACTAAAGAAAGAAATGAAATGGGTGTGTTTTTGCATGTCGAAGTGTATCTATATGAGAGCAGGTTACAGTTCAAAGACACTGCTGGCCAGCAGTGCTTGCTGACTGCAATAGCAGGTTTGCAGGTAGCACCCAGGCTCCACTTTTTTGTCTGACAAAAGGAATTCCGATTTGAATCACTCATGATATCATATTTATTCAGCTGTATGCTGCTTCTTGCTGTGCTTGTTAAGTCATATTTTCTCACTCTATTGCACATAATACTACCCCCAAAAAATCTAAGTAATGTGTAAGTTGTCTTTTTGTTGTTTTTTTTTTTTTTTAACCTGGAATCACATCTGCCTATATTTAATTCACCTCACAAATACCTGTATTTTTCCAGGGCTACACAAGTCTTTCTGTGAAAGATCATACAAAACAGGTTCTCAGTTTTACCAAAGCCCAATTTCACTGGTGACTTAAAGAAACTTTGAAGAATATGGAAATATGTGCAGAGAGGATGAATGGACTTTGGGTGTTTTCTTTTCTCAATGACATGAGGTTTAAGGTGCTTTTGAGGAAAAGTGTTCTTTTTTGGCTTTTTTTTTTTTTAATGCTGTATCAGGCTCCAGATAGCTGCACTTAGCAAAAGCTTCTCAGAATAGTTCAAATCCTGTCTCAATAGTTGATTCTATAAAGTTCCTGTCCTCAGCTGCAGCCAGATTTTGCACTACCAGGACTATTTTTTTACACAACAAACTGGAATAGTCACTAGAAGACCTTATATTATCAGGGAGAAGAGCTTGACTTAAAACACTTTATTCAGGTGCTTGCAGGAGAAGGACAAACCTCTAATTCAGGAAAGGATTTTGGCAATGGCAAAGATGTCAGGGTTACTATACCAAGATTACTGTCTCTATGGTTTCCTTTAGAAAAATATAGTTTAGTGAAAACTCTATTTTTTGCAGCACTCTTCCCATCCCCATGTCCAATCACAGCGTTAACAGATGCACTTGTAAATGATCTAAAAATCAATTAATTGATTTGTTTGCATTTTCAAACTTAGCTTAGACTTTTTAATTTCTGTTTTATTTACTTTCATGGCATGTTATGTAACATTTTCAGGCTTAATATCATCAAATTATCAAAGACAATTTAGAATTACCCTTCTGTCTACTATTTCAAAATTCCATTTTTTCTCTAATTTTGGGACAAAAGGAAATTGTGAAAAAATCAGAGCATCCAAGAAGATAGAAATTCTGTAGCTATTTTCACATTCTCCTCTGTTTTTGAGCTCAAGGAACCTGATTCACAAAAACAAATGGAGTATTTCTATGGAATTTAGTGACTTTGGCCTTAGGCCAAAGGCCTTCAGACTAAGGAGTTTTCAAAACAATGTATGTACCTAAAAGGAGGAGTTTAATGGAGGCTAAGAAGTTTCTTTCTTTATCTTTTAATATTAGATAATCTAGGTGCTATGTTTTATAAAAGCCTGTCAGGAGGAAGTATGTGCCAAACTTTCACATTTAATTCAACAGTGAACTGTGGTGCTTCTTAGTTTCTACACTGAATCTCAGCTATGCCAGATGATTCATTTGTTATAAACCATGATGTGTCTCCAATGCCTTAATAGTGAGTTCTCTATAAAGTGAACTTTCAGAAAAAAATATTTATGAACACGTATATGTAGCACAGAAGTGACACTGATCTTGTGTCAATGCTCAAGCCTGTCACTGCTGTTGACTTTGCTTCCAAAAAATCTGTATATCTTGACAGCTGCAGGCATACTGCAGGATATGAGGTCAGTTTTAGCTCTCTGCCTACTCAAGGTGGCTCATGTAGAAATGACTTTCATCAGAAATGTAGAAATGTATTTCATCATTTCAAAATGTAGAAATGAATTTCGTCAGAAAGTGCAGTACGCCAAGTGCATCTGTTGTGAGACCACCACTATGCTTCACCCTCTGCAGCTCAAATTTGGCTCCTGTTGTATCCTCTGCTGTCCCGTACAGTAAGCTAGGAAGGCACAGAGCCCAGCAGTCCTCAGCCATTGGAGGTAAGCACAGAGGATAAAGTCTCACTTTTTAAATTCCATCCTGTGTCATCTAAGTCAACAAATATGACTCTGCACATATAAAGGGAGCAGATGGCACTTTCATAGAGCATTTCAGAGTCAATAAATAGACTGATAGCAAATTTCAAAATGTTCCAATCAGTGCTAATGGTAACAACTTTTCCTGTCAAGCATTACAGTGCATAGGATTACTTGATACTGCTGGTACAGCTAAATAGCACGTGGAGAAATTAAGTTGTACTTGGCAATGTTTTTCTCTGTCATGCCCTCTGCTAGCTTGTCTTCAAAATGTGGAAATACACTGCAGAAAAAGGCACAGGAAACTTCAGTGGTATGTCCTGTGCTCCTTTTCTCTCACTTCACTCTTGAACTCAAGAACTAACTTAAGAACTAATTTAAAATGCAAATGGTTTCTTTTTTGCAACTTTGGAAGTTGGTCAAGAGATCTCTGGATTGGTTGCTTTCTGCTGAACATGGGAGGAGCCTAAGGATTTATTTCTTCATTTTCAAGCCTCATATCAGTTTTGGGTGTTCATTAGGCTCTCTTCAATATACCAAAATATTTTCTTATTGAAGAGTATTATTTCTACTTTACAGACTCAAAATGGTTTCAATAAGAAAGCTAAATAAAACTCCAGAAATTCTTACCATTTGCTTCCTTAGATACAAACCCTTTCCAGAGTTTTTAATCTTTCTGGTGGAAGTTTGGAAACTTTCTGAATAGCTGAAGTCTATCAAAGCACAGCATTTTCCATTGGAAATAACTTAGTCTCAGCTTGTACACATTTTAATCATGCCTTCAAAAGAAAATGATATTGAAAAACAATGTCTAGTCCCCTTGACTGATCATTTAATTTTCATCCTAAAAGAGAGGTCATGAGAAAGAGTTTGAAAGAGCTTTTTATGAAACCTCCTAAGGAAGCACAGATGGTAGGGCTATGTTTTATACACCTTCACATCCATTGGAGGTCAGTGCAGGATCACTCATCTGAGCCTTTTTAATGCACTTTTTGGGTTGAATGTACAAGCTTTTCTCAGCAACATAGTGAATTAAGCTAGTAAAAGCAGCCTTACATAAGATCCAGTTAGATTCTGGTCCAAGTCTTTTAAAAGTGTAAATCTGAGTTTTGAGTGAAGATCTGGAGTCGAGAGGGCTCTGTGGAGGCACATGTGCCAACCTAGGATGTGGCCATGACTCACTGCAACATCATCACAGTAAAATTCTGGAGCATGGCAGTTTCCATGAGAATTAAAGAAGGCGTAAGGCTTACATCTTTCACAGAACTAAGGTAGTAAAACTCTTTCCTCAAAGCTTCGCTCATCACTTCTCCATCTCTGTTCTGCCCTTTTCCTCTTTCAAACTTACTTCAAAAAAGTCTGTCCAGCCACCCTCAGCCTTCTCTCTCCTAAGTGTTCAGCTTTGCCTATCCCAGTAAAAAGTTTTGCATCTTCTCTGTTATTTCTAGCATATTTTCTGCTAACAAAGAAAAAGAAGAGAAAGGAGTGATATGCAAAGGACCTGCATTAATGCTACTGTAAGTCTTCGACACCAGATGCTCTTTGCCAGCATAGCGAACACCAGGTAAGGAAAATAGTCGTGTAAGCCAAAAGACTGTTTTAGATGTCTGTTAGCTATAGTAAAAACATTGGCGCTGAAGTTGTGCATGAGCACAAGCAAGTTGTGTCTGCTTTCTTAATAGCTTGAAATGTTAGCAGCATTGAAAAAGCAGCATGAGGCCCCCTATTTGGGGTTACAAACTTATGTATCAAAAACGATGCCTGAAAATCCATTCCAAGCAGAAAGCTGTGAAAGACACCTAGAACAGCTACCTGCCAGGTTAAGGGACAGATGGTTGTAGACGGAGAGTGGGATGAGACCTGGTGCTGTAAGGATCCCATTAGTCTAGCCATTCTCCTGTGATATAAAACATGCTCTTGTGGCACAACACAGTGTAAACCTCAAGCTGTTTTCTTTGACAAGCTGTTTTCTTTTTTTTTCAAAGGGGAACATGATGAGGAGAACTATAGAAGCTGAAAAAAAGCTGTCTTTCATTTCAGTTCTTTTCTGAGATTTGTCATGTACCTTGCAGTACAGTACAATCAGAGATTACATGGAATATAAGACTGAATGAACCACATTGGAAAGAAGCTTGCAGTGCTTCTTTATTACTGGGTGGGTTCTTATCTTCCTAGGAACTTCTGTTTAAAAAAAAAAAAAAAAAAAAAAATTGTAGGAAGGTTCAGACTTGTACACTAAATCTTTATTTTTTTTAGCCCAAGTGCAGAACCATATTTTCTTTCATTGACACAGTGATATAATACCATTTATACATAAGGCTTAAACTTCTGCAACCAGGTGTCTCAGAACTGTGGATTTAAGTATCCTTCCGATAATATTGCAATCTTGGCCTAGCTGCATTTTGGACCACTTTCTAGCAGGAATTTTTAAATTCTGTCTCAACTTCTAGTCTGACCATCTGAGCACCTGCTTAGTTGAATTCAGAGGGGTATGACATGAGGAAAGAATTGCAACTAAGTCCGATTAGAATAACAAAGCCATAGATAGACAAAGCTTACTGGTGAAACTTTTTTCTAACTGAAAAGAGGAAAAAATCATACGTCAAATCTTTTGAAGACTTACAGGAACTAGGTAAATTGAATAATTTAGTTTCTTCCACCTGTCTGATGGTACAAGATAAAATAGTTAATGTCAGCAGTAGTACAATGTCATGTAGCAGCTAAATGAAAAATACTTGATTCACATAAAGCGGAAACACAGATTTTATTATTATTTTCTTCTTAACCTGTATTTCCTTGAGAAATGGTATGGACAGAACTGAAATAATGAAGAGTAAAACTATAGCAGTTAGAGCAGGAAATGAAAAAGTAAGAAGTCACCTTTAACACAATAATCCTGTTTTACTTCTTGCAATGATTTGTTCACTGGCAATGGGGAAGGTAAATAATCTACTGCACCGTGTCACTAAGTTTAATAATGCTAATAAAAAGGTATTGCTACTTGGATGAGTGGTTCCATTGATTTCACCAGGTCTACTTGCATGAAGCGCTTCATTGAATGAGTAATAATTGCCACATGTAGCTATTTGTTGTCAGACTTAATACATTTCAGGTATTTCACAATGCCTGTTTTTTTGTTTGTTTTTGTTTTTTTTATAACTCGGTACCTTTACTCACTCTCCTCTGAGCTGGTATGAAGCTCATACCTCCAGAAAACAGCAATTATGTCACAGAACAGAGCATTGTTTTTAAGCTTTGTTCAAATCACTTCCTAATCTCCTGTACAGAGGCTGAAATTTCATCATTAGATACAGGTTAAACCTATGTCTTGCTTCAACTTTTTTTCTTTTCTTTTTTTTTAACTAGTATTGAGGACATTTGTCTTTGCAGTCAGATATCAGCTATTTTAGTGTTCCAGATGTATGTAGGTATGACTTGTCTTAATTGATGTGCTGATGACACAGAGAAGGAACAGATGGCACAAACTGTCTGTGCTTAATTCATAAAATCAAAGGCTGGAAACAAGGACAGTACCATATTCCAGTTATGGGGACCAGCAAAAAACCTAGCCTGGCTGGTGGGAGACCTCAGAAAGGGAGACTGGAATCTGCCTTGGAGTGTTACAGAAGCTGTGCAGCTCTGTATCTTATCATGGATTAAAGAGGAGAAAGGGCCCAAGTCAAAGGGATTGCATTCATGCTGTGCCTGCAAACTTCTTTCATTCATTTGATGAAGAGTCAAATATTTTGTGAGAATAACTTACTGCCATAGTATTTGTAAGTGAAAGAAGCTAGAAATGAAAGATGTAATAGAGCCCCCTGCTTAATACTGTATTTTTGCAGCAGTTCTTAATTGCTGTACTGTTGTTATTTTTGTCTGATTATCTTTTTCTTTGTTATTCCTGGTTTTGTCTGAGAAAGAAATAAGATTCCAGTCAGGTATCCTTTTAATTCTGTGCCATGAAATAGAGACAAAACCCTATTAGCCACACCAGGCTAATATATGAAGAATCTTAATCCTTGCAAACAGATTGAAGTATCTCTTGCCACAAAAAGGCTTGGTATTTCTTATGGATTCCAGAGCAAAAGGTATATAGTAAGTCAGGAATTACAGTGGGTTCCAAGCATAATGCACCAGCTCTCACAGTCAGTTGTCAACCATATCAATGCAGAGGACAAGTTCTGGTGAAAGAACTTAAGGAAATCAAGGTGCCTGTGTATATACGTGAGTTTATCACTCCTAGCTATTTTCATGTCTTATTTATTTTCATATCGTACGTATCATGTAAGAAAAAGTAGATGCATGACTTACAATTAATGAAAAGCAGGGTTTTTTTTGCAAATTAAAGGAAACTACCCAAACCTTTTCTGCTTGGGGCTGTGGTACACCTTGATATAAATCACCAAATGCACGTTCTCAGTATGAATTACTCTTTATGAAGCTTATTCTGTGTCTTGGAAAACAGGTGGTTTTTCACACTTACGTACTTAAAATCACTTGCTTTGTAAATAGAAAGTGACTAAAATTAACTGTTTCTTTTCCAGGTTGGCAAGTGAGATACGGATAAGCTCTAGATTGCCTGCATTGCAAGTGATCTAACAGTTCACCTGTTTCACACTTGACTCAAGTACTGGTGTTGGGATCGTCTGTCAGAAGACTCCTTGCGTAGTAAATGGAATAAGGTAAACAATTTTTGTTCTCCTGAGCACTCTGCATCTTGTCATTGCCTTACTGACCTTCTAACTTAAGCACCACTTAACATGCCTGCAGTTAAGTATGTGAATAGTCCTCAATAGGAAAGGTCCACCTTTTACCCAACAAGGTCACTTCTGGTAGTCTTTCCCTAGGTGTAGATTTTCTCGTTTTTTCTTTTATTACCTGAGCCAACTTCTGTAGGTGCTTCTGAAAGGATTTAGAAAAATGTTTATACTAACTGCATTCTACACTCAAGGGTTAGCAGAATTCTTTGGCACTAAATCAGAAAGATTCTTTCTCACCTGCAAACTGAAGTAATATATCAAGACAGTGGCAGCAGCTCCTGTGGTTCCACCTGTGGTAATTTAGTGTTGTTAAAAATTCACTTTCTGTAAATTAGAGATGTTAGGAGGGCCCCTACCTTCAGAAACAACAAAAAGTTTAGCCCTCATGGTTTTGGATTTGTACAGTGTGACCCAAACGCATCTGAAATTTTCAGAAATGAAACAGCCCAAACAATCATTACTTCTTTATGATATTTCAATAGCTGATGTTACCTGTATCAAATATATCCTGAAAAACAATGGTAAAATTCTTTTGTAATGTACATGGCTACCAACAATGGTATAGGTATGTGAGCAGTCATGTACATTACAGAAAAAAATGGGTATTTTTCAAAGAAAATCTCAACTGTGACTGAAATTCCAGTAGATCAGATTATGATAGCGTCAGGCAGTTGGAACAGAGTACAGGTGCTTTTTAGACAGAAGTCTTATGGTAAAATTTTAAAAAGAGGAAAAAAATAAGTATTTAGAGTCCTCATTTCTCAAGGGAAATACAAAAAATCAGCGGCTACCTCTGAACTTTTAAATTATATTAAATATATTTTAATTTTCAGTTTAAAGACGCTGAAAGCCAAGGTTATGAAAATCACAGTAAGAGTGGGAAGACAACAGAGAGACTTTCCATAAGTTTTCTTAGATACAAAAGATCTGCTCCCCTTCAAAAATATCTATAAATATCACATTCCAGGACAGTACCCTCTAGCAACCGTTGCAACCAAGTTATCCTGAACTTTATGCCTTTTTTTCAGAGCATCATATACCTGTAACCTGTGCAGATTTAGAATATCTAAATGGGTTACTTCCAGCTATAAACATAAAAACAAGAGGTAACTTATTATTCAGCCTGGGGGTTAGATAATATATTTCATTATTAGTGACTCTAGAATATAAATTAAAAATTTGAAATGTGTGGTTTCCTGATATTTCAAGGCTGAAATTCAAAATGTTGTGCAGATGTTGATGCATGAGGCCTATGCCTGGTTGTAGCGTGTCATTCCATCCTCTTTTATTAACCTATAATAAATGATCTGTGGATTTAATAATCTAAAGTGGTTTTCAAAAGTCCAATAAAACTTGGGTTACTTGCTGACACATTCTTGGCAAAAGTTATAATTAATTAGAAATTGGTGGTGACTGCCACCACTAGCAATTTGTTTACACTGCTGTTACTCCACTGACATGTATTGACTTACAGAAATGATATATTATTATAGTGCAAGAGACGAATGAGACTTCAATCCTAATCTTAGGAAGGAATTTCATCTGAGAATACAAAACACTCAAATTCTCTTTTTAACCACACAGCTATAGATTAACATTGTTAAAGCAAAAATAATAGAAACAAGACACCAAAGCAAAGATCTTACCATTCAATAATCTGATGACCTGACATTCCTTATAACTCAAGCTATAAAACAGCTGGGCTTTTTTAGTTCATGAATATCCTTGTAACCTTTGCTGTTGCTCAAATAAATGTGTGTTGAGTCTTCGGTACACCTCCCTCTAATATTGGAACATTAACACTGAGCACATCCATGAAGTCAACATTAAAATGAAAATTGCTATACTTGCAATGTTTAGTTTGGAATTTTAGATCTTGTACCTACAGCTGAAGGTACTTGAGTTATCAAGAGGATGGTCACAGATGGACATCCATGAGATGCTGTCTGCTTTGAATTAACCCCACTAGTGAAAACAACAAACACAGCTCTGGTTGCCCTGATATCATTGACAAAATTCACTTCTGTAGCTTACTTTTTTCAATATTTTTAATCGTTTTTCAGTAAATGGTAATGTATTACCAGGGTTATACAAGCACCTGGAGACACTCGCCATGATTGGAGTTTCATAATTTTCAATATGTAGAATGAGAGTCTCGGTAGGAAAAGCTTACAACAAATCTGAGACGAAAGGCATTGGGTCACTGGGAGATCAAGTTTAGAATGTGTTTTTGGTCAGGAGTGTGCGAACAGCAAAAATAGAGCATCTACTTTAGCTGGCAATGTCTGAGCTTCCTTTTGAAAACACATGCTTTCATATAGGTGTGAGGAAACTTGCCCTACTTTCTCCTCTAAGTGTCCTATTAGTCAAAATATAGCTTCATTTAAATTACTAGCAACTCACTGATTCAAATGAGGTTTGTAATGTTATGTCAATTAAATATAGCTCATCTTCTCAGAAGCAGTTTTGTGGAGGAAAAAAAAAAAACAAATTGAGTTGCCCCACTTTCAGTCCCTTAAGCCAACACTCTGTGAGATAAGAAGATATTCAGTTTTAAAACATTTTCTGCTTATTTCATGAACATAGTATAATCAAGCTGTTGCTGTTTTCATTTATGTCTTCATAGGAGTTGTGGGCTTGAAGGAGCATTTTTACAAGCTTATGAAGCTGCTAAAGGTGGTGTAGCAGGTGTTTATGCAGGGTAGCTAGTTCTCGGCCTCTTTCCAGTCCTGTGTATTGAGTTATGCCTGTGTATAGCAGATTTCAATCACTGACTTATTCAGTGACTTTACTTAACATCAAAGAAACCATCTATTCCCTATCTTAAAAAAATTATTCTCAATAAATACTTGCGTGTATTACTATATTGCTGCCATCTTGTTATCATATCTGAAAATTTCTTCCCCATTTTATTAGCTCCATAAATCAAGAATTTTCAACATTTTCTATGGTTACCCTGGCTCTTTTTAGAGCCCGCTGAAGATTTTGTAGGTGAGCAGGATGGATGCAGGTCCAAAGCTTTATGCTTTACTGAGGTCCTAGTCACAAAAATCTGATGAAGAGAAAAACAATACACTGTGATGATAAAGCAATACAGATGAAACTTAGATACACACTGTAAATGATCAAGTCTGTGCCTGCTTCATGTTGTTTCCCAAGAGCTTTCCTTGAGACATCCATCAAAAAGAGGTGGGGAGAATTACTGAGGTGTGTCAAATATCAAAGGTGACAAGTGTTCTGAACGGCCCAGAGCTGCCTTTTGTGGGGGGATACCATTTTTTATTATTTTTTGTTATCATTATTATTTATTTTAAAGAGAGAGGATCAGATAGGGGAAGAGAAAGAAAATTATGACAACTCAGAGAAATGCAGAACCTCCAGTTTTCTCTGTGGGAGAGCTCTCTCCATGCACCTGCATGCATGTTACTCTGTGCAAAGTTGTGATATTAAGCCCCTTGATAGATGTACCTGAAAGCAGGTTAGTAATGACTCACCTCTTCAAAAATCCACAAATTCTTCTGGTCTGCTGCTGTTTTAAATAATAATAGCATATACAAAATACCCATTTGGAAAAAAAAAATCATTTTAACTCTTTTACTTCTCAGCCTAATCTTCTGGAATTGAAAATGACAGTTGCATTGTTTGTTGCAGCTTTCTATACTGAGCAGAGTTAAAGTCTCAGTTTTCTCTAAACCCCTCCAAGGTAGGAATCCCTGTGTAATACCTGTGAGCAATTTGCAGTAGGCTTCATTTCTTGTGCTTTATCCATGATCCTTAGGAAGTTTTTACACCCCAGCACATCATAGGGAATTAGTTAAAATTGTCTTTTAGTGAAAACCAGTGCAGTTCGGAAGTCCAGAATCATGTTTCCAGCTTTGGAAGCATTGGTGGCAACACTCTTCCTCTAGCTTCCTTAGAGGGACTCCATTCCCTCTTACAGGCAGATACTGAGCAGGAATATTTGGATTTAGCTGCCGTCTGAGGAGCAAAGGAAGGACTTTTGCCAGAAGAATGACAGCCTTTGTGTCCCTTAGAACAGCAAGGTTGAGGGAGAAGTCTCAAATGATCTTGCCCTTGTAGAGAAAAGGGTAAAATAAAGTGCACATTGGTAGGAAAGATGTCGCATCTAGCGCAGAGGAGTCATTTGCACGTGCGGTCAGGAAAAGAGCTGCATGCACACTCTGAACTGCTGTTCTTGCTTCCTCCAATTATCCCGAGTGCCTGTGCCCGTCAAATCTGTCGCTGCAAGTTGTGTCTGTGCCGAGGCAGGCGTGTGGCAGGCCCTGACGGGCCCTCTCTGCAAGGCTGCGCTAAAGCTGGGCCCAGGCCCCACTCAGCCATATCCCTGCAAAGTGCCAGGGCTTGCAGTGCCCCCTCACCCTGGGGAAGGGGCTAAGCCAGCAGCAGCTCCAGTCCTGAGCCTTTCTTTCAGATGACTCGAGCCAGGGCTAGCCCAGCTCTCACATCTGGATGTGGCTTCTCGCACCCCTTTGCACCTCTCCTGGCTGTGATCTTTCCGCCAGCGTGTGAGCATTTTGCAATGAATTCATGGAAAATGTCTTTTAAGAAATAATGGACCGCTATGTTTGCGGGATCTTTCTGCTCTGCTGATGTCACAGCCTTTCTTCTGGGTTTTAAGATAATCCGGCAAAACTGTAAACCCACAGGTTTTCCCTCTGATTAACCTTCCCAGGCACCACTGTCAGATATCAAGTAGGGTGCTGTCCTTGTACCTCAGTACTGGGGAGCATGTGTGTGCCCTTCTGTCCTCTCCAGCCCCTAGGCTGTGGAGATGAGATTTTCCAGACTGTGATCCTGAAAATGAGAGGATGATGCAAGTGAGTATGGCAGGCCTTTTTGAACCATAAGATAGGAGAAAATGGCTCATAAAGCAGCTAGTGAGTTGCACAGGGCAAGGTAGGAAGACTGCTACCATCTCCCTACTCACTGGAGTTGCTCCATTTGACTCCAAACCGTCCTCACCTTTCAGCTGCTATTTGCTCTTCCCTGAGAACTGCAGGAGAAAGAACATGTCCGTGCCTTGTTAAAGACATTTTGGGAGAGGATCCCTTGTAGAGTGGTGGGGCTGTGCCAGCTCTGCGGCGCTCTGGAAGAGGACAGCCCTGCAGCTGATTCAGCAAAGCCTGCAGGCATGTGGCATCCCAGTTAGGCAAGGCTGGGTGGGAGTGTTTCCACAGCAGAGTCCTGCCTGCTAGGTGTAGGCTGTTGCAGTGCTGTTTGGGTGCATCCACCTATATCATGGGTCTTAGTTTAGAGATGCTCAAGGCGGAATTGCCGAATTGCTGTTTGCTGGCCAATAACAAACCATTTTGCATATCTTTCGGGGCTCAGTTGTGCAAAGGCACCAGGGAATCCACCTGCGCTTGTGTCCGATCTCTTTTCCCAGGTATGCTAGGCTTACATTTTTCCCTGTTCTAACAAGCGAGAATTTAAAACAGCAAATATGAATTCAAGTTTCTTCCACTCAAACGTTTAGGAAGTGAAGCCTACAGCTAGTAGGCCCTAAAATGAATGACACAGAGCTGATGAAGTCTCTGCTAAACCTGGAAAGAGAACCAAGAAGTGTCAAGCCATCTGGTACCTGCTAGTTGCTAATGCTCATGTTGCTTTATTGATCTGGTGCTTAATGAAGACATGTATATTTATTTCACCTCTCTGGTGTTCTTTTCTGTAAAATCACGATGGTATCTGAGGCATGATATTCATGTGTGCACAGGTAGCATACTAGGATCCTAATCAGAGAATAAGCTGCTTGAATACATAGAATTAATAACGTGGGCTTCTGTTGCAAGAGAAGTTATTGGGAAGGAGATGAAGGTTTCTTAGCTATGTATTTCACCACTGGGGCAGGTTCTGCAGCTAATTTCAATATTGTTAAAACCGTGACATTTAAGTAACAATGACAATTAAGCAATAATTTGATCTTAATTCCATAGTTCCTCCAGCCCTTATTTGACATTGGTTTCTGTCCAGTGAAAACACAGAGTTCATGTAGCTCTGTATTGCTTCTTGTGGCATGTAAATTTTCATCTGTCACAAACTCAAGTTATCAAGACCTTGCAACTACATTGCAAGACCATTTCACAACTATACCCTCACTAACTGTTCTCTGGGATGAGCAGGTATCTTGTGGAAATCTATCTGGATTATGACACTTAAGTGTTCTGGGGATCAGTTCTCATGCCATCTTGCAACATACACTTTTTCCTTTGTAGGTAGTACAGCAGTGTACCATCCTGCAAAGGTAATCCACTAAATGGGAACCCTTGGGTTGCTCTCATGAGAGTCAATAGCCTGACCAAGACAAAAGTCCCCTAGGAGGCTGAATGCTTTTGCCCCCTTTCTAGTCTTGCATCAGCCTTTTTCCACATCCCATGTAACAGTAGTAGCACATGGCAGAAATGTTATTTAAAAACTAAGAGATTACTTGGATATAGCTCTATTTAGCTCTATTCCTCTTTTTTTTTTTTTTTTTTTTTTTTTTTTTTTTTTTTTTTTTTTTTTTTTTTTTTTTTTTTTTTTTTTTTTTTTTTTTTCCTGCTTGGTTTATTGTTCAGCCTCTGCTAATTGGCTATATCTAGTTTGCTTCATTATTTGTATCACTCTTCTCAGCAATTTACCTTAGAGCACTTTACAACAGGATATAAATATTTTCATCCTCACTTTAAGAGGTGGATGAGGCAGGACTCGATGACATAACATGATAATGAAAAAGCAAGGAACACAACCTAGGAACATAGGAAAACATTGATGGCTTTGCTACAGCTTTGTAAGAATTGTTGACACATCTTCCAAACTTTACTAACATCCATAAGAGCGTGGTGTGTGCTCTGCAAACAGTTACTTCTGACCAGTACCAAAGTTATTAAAGTGAAGGATGGGTAAATCTTTGCAAAACTGGCTTCCTCCATTGTATTGTTTTATATTGAAGATAAATACACACAGCTCTTGTGCATTATGGTGAGCTTTTTCTCAATTTTTCTAGAGAAGAAATAAAAGGCATTTCTGTTTGTGGCTTTGGTGTCCCATAGTGCGTAACTATTGGGTCCCCACAGTGTCCAGGCAACATAGATTCTTTCTTTTTAAACAATTATTTGATTTGGATGCAACTTATAAGTAATATATTAGATATCTATATCTATTATACATATAATGTATGCAGCCTGAGTGACAGATGGAGACAGATGGAGATGAATAAGATGGAGTTTTAAAGGGCACACTTCAAGTTTTTGTTTTTATTTTTGTTTTTTTTTTCCCTCCTGGAAAAATACCACCTTCTGTGTTTGCAAATCATCTGTGTTTATTGGACAAGTCTTCTCTTCTACAAATCATTTGTTCTGAATGGAAACAAGGCAGGTATTTGACTCAAGCCCTAATGAACTCAGGATTTAGGGCCTGGTTAAAGAAACCCAAAAGGATAACCTTTCTCTAAGTTTTTTTTAAACTGCTTTAATTTTTGAATGCACAGAGATTTTAATGATGTTGCTTGTTTGTGACATTAAATATTTTGAAGATGCTGAAAACTGAAATTAGTAGAAAAACCACATTTACTTTACACTTTTACTCATTTAAAGACAGTGATATTTTAAGAGGCTTAAAGTGGGTAATGATGTTACTTACAAGACTAGAGACCGAATTTGCATCATCTGAACTCTTATCTAATCAGAGACTCTCCTCCCCTATCCACGCGAACGAGAAGAAGAGTAAGTCACGCATGGGAGATGTAAAATCACTTTGTGCCCTGCAAGGTGCTCCATCTGTTGGGAAGTGCACCTGGCAGAGGTGAGAGCTGAGTCACTGGAAGCTGCTAAGGGAAGAAAGTCCTTCTGGTAAGTTTTCTTCAGTTTATCACAACAGGACCAAGGCAATCAGTAGCCGGCAGAGCACTCATCATATTTTGCAGGCGTTTTGTTTTGCTGTGAGGATCCGCAAAATAATTCTAAATTATTTCAAATTGAAATTTGAAATAATTATTCCAAAGTGAAAATGCATCTTCTTGAGAGCCTGCTGCCTGATGCAGGGAGAGAGAGCAATCTACCCTCCATCCTCTTGCTCTGTTTCGTCAAGGCATAGTATGTGCTGGGATGATCTATGTGCATGAAGGTATTACTGAAAATTCATTCTATCTGTTACTGTGTTGTCCTCACCTCTGTCTTTTCCTTGCAGGTAATGAACTTCTAGTCCCTTTCTAATGACCGATAATTGATCTTATCAGTACATATTCACAATTAGTCAATAATGGCATTATTCTTAAGTGTACCTTAAGTATTAAAAACAGTTTGCAATTATCAGAAAAAATGAGAAATTCTTGCCTAAAAGAAAAAAAAAAAAAAAAAACTAACAAAGCTGAGTTCTGATTCTGAAGACATGGTATTTAAGAAGCGAAATAACTAGAAATTTACTGTTTCTTTGTCATTTTTAGTGAGCTCTGAAGATATTTTCTTGACCAAAACTATTATTGCCTTACTAATTTAAAGAAGTAAATGAAAGACTTCTTTCCAAAGATGTCAAAATCAAACTTAACTAGAAATACGATTTTTTTCTTCTTGTTGTGCTAATCTATAGTTTGTCCCCCCCACCAAAATATGGAGTGAGTCTGCTTGTTTTACAAAATTGACTTCTATTGAGTCTCTGCAGACCATTGGAGTATGCATGAAATAAAGTGATGCATAGAATAAAGAATATACTTTTTTTTTTTTCTGAATACATTTTAAGGAAGTATATGCAGGGGGTGGTGGTTGTTTTTTTTCCTACAGTTCAGGTCGCCCCTACGCAGGGAACCGAAGTTTTCCAACAGATTGGGGATACCCCGCTGTGCAACTTCTCCTCCAGAGGAGGAAACACTTCAGCAACTCATTTCATGGCTAAGACAAACTTTGAAAACTGATGAGATATTTTTCCTTGTATATTTTTACGGGCATTCCTTTAGCATTTAAACTCCTGTATTCCTCATACTGCAGCAGTTACCTACATTTTCTGTGGATGACTACATTTCATTGCCAAAATGAGTTATTGTTCTAATTAAAGCACTCCATTTTTTTTTATTCTCCTAGCTTTTCATTATTGCTGTTTTCTAAGAAGGGTATTACAATACAGTTTTTCTTTAATCTGTCTCCTCACAAATTCTAATTATTTGGGGAGGACAGGATTCAATCGCGTGTTGCCAGAGAGAAAACAGCACACACTTATATAATTTTTTCATTTATGTTTTTTAAAGTCTAAAACACAAGATCTTGTTCCAAAAAGACCATGTATGTGTTTCTGCAATCAATGAACTCTTGTTTTATGAGAAAGTGTGTGCATAGTCCTGCTCATTATTAATTTTGTATTTGATTAACCAACTTCATAAAAGTCCATTTCTCATTAATTACAATAGAATGCTCTTCATCCTATTACTAGGCAAACTGAGTTTAAAGGGACAGTTCACTCTAGTAAACACATGTGCATGAATCTGTAGCATGGAGCCAAATAAACTTTTTCTAATTCTAGAGCAAGAATTCTTTTCAATATCTAGATGCATTTCCATTTCCTTGTAAGATTAGTGTTGTCTGTCATGCTACCAATATAAAAAGATTTAAAAAAAAAAAAAGAGGGGAAAAGAAAGTTTTGTTGTACTCAGCAAAAATACCATTTTCTTAAGCCGTTCTTAGCAAGATGAATCACATAATTTTAAAGGTTACTCTGCTTAAATTTCCAAAACATTTTATTCTTGCACTGTATATGGAATAAAATAGCTCTACACGAAGCATAATGCTCAGGAGGTATTTTGGAGGTAATATATCTTTAAGTGTCTCCGCCTCTGAATCCACCCACTTGATAGCTGCAGCAGTCTTGTTGACTCATAAAAGCAGTGCTCGTACAATACCCAGCAATGAGCAGTATTTTTCAGAAGTTTTAAGTGTACATCTCCTGCTATGTATTTAGTATTCTAGCTTGCTGGGGCTGAAGCTGTATGAAAGAAGCAATTTCTAAGATATTGCAAAAGATAATTCCTCATCTCATCCTGGAAAATCCTGACAGACCAGTTGGATACCTTTCAGGCCTTAACTCAGAACTTTATCTGCGCGTCCCACTGTCTTTTTTTACAGCAGAAAGACCAGAGACACCCTTAAGAACTGAGAATCTGACTAATTTAAACAGATGGCTAATCCCAGTGCTGTCTGCAATGGACATCTACATCATCAGAAACAGAATAACCTCTTAAAAAGTGGAACCTCTAAGAAAAATGGAATTACGAAAGGAATTAAGGTAAGATTTAATTGTTTACCTTAATTGCTTCAATATTGAAATCACTTGGTTGCAACATTACTTTAAGCTAGCTTCATGGAGGTCTTGGTCTTCATTGAACGGGTGATACAGCGTTGACTTACGTGTTAAGTTTTATCATCTTGGGCACTTCTTTTGTCACTCTGGATTCCAGTGAGAGTTGTAGGTGTTTCGCTAGTGCGTTGGTGGTCTTATGGACTAACTAACTTCTAACTGGTATCAAACACAACAAGTACATGGGCTCTGCAAGGTAGTAGTTTCCTTTTAAAGCCTTAACCAATAGTGGAGTTGAGTCTGTGAATCTGTATGAATCACTAGTGGAAACCTGTCTGATCAATCTAAAATTTGTGTTGAATGGTTTTTAATGTATGACTGACTGATGTAGGAATATGACTGAAAAATTGCAGGCAGGAGAAGCTCTCTTTTCCTCTTGTTTATATTACTGAAAGGTTGGTTTAGTAGCTGCTGTTCTAATGTCTGCTCACTTCAGCAAATTAATCTCTACGTTGCCAGTATCTGTAGTGCTTAAAATCTGAGTCAGTTTGCTTGCTGTTTTTTCAAGCTCTTCTCTTTGAAACAAATTTCTCATTTGTGTGAATGTTTTGTGGAATAGCTGGCATGTAGCACCCCAAAAAAAAACAAACCACAAAACCAAAGGTATTCTTTTGACCAAAGAGCTCAGATTTTAAAATGTAGCCTCCTTGCAATACCTGTTCTGGATGGGAACATACTGTCCACGTTAAAGTGTCCTAATTATGAATTCTGGTATGACCATTAGTGGAAAGTCGGGCTGTGACTAGTGAAAGGCTGGCTTTAAAGCCCAACTTGAAGGTGAAGAGAATGGCGAGTTGGCTCGTTGAGCCTCAGTGCTCACTGGACACCTTAGCATCTCTGTACTGTACCTGCTGAAAGCTAGAGACTGAGAGTGTGGCTGGGCTCCTGGATCCATCCAGGAGCTATCTTGTACCTTTTTCCAGCAGGGATCTCATGCACCTAGCACTCTAATGAAGGCACGCCCAGAGTGAAGCGTAATGATCGTCTGGCTTTAGGTGTCTCCCTTAGTCTGGGTGTTTCCTTATCGTTGGCTTGGGTAGGATGAGCAAAGCAAGAAGGATTGTGCAACGATGAAACAGGCCTTTCTTGGGATTTGCTGCCAGAAACCTGATCTAACTTCTTAGTTATTGTGTATATCTTCACATAATTTTATATTCTAGAGTCAAAGCCAGGCTTTGTAGTATAAATGTGCGTTCAGTATAAGTAGCAAACTTCAGGGAATAAGCCTCGCCATTCAGATACTGCAAACTTGTTGCAAATGTGATGATGTTTTATCAGCAAACTCTGTGAATGGATTAAATTTTCTGCTTAACAAAAAGGCATGGCCAGAAAAGCAAAGAAAATTATTCCTGCTAGACTAGCAAATTGCATCAAGTACTGCATAGTTGGAGAAGAAGGAGTTTTGCCCTACTACGTGCAAGGGAAGGGAAGCAGGGAAGGATGAGTATCTATCCCTGCCCGCAGAGGAAATGGGGAAGCCAGGAAGCTTTGCAAGCTCCGTAGGCTTCTCAAGGCAGCTTCGGGCTGCGTTAGAGCTGTGTTGAGAATCACACGCTATTTCCCCTCTCTTCCTGCTTCAAACACAGATTGGGAAAGAAGGAAACAATAACAGACGAGTGCTGCACGAAACAGGAATCTCATTCCCGGCAGGAATCTCCCCGTTCCTGTCTGGTCTGTTTCCCCACCCCATCTGCCTCGCCCTGTTTGGTGCTTAGGCTCTATCCCATTTTGCAGGCACAGGAACTGTTCCTTCGTACTTGATCTGTTTACACTGCTTAGTGCCGTACGGTGGAACATCACCGCATCTTCCCATGGGCTGGTGTTCCCAGCACCTTGCTGAGGTGTTCCCTTCTCTCCTTGAGGTGTTCTCTTCTTTCCTTGAGTTGTTCTCTTCACCTCGTTTTGCAGCTGGGATCTGAGGAGCAAGGAAAACCACATCTGAGTGCACAGGGAAACCTGTGCAGGAGCCAGAGCTAGTTTGTCATGGTTAGAGTCATCTTCCCTTTCTCAATTTCTCTTCTTCCTCTGCTTTTCACCAGTTTTCCCTTGCACACAGCCACGCACATGCGCAAACGTGCACGTACAAGCTTCACCGCCAATTAAGTAAATCTACTCATCATTAGACACCTCAAATAGGAGAGGAAACATCACACCGGGGTGCTCAGGGGACATCGCCGAGGATACTGGCTCTGGTGCTTGAAACCTGCAGCAATTGTGAAAGTCTTGGGCTTGCTTAGTTAAGCTCTGTTCCTTGGCATAGAGGGCTGGAGAGGGAGGTGTCCTGGTGCAAGAGAGGCAACTGGTGGTGCAGAGGCTGCAGGGAGGGCATGGCACAGAGAAGGCTTCTAAGGCAGGAGTGTGTGGCAACAGTTAGTACACGCAACGGACTGACTGGAATATCAGGCTTTGCAGAAATCAGCTCCATAACCCTCTTTTCTAAGGAGTCTGCAGGAAGCACTGGCTTCAGAAATGCTGGCTTTGGAAATTGGCCCGGGAACAACGTATTTTGCATCCTAATTATATAACAGCATTTGTACATGTATACCCGTAGCAAAAAGAACCAATTCTGATACAGCAAACCCCCAGAACAAAGGATTTTGTTTAAGGGATTGGGGAGTGTAATTAGGGATGATCAAATGCAAGGGAGAGAGAAGGGAGGCTCTCGTTGCTTTAGCAATCTGTGGCATAATGCTAACAAGAGAGGAGGGCAGGAGAAGAGGTAGCAGGGTGACAGACGCAAAAAGTCATTCTGTCAGAAATGATGCTGTTGCTTTAGGAAGATATATACAGTTGTTTGACTGTCTTCTGTGATTTAAGTCTGACTCGTCCAGTTGTAGTTGGTAATACCAACACCCATGTGGTAGTGGAGACCAGGTCTGACCACATCCCTATTCCTGCCTTCTTTGGAAGATGGATCACCGAAGGACCTAAAGCTTTGGAAGATGGATCATGAACCATCAGTTTCCTTTCTTGTGTGTTTGTAACACTGATAGATGCTTCACATTCTTCCAGAGCTGTGGCCTGTCACTGTCCTTATTCAAACCACAATTCAGCAGTTAATCTATTCAATTATCTAACCAAAGTAGCTAGGAGAATCTTGTGACTTTTAGTTATTGTTTATTGCATGTCAATGCAGGAGTAATTGTACATCAAAGCAGTAGCAGTGTTTGTCAAAAGGAACTTTTTTCCTACAATACCTACCCAGCAGTTTCATCCATTTGTTAAATCATTTCCTTAGGTGTCTTACAGCACCTAATTCTTTTAATCTTAAAAAAGGATAATATAAATCTAATGTTAGATTCATCCTGTTTGTGCTGAACATAGTAGAGGTCTGGAAGAAGCTTTCAGGGAAGTGAAAAAAGAAGGCTTTTCTTCTTGGAAAACCTTTTCCAAGATGGTTGAGTTTCTTTCTGAAAGCAGAAAAGATAAATTGGAGCCATGCAGAGTAAAATATCATGTCCAGCAACGTTTCTCCGCCTAAATTTAGTAGCCAAAAATATTGTCAGACTTTTGAGGCTTTAAAATTCAAATGTCTGTCCTGTATACTCTTCTAATATGCTATATAATCCAACAGTCAGTCTCAGTCCTTTCCGTGCTTATTGCTCCCCTGCTTTCCTTCTTCCCTTTCTGTATTCCGGTGTCACTTACTCCCCAAAGGAAGATTTTAAAGCAAGCATTATATGGATTTTTTTAAAAAGAGTCATGAGAGGAAAATGCCATTTAACTGTTCTCACGGGAGTAAATGGCCTATATATTGTAAACACATCCTGTCATTCCTTTGTGTTCTGTCCTCTCAAATATATAGTGTTAACTGCATGTGTTTTTGCAGTAATTAGTGGAACTGGGATATTTTGAATGTAAACTCAATATAAACACTAATGAGTTCTGTGTGGAAAAGCTAAATCCTGTAATTAAATACTGTAAGGCATATTGATAAGGGAATAGAGAGGAGAGAGTTTTTGTGGCTGATAGACCACAACTTTTCCAAATGTTTGCAGCCTCAACTCTGAAACATTAATGACCGACTAGCAGAATCATTTCTTCTGAAATTTCTTCATTTTTTGTGTGTTGCTTTGGGTAAGAACAAAACAGAAGAGGACTTCATTGGCCTCAGCCTGGTTCATCACTAAGCCTTTTTGGCCCTATTCAATTGTGTTAGTGGAAAGCTGTGGTCTGTATGGGTTTCGTAGTGGTAGTGACAGCTGAAGGATATTAAGAGTTGACTTCACATCTGAGTTCTCTACCAATTACTAAAGCTTTCACCTCAGCTGCACCACAGACGTGACCTCATCATACTCCATTCTGGTATTCTCCTTGGTTTCAAGGCCCAGAAATTCGTTGCTTTGCACCAGCATTCTTGGCTATTAATCACAGGCTTCGGTTCCACACCCTTCCTTCTGTCATCTGCTCTGCTGTGTGATGAGCTCAATGCCTTGGAAGCAGGAAATACGAAAGACTTCTTCTTTCAGCAAACCTTGGATGCAACAGATGTTGTAGGCACACGAAACAATCTAGGACTCTCATAACAATGATTTAAGTTTGTTATATGAGACTTTAGATGCAAGGAGAGGGATCTTACTATGCTTTACAAGCATAGTAAGTAGGCTTTCAGTAGGAAACTGGTGACACCTGGAAATTTCTAAACTGAGATTTTTTAAATTATTTTTTACCCCAAAAAATGTTTGTTTTGGTTTGGGAGGCCTAAGAAACAAAAGGAAAGTAAATGATAGTCAGTGGAGCAAAAGAGTTCAATAAGGATGTCAGGTGTTTTAGGACAACCATCTTTAATCATAAGCATACCCAATTGCCCTATTCATTGAAACAAGTAAATATGTCAGGACGCTGGCTTAGCTAACCTGGGAATTCTTGATTGACCTACAGTGCATAAATGCCCCTTTCAGGTTGAAACAGGAATTTGGAAACATTGCATGGGTATGTAGGGTTAGTGCTAGGAAAACCAAAGCTCCCCTAGGCTGGATGCTTGCAAGGGATATCAACAGCAACAAAAAGAGCTTTTACTGCTACATTAGAAGTGAATGAATAAGCATGGAAAATGTGGCCCATTGTTAAATGGTTTGGAAGACTTAGTGGCAGGGGACTTGACTAAGGCTGACTTGTTGCCTTTTTACCCTAGTTTTTACCCACAAGATCTCTCAGGTCTCTGGGGGATAATACCCCACACCAGATGCAAGGAGCAGAGAAGGTTCCAGTAGTGGAAGAAGACTGAGTAAGGGATCTTGAGAAATCTCAATTCATACAAGTGTATGGGACCTACCAGAACACGTATAAGGATTCTGAGAGCTGGTTGATATAATTCTCTGTTATATCTGAGAGGATGTCAAGGCAAGACACTAATAACTGATGAAAGACAAATATTACACCTGTTTTCAAAAGATGGATCAATTCTAGCAAAGATTGTTTTGGGAAACATAAAGGAAAAGGTGATGGGAATAACAAGCATGGATTTATCAATACTATATCATGTTTGTCTTCTACAAGGCAATGACTAGATCTATGAATAGGGGGTGTCATCCACTTTCACTTCAGCAATGCAAACCTTGTATGCTAGTTGTGTCATTATGATCTAGATAGATGGATTACTATATGGGTTAATAATTGACTTGGATCATCAGGCTTAGAGGGTAGTAGTTAATGGTTCACACTTTGCCTGGAGGCTGGCTACAAGTTGAGTTTATCTTGGAATCTATACTGCTTAATATTTTCAATAACCCAGAGAAAGAAACAGAATATACCTTTACCAAGCGTGCAGACAACACCAAACTGCATGGAACGCTCAGCATGTGTGAGGACAAGCCCACCACCATTTAGGGGAAGATCTAGACAGTCTAGGGGAGGGGATTAACAAGATCATCATGAAGTTCAACAAATATGAATGCAAAGTCAAGCTTCTAGAGCAGAATAACCCATGCTTTGGTGCAGCATGGGAACTGACTGTGGGAGCAGCTTAACTGAAAAGGCCCGGGGTCCTGGAGGACAGTTGGTTTAACCTGAAGCAGTGGTGCAGCTTGGCCATGATGAAAACTAACAGCAAAAAAAAAAAAAGAAGATGTCAGCACTGAGACAGGTTAGGGAGAGATTGTGGGACCTCTGTTTTTGCAGGTGTCCAGTACCCAACTGGGCAAATTGCAGTGAATTCAATGTTACCTGCCTCTGAGCAGGGAATTGGAGTAGAGACCTTTCAAACACTCCTTCAATCTTAGCAAATCTGATTCTGTAATGTAAAGAGGCAGCATTTCTCTGGTAAGATTTAGCTGAAATGCATGTGAAAGTGGACAGAATTGATATGGAGCCTCGGTGAGGTTTCTTTAGGTAATTACCAGAGAAGGTTGGTATGCTTGTAAGCTATAAATGCCATTCAGGTTCTGACGCTGTGTGGGCACAGCATGGAAAAGTGTCATTCAGTGCCCGGTATCAGAGAAGCTGCCAGCACAAAAATCTGTCAGAAAATATCACTCAGTTTGTCCATCTCCATTCAAAATGCTGGTGGACTTTCCATGTCTATCTCTTAGTAAGCTTTTATCAAATGAAGATTTCTCAGAGGCTGAAGTCTTGGCCAGCTTTAATAATGCTTTCAGTAGAACAGCAAAAAAAAAAAAAAAAAAAAAAAATCATATTTTCTACAGAATTGCAAGCCATTCCTCCAGATTGTGAAAACATTTGCATCCTTTTGGCTATGTCTGTGTCTAAAGTGAAGGGCCAGCAAGTGCTTCCAAGCTTCTGGGTTATGTTTTCTTACTATTAGTAGTAGAAAGAGGAGAAGAGCATGCAGCATACGCTCCTTTGGACAGCAACTATGTGCCTTGTGACCTTTATACCGTATAAAAAACAAAATATTACTGTTCTCTCCTGGGTAATTAGGACACTTTTCTTTAAAAACAAACACACGCTCCTGTAAAGCCTTTTTAGAAATGTTCCCTAGTTTTTTGTGTCTCTGTTTGATGTTTGTTAGGTTTCTCAGCTCTTTTCACAGCCTATATGTATTGAATTCCCAAGTCAGGACTATATTTACTTCTTGAGTAGAAGACAAAATCTTGCATAGTCACTTATTTTTGTGCAGTGCAAGCAATTGGTAAAAGAAGCTGTGAGATGTCTAGTCTCATTGCCTGGCTGCTTTTCCAGCATATAACATATCTCCAACCTGTGTGCGTTTTTGTTTGTTTTGGGTTTTTTTCAACCTGCTATGACTACCAAGTACATAGTCGGCTGCATCCCATCGCAGAAGCGAGGTTATGAATATAATGGACAAAATTATAAGATAATGGTTGTTTAGGGACTGCCTACATCTCTGTAAACTAGACTTTAGCCAGACTAATGGTTAACATCTTGTTTCCTCTCACAGGCTGCTGTTTGCAAGTATGCAGTCGTGATTCAAAACCTGTTTTATAGGATATCAAAAAAACCCTAAGACTCATAAAGTGCCTTTTAGTTTATTGTGCCTTTAGCTTATTGTGGTTTAAAGGTGTATTTCTGCTGTCAACAGAAATATGAACTCTGTTGTGGATTATTAATTCTTAATTTATTTTTGAAGATAGTTAACTTATTTTACTGCAGCTAAGGTTGTGGCATCAAGCAGCAAAAGAGGAAATTGAATTTCCCTACAAGGACCAATGGCTCAGGGAATTTATGCTATACCTGGCAGTTAATTTTATGTTTAAAGAGAAAAAAAAGTATAGAGAAGCAATTCTGTGGAAGAGTTGTCAGTTTGGGAGAGATGTTGAATTAGGAAGACAAATGTGGTATGCCAGACTCGAGAACAGAAACCACAAATGTGGTATGCCAGACCCGAGAGAACCAGGAGGGTTTTATATTCATTGCTATTCAGCAGTGTATCTTTTCAGCAACTGAACTGCAAGATAAAGAGCTGAATGGGGATTCAGCTGATGGCTGATGCCATTTATGTGCTCTTCAGCACATGTTAATGCATAGTGTGCTCTGGCCAGGTGGTTCTCTCCCTCCCTGACTCATGCAAAGAGTTTGTTAGTCTGTGTTTAACAATGACAGGTCAGAGTGACTGATATCCGTGCTAGGTGCAGCCTGGGGCTGAAGTTGTTCCTGCTGGAACTAGCAGAGACTCAATGTATTGTGAGTACTTGGGAGAGCATCCGGTGTGGATTTAAGACAGCAATGCCTTGCCTCTTCTTGCAATCATCTCAGTTTGTTCATTGGGCCAGACACAGGTTTTATCATGTGCTCCATCACTCGCCCTCTTCAATGAAACCTGCTTTCCTCCTCACTCTATCAAGGATGGAAAGACAAATTTAAAGCAAGGAACTAGAACTTGTAGCCATTTCAGCTGACCTCATGCTGTACTGCTTCCTCCAGGAATTTCCATTTGAGTTTCTGCTTTCCTTCCACTCCCGATGATTCATGTGGTCTGAAGAGCTGCTGTGCATCTTTCCCTCTGACTCACTTGTCGCTATCTGAAACTTCAGCTCGGCTGATGTTCTTGCAGTTGCAAAATTGTCAGCCCACGCATGGATGCGCAGCAGCTCTTTGTGTATTCCTGGGCTCTTCTGCAAGACAGTACCTTGACTGGTCCCTGTATTCAAAGCATGCTCATGGGAAATATCAAAGGAAACTTTTTTTTTTCTTTTTCTTGATAATCTCTGGCACAAACCTGTATATATGTCTGTTCCTTGTATAAGGCATTGCTCTACTAGGTTGTCGCTAATTTTTTTTCCTTGCATAACTCTTATAAAAGCTATGTTTCTTCTTCTGTATGTGGGTGGTAAGATTATTTGGGAGGTTCTGGCAAGTATTAGGGAGTGTTAATCCCCAAGGGGCAAACCTTGGTTTTGGTTTTGGGTTTTTTGTTTTGTTTTGTGGGTGAGCAAGAGAAAATTTTAATCACAATGGAAACAAATCTCTTTGTATTTTGATCCATCTTTTCCCTTTTTCTTCCCTTTTAATCTTAATCACCCCTCACCTACTGACAGTCATTCTCAGTTTCTTCTTATTTGCTAAAAATTATATAAGAACCAACAGTTATAATTTTATAAGCCTTTACATATTGCATGGGGGCATTTCAGTGAATATGTATTGCATAGTACAAAGTAGACACTGTTTTATGTGTATAACCAGATTGAGAAATGTAAATATGCAGAATGATAAATGTAAAATTACTTTATAAGAATAATGTAGGATGAATGCCACATGGGTGATACTTTGTCTATTAGTCATTTTTTGCTTTAAATAACTTCCTTAAATTTCTCTTCAGTTTGAACTCAGATGTTTGTTTCTAAAATTCATCATTCATATTCATAATCAAGCAGGAATACGTAAAGATTTCAAAACAAAAACAAATATTTGCCAAAACCTACACCTTTTAAAGAGAAGAGTTATTCTTTTTGCTCAACTGTTTTGTTCTGTAACATGTGAGCTGTTCTTATAAACGGTGCCTAGTGGTTTGTTTTTAAAAATTGTTCTTAAAATTTTCATGTTTTCATGAGATAGAAAGCTTGTAAATTCTATAATCTCTCTTTAATTTCGGAAAAGAACTAAAATATATATTAATGAATCTGATAAATTTGTGTACAATATTATGAAATACTGGTTAAGCTGTGTGTATTGGAGGTCGCACAGTGGTTATGAGCTAGCTCACATCTTGACAAGAGCTCTGCAGCTTACTTCTCAGTGTTTGAACTTCTAGGCTTTGTAAGAGTGAGGGATGGGACAAGAGGTGTCATAAATGGTCCCATAGTTTACAGTATAAAGCAATAACAACTCTGCTGTATGCAGACCCCAAACCAGACCCCAAATCCATCAAACCCAAGCTCATGTTCCTTAGCTGTGCTAGCCTCTGAAGTCTGTTATTTTTATTCAAAGTGAATTAATTGAGTTCAGTGGGAGCTGCAGGTATGTGGCTTCTCTGAAAAACTGGGCTCTTACACTAACCAGACTAGCACTAACCAGCAGGCAGGAATTAATTGGCCTCCTTCAGCCTTTTCCACCAGTGACAGAAAAATGAAATTCTGCAACTGATGACACTGTTAAACCTGAGATACGCAGGATCAAAAAGGGCTGTATGGAGTACGTACTCTTGTTGTATGTTTAATTGTAAGGAAGAGATACGTGAGCAAGCAGGCCCCATATTCCTGGCCTTTGGAGCAACATTGCTTGGTGTAGAAGTCTAGCAGTTGACTTCTTTTTACATCAGCAGTAACAGTTTATAATGTTCAGTGTAAAGTGATACCTACAAGTTCCTTCCATCTCCCTCCTTTTACATCATCTTATTCACATAGGTTCAGCTATCCATTTCCAACAAGCTTCCCTTTGCAGTTCTTCAGTGTTTCTGCTCTGCTTAAATTTCTTTACCTTACCTTATTTTGTAGAAAAGAAGTCCTGACATCATCTCTGAGTTGCAGAGGGTATCAGTGTGAATTTTCCATCTGAGATCCATCTCTGGAGACGATACAAGCATGAGTGTCACCAAGACACTTTTGTTGTTAGTAACTAACAAAACAGGCAAAGCATTACCAAGCATAACAGAAATAAAATGGAGCTCTGTCCGTTTGATTCTCCCTCCCACTCATGAACTAATTGATACTTTTGACAAAGCAGGAAGGAACCTCTCTATGCTTTCAGTAAAACATAAGCAAAATCACAATGCATAACACAGCTTTACTAGTAAGTACTTTTAAAATACTGTAAAAGTTTTGAACAAAAGGTATTATTTAGTAATATTTAGTAATTTTCTGTATCTGTGATTTGGTATAACTGGAGACATTTCTGGAACTTATTTCACAGATGGGTTGAGATGGTTGCTCATAAACCATCTCAAAAAGTGTTTACATGGGTGCTTTTATGTAAACGTATGCATTAGTTAGATTTTTGTCATTGTTATCACTAAGGTTGCCCTTTTTTATGTACTTCAAGAGGAAAGGAGCATTATAATCCTGTTATTTTTGGTATAGGAATCTTAATATTTACAGGAAGTAATTCAATTCAAAGAAAAGTTATTTCAATTCTTATGACATCAGATAGGCCTGTTCGTTTTTGTTCCTTGCTTATCATTTTATAGGCGTCAAAAATGTGTGTTTGGATGTTTTGTAAAGAAGAAAACCACAGAGTTTCATATAACACTATGCTCTGTATATGTATATTTATTCTGAAAGCTAACAGTGTCTATTTCTGGACTAGTTTCTTATTGAAACAAAACTTATTCCTTTGACAATTTGAGAACATGTCAGCCAATTTCACTCAGTAAAGATATATCAACCTCTTTCCTTAAAGTAGGTAGCCTAGCACAGGAGAAAATTCCAGCACATTTCCTGTTGAAAGAGAAGCTGAAGTGTGAATTCATTCCTCTCATACACTGGAGAATCTGTTATAGAAAGGAGGTCAGTGTGCAGTCACTGTGTCACTTTGATACCAACGTCAGTCAACACTATATGCATGTAGAAACCAGGAATTTATTATTTCCAAAGTCCCCTGGCACTATTTACTTTTCACTCTAACACATCTCCCTCTTACATATATTTTTATCACTGTTTTCTGTGGAATTTATTTAGGCTGTACGCTTCCTGAGATAGAGAGTTCCTTTTCTGTTCTCTTCTTGTAGAATATCTGATATGTGTGCAAGTAGTGCCTAATAAGTCTAAATATCTATTAAGCCAAATTTTGATGTTTTTCATCACAATCTTCCCCTTTTTGCAAAAATGAGTGGTTTGTTGTCAGTACAGTATAATGCATTTGTCCTGTCTCCTGAACTAATTGTAAGTGATACGCCAGGATAAGTAAGTGTCTCTGTGATTTTTGGCCTTATTTCTCATGAGTTCTTATGGGACACTTCTCTACAGGTAAAACTTCAGTTTAATTCAAAGATTCTAAAATTATCATTTAAAGTTTGAAGTAATAGCAACTAACGCTTTGCAGTAGTTCCATTCTAATTCGGTAGGTCAGCTCTTCATTTCTAGAGGACTCTGATCCAAAGATGAGCTAAATCAAAGTCAGATTATCATCTGTCTGGAGTTCACCCATTTCAGGCTGCATGATTCCAGTTCACATCATGCTGATCAAGTATCCCATGTGTGCAGTAATGACGATCTAGCAGGAACACCAGTTAGGAGTAGTAAAGACAGAAATGGAATAGGTGCTTGTCTTTTAGCCTTTGAGAGAGAATTTCTGTAGGCTTGTGTTAAAGAATGATGGTTACGTGTTTCGGAGAGCTTTGACTACTTCTTCCTTGATTTATTTATGATTGAAGCCATGACAATTGGAAGATTTTTGTTTTCAGGAATATCGTAGAATAATTTGAACAGGGTTGAAAACCTGATGAAGTGCTTTGCACTCATATTCATCACAGCCTCTGCCCTCAGAAGCACAGTTTGAAAAGCAGGAATTTGAGAATTCTTTAAGAGTTTTGATATTGGGGGGGGGGTATCAGGGAAGCTAATAAAAAATATCTTAATACTATTACACTTAACCAACCATCAATGACTAAAAATGATTTGTTCAGACTTCATTGTTTACTGCTACTATGTTTCCTTTTTTCTAGCTCATACAACTTTAGGCTTATGGATGACATTTAAAGCCTATTTTAGTCAGTGTTATAGTGTGTGTCACGTTCTTGATGATGCTACATGCCTGGTTACCTGTGTGATCAAATTAAACCAGTAATTTTTCACAAATTTTGCACGGGATTTACAATGGAATTTTTTCAGCACAGATACGAGATGGACATCTCTACCATGTGTAAATATCATATATTCTTGGAATAGGAAGCATATTTATCTATCAGATCATTATGACAGCTAGTTACAAAATCTGATAAATCTTCTGACATAATTTCTGGAAACCTGTAGTAGAAGCAAATGAATCCATGTTATTTTCTATTTATTGGACAAAGAATTTCTTTTTTTCTGTAATTTGAAACAGCTGCTAGATCATTGTTCTTTTATTAGCATCATTTAATCCATGACTAAAACAAGCTGTCACACTTGTGCTTTATCCACTTGCATATTCTGGTAGATCATTGCAAAACTGCAATTCTGCAAACAAGAATTTTTGCTTTTTGTTATTAACAGAGCTCATAAGTAACAATTTTAAAAGTAGAGTAGGTAAGAACATTGTCAAGGCTTTGAAATATTCTGGTTTGAAATCACAATTAAATCAAAAAAAAAAAAAAAGTGCAAGCCATTAGAAAAGAAGTATTTCCCCAGTGCTGCCAGAAAGAGATCTTCACATATGAATATCAAGCACTCATGGAAAGTAAAAATTAGTTCTGAAGCTGCACAGTATATAAGTTCTCTTCTATTGATTCCTAAGGCAGTGCATTGAAATTGCTAACCAGCTAGGTACCAAGATGCATATATCATAAATCAGGCAGGTTCCGCTCATAAGTGAATAGTTCAACTTAGGTGCCATTTTCACCTCTGTTATGAAAAATAAATACTTCTGAAGAAAGGTGCATCAGCTTGGCACAGTTTTTAGTAATTCATCATTCATCATCATTTAGTAATTTAGTAATTTGGTCAATATCGCATGCAAGGAATCAGAGGAGCATAGGCACGAGCTTCTGTAACTCCTCGTCCCGTCACGTCAAGGTGAGCAACGTCGGCATCAGTCAGTGGAAGTGACGGAGCTCTCGGGTGACGACTGCTCAGTCAGAGTGGAAACGCAGGAGGTGAGATAAAGCAGTGGTGGAACTGGAGAGGCTGGCTTGCTCGGTTGTCCTGAGGAGCGAGCGGAGCGGAGAGGCAGCGCCGGGGTGGAGCGAGGTGGAGCTGCCCCAGGCAGCCCGGAGCACTGTGAGAACTGGGCCAGGGCAGCGCCGGGCTCGTGGAGGGGAGGCCGGAGTAGCCAGAGGCAGGACGGGCAGAGCCGCAAGGGGAGGTGAGAAGCGGATGGGTTGAGGCTGTGCCGGGTGATGTCGGCCAGGAGGAGGCCAAGGAAGGAATGGCACAAGGAGGGGAAGGTGTGGGGCGGAAAGCAGCTGCAAACTCAAAGGGAGGAGGCAACTTGCTCCTTGCTTCATGTGTAAATACTGAAAAAAATGGTATTGCTGAACAGGATGGTTAAGGAAATGGCCACGGAAATAGGAATCACTTGTAAGCCAGCATGCATGCTGACTGACCAGCAACACTCTGAAATTAAATACTTCAGTGTTGACCAAATGTTGTTATCAGAGCCAAAAAAAAAGTAGCCATGCTTGCCATGGCTGTCACTACCAGCTTTTTGCTATATTCCCATCAGGAGACCTCTAGGATAAACCCATTGACAACTGTTGCAACACCTTTGCTCTGTCCTGTTCATCTGGGGTACTATAATCCATTTTTGCATGCATTCTTCACAAATATACTTTAACCTTACCATTTTCCTTCCTCTACAAATCCAGAAGTGCCCCCTAGTATTTCTTGGGAAATGTTATTGCAGTATCTCTTTTTAAAAAACTAAAAGCAGATTTGATGGACAGACAGATCAGTGAGGGTGGAGGGAACAGGGTGGATTTTAGTGAGTGATGACAGAGCTGCAGTTTTTCTAGCAGTACAATCTTTCTGTTTTTTTGAGCTGAGGCTTGGTGTGGAGGGTTAGTATTTATAACACAGGAAGCAATTACGAAAACCTAATTCTCCATTCCTGAGACTAGGGGACATGGATGGCATTTTCAAAATAATTCAGTTCTGCTTTGCAAATTGAGTGACAAGATTTTTAGAATGTCTCGTGGTGAAAATAAAAATTTCTGCAATTCAGTGGCCTGTCATCCTTTCTCCTGGCAGCTCAGGAATGCCTATGACAAATATTCCATGAATTTACCCTCCCAAAGCTTATGTTCTATTTTAATTCAAATGCTCCACCCAGTGTGAGGCACCTTAGTGAGGGTGCTTTAAATGTTTGACACTTCCATTCCAATGCAGATGTGTGAGAGTTTGAACCTTAAACATAATTACTTTTATTTCCCTGACCTTTCTGTGTATCTTCATTTACCACTGCACTGTTTGGCAGTTGTCCTTTCAGTACTCCAGGCATGGTGCAGGACCCAGTCATGTTAGCGGGTTGGCATGATGAGCAATTTTCACATACAGTGATAGAGCTTAACCTATCTTTATGGCAATGTGTCTATGGTAGAATCCCAGTTTGGAAACTCTTTTGTTTGGAGATAGAGAGGAGTTGTTGAAAGAGTTTAGAAACTCTTTCTGTTTGCTTCCTTGTTTTTCCCCTTTGCAAAAAAAGCTCCTGATCTGTTCTCATCGGTGGATGCTGTATTTCACCCACATCAGTTTATTGTGAGTCTGTGGAAGTGAAGCAGCTGTGAATTTGTTAAAGCAAAGTCATAAATAAATTACCTGAACTCAAAATTTATTCAGGTACTTTGTTCTAGTGTATTTAACATGAAGCCATATAAACTCCCTGCATGCTTTTCCCCTTCACTTATAAAATAGACATAACTTTTATCTATACTGTTCAGGGTTGCTAATGTACATTTCTACAGCAAATCCCACACTGCAGCCCCAATGGACATGTGCACTGAGCACTTAGCTTATACTTGGATCCTCTGAGCTGTCTTAACACTTCTTCCATCCAAATGGAAAAGCTTCAGCATCTCATTTACTTCTCTTTTTGCTTGACTCTGAGCTGGGACCCCAAATGCACTTGGGGCATTAGCCCACAGCCCTGGACAGGGGATAAGAGCTCCCATCATCTCCTGCATGAATGTAAGCAAGACACAAGATGCAATCAGATCTTTGTTCTTACTGCCTTATAAGCCACTGTTGTTGGACCAGCTCTGAATGGTTTTTGTTCCAAGATGCTCCATCTCCCTTCTCCTGAGCAATATGTTGCAAAAATGAATGAGGACATAGGGGCTGCAAATAGTCTTTTACCTTACTTACAGCAGCTGCTGTACTATGCACGTGCATTTTACCATAGCAGCTATTATGCTGTGTGAAGTTAGCTTTAATCCATAGAATTATGAAGTAATAATTTTGGAAAAATAATTTTTAAAAAGACAGATAACTGTAATATCTCCTATGAATTTGTTTGCAAAGGGGAAGCTGAGTTGCATATACTCTTGAGTTATGGTGCTTTTTCTGCCTCTCATCATTCCAGATTTTTGTATCAAGAGATCTTTTGCACAGGCTGGAGTCATTCCATTAGTCCATAAGGGAGATGTCTGTATGGGCACATAAAAATGTAAATTCAGTTTAGGATAATTAAGATTCCAAATGAGAATGAGGGGAGGCAGATCTTTCCCTGTGGAATGAGAAAGAATGTAAAACACGAAAGGTTACCAGAGTTCCCTAGTATTATTTTAGAAGTAACTATGAAGTCTGATGTATCTGAACGTTTGCCTACATGAATGACTCCTTAGGTTTTGTGAGGAAGTAGATATGTGAGACATGGAGCAATTATTTTTCCCACTGGAACTGAGACTTGGTTCTGTGTCAGTTGATTTGTACCATAAGGTCTAATAGCAAGGTGATTTTACTTTGCACGTGCAGACTTTCCTTAGTAGTAATACTTATTGCTGCCATATGGTACATTGAATGTGCAGTTACTGAAGTGAGTTCAACTCAGTGAACTGAAGTTCTCAGAAGAAATTTGAGATCCTTCTGCATTGCAGTTGAGAGAAAAACTTGCCTCTTTCATTGCTAGTTATTTGCCTGACTACACAAATAAATTCATAGAAGGTACTATAGAAGATCATGACCTTAATTACATGCTCATGTTTCTAACTATTTTTTTGGAGATATAGAAGTGTAGATATGAAACATAAGGTGTTCTGGAAACATCCGTTTTATGGGATTTATTGCTAGTCTACTCAGAATCATGACAGTTTTCTTATGAACTTATTTACTTGTTTATATAATGCAGTCAGGAGGAAAAGAGATATTTGCTACAAAGCTGACCTCATCTGCTCATGAGCCACAGTGATAGCAGCAATTTTTTTAAAGTGGATTTTTTTTTTAAAATCTGAGATTTTAACCCAAAGCGGGGTGGGGGGCAGGGAGTGGAAATCACTGTATTGAAATACAGGAAGAAATACTTATTTTTAGAATGCTTTTTTAATTTAAATGCTTGGATTTCTGCAAATAATGTTCATCATCTATCCTTCCCCAAATCACCTTCAAAAAAAGGTTTTTCATCTTCTCTGTGAAATTTAACTTTGACTTGTGTTTTACTTATCATGTATGGATTTAAACAGCTACTTTTCTTCCAGGAATATAAGATTGTTTTCTTTGTCATTTAAAAAAATCTTTGTATTTTAATGGATTTGGAAATAGCATTTTTTCCAAGAAAAGTGAGCTTCCTTCTGGGTTTTATTGCTAACACTTATATTTGGGAAATAATACTGATGCATACATATACTTTTGTCACTCTCGATTTAAACACAAATGCATTAGGCTGTTCAGGACTTTGCATGCTGGATCAGAACTTCAGCACATCCCTTCTGTGTGCTCCTGCCTAGTCTTTGCTCTATATTATCTGTACACAGTGAGGGAGAAAGGAAACTCATATCTACCTCAGTACTTCCCAAATTTAGGAGCACAGGCACAGATGTATAAACAGAAGTGACACCCTTTTTTTGATCAGGATTTTGTTCAATGATTTGCAAAGAGTGATGAAAAGATTAGGTCCTCCAAATGTGGAGAGCTGACAAGGATTAGTCTTGTTGACTTTAGTTTAGATTTAAGCAGAAGCTTTATGTGCCCACTTGCTCCTTCTAGGATCCATGCATCAGAGGAAATCTCTATGTTCTTGCATTTCTGTCTATGTAAAAAGTATATTCACTATTTTCAGCAACTTGTGGCTTTTTTTGTCCCATGTTTCACATAATTATGAGTTCTTAAAACTAAAATAAAATGGAAGAATAAGTATCAAAACTTAAAGGTGTCTTGAGATGGCATCTTCTATAAAACGGTTTTATTTAGGGCTGATGTTACACCATAATGTCTTAAAGGCTTTACTGGAGCCTGTTACACTATTAGCTAGGCCATTCTATTCTAGAATTATTTAAGGATTTAATAAAATCCTAAAACTGGCACAATTGCTTTCTTCAATCTCTTCCTAGACAATATTAGTCCTGACTGTACGTGGTATACTGCTGTCAGAGTTTTGTTTGTGTTCGACGTAAACACTTCCATTGATCTGCTCTTACCCGTAAGAAGATCTTTCTCTTGTCTGGTTTAGATGTCCTTTGCTGTGACCTAAGTATTTTGCTTCTTGTCCAGCGTGCTGTTTATTCCCTTCCTCTTGCAGTTATATTTTACATATTTGAAGACTTTTTCCTCATCCCTGCTTGGGATTTGCTCTTCTCTTTATGCTGAATGATTCAAATTCTTTCCTTGTTTCCTCATAACTTCCTTGACCAGTCTCTATGGTTCTCTTCCTAGATGTCTTCAGTTGGTTCATGCCTTCCTTCTCAAGAAGTATTGCTTAAAGCTGAATGGAGTACATCAGCTGAGACCCTCTCTCTGCTTAGTTTAGTAGCACTGAATTAAGTGGTGGTGTAATTTGACATTTTGCCTTTGACGTTTTTTTCTTAAAAGATGGCTGTATTTCTAACTTCATTTTACTTTAATACTGCTTTCTAAAGAGTTGCCTGCCTTCTGAGGGTACCCTTCTGAGTGCAATTTTGCCTTCCTGAAATTTGTTTTCCTGCTGTTCCATTTCCTGCCTTTTCTAAGTCTCTTGATTTCTAGAATTTTATGATCAGCATAATGAAAACTTTGAGTTAAGATACTCTAATGTCTACTTAAACTAATTCCAAGATGCAGTAATGTTTTAAGTATTGTTTTTAAATTTGTCCCTCAGCAACAGGGGAAGAAATAATCATGAAAGTAAGACAGAAAATGACTTGGAGAATGACCATAAGTGTTTGTTTTCATGAGCAATGGGACTAAGAAAGCCTGATTTCATCTTATTTTGTGCAAGGCATCTTCCACCACCCGGTACTTTGCAGCTTTCCTACCACCTCTTTTTCTGTGTTTAGCCCAAATAGAAAGTGTGTCTTGTCCTGTGTTGAGAGCTGTGTAAGTGCTGGTTCGTTATGTGTGTGTTTCCATATTTTACTTCCTAGCATAGATAAAGAGCCAACTTGTTCTCTCTCCTTCAGTGTATGCGTGGATTTGGATCTCTTTCCGCTCTTGCAGTCAGATTTTCATGGGGCTTTCAGGAAGCTCATATCTTAAATAATTCTTTCCTTTTCGCAGATTTGATTGAAACTGGTCAATGAGTTCAAAAGGAAACAGAAGGATGACATGAGGATATATTGCATTGTTTTCTTAGGAAACAGGTTAAAGTTACTCAATTTCAAAAGCAAGTTCAGAGGACATTTACTTCTTGCTCTGCTTTTGAAAAGATGCCTTAGCTGAGCCAAACAAAACATGTTTCAGTCACCTCCTTTCCTTATTATGTTTGCACCTGCTTTCTGCCTCTTGAATTTCTGACAGGCTTCGTTTTCCAGATTCTTGTCTTTTCAACCAGGAACCACAGATCTCAGATGTTTTGACTAAGTTGATGTGGATGTACTGATGAAAATTAGGGCCATATGATGAGATGAGGATTGTCCATACCCAGACTGCTGTAAACCATGGGAAGAGCACTTTTTTTGAGGGTAATTTCCTCAACTGTAGTACTTACAGGAGTTTAGATGACAGAATGCCAACAGTTCTGATATTCAGTGTCATGACTTGCATAATTACTGGAAAAGATTATTAAGAGCGTTTTGATGTGTAATGTACCAAAAATAATCATGTAACTCTTTTTTCATTTTAATTATTTTTCAAGTTATTGAGGTAGAAGGACATTGCAATTATTTTGTTTTGAGCCCTAATATATAATTAACTGATTTAATAATGGTTGGTAAATATCATTGCAATTATATATGCATTAAAAAATCATCAAGATATAGATCGTCTTCTGATTGTAAATGACAAAAATAAATACAAACGGAAAGAGGAGTAACTTTTGGATATTAGTGCAACTATTGTACTACCCCTGCTGTCCTGGAAGAGTCCTTTCGCAAGTTGCTAATAGAAATACAGTTTTAGAAGGGGAAAAAAAAATAAATAAAAGCTGATTGATTGTCAGTTGCTAAAATATGCATTTTTCCCTCAATTACAGCAAAATCTTAAAAGAAATACTAGACTGCTTTTGTACTTTAAATTGATGTGAAGATTGTGTAGATTCCTGAGTCAAGTTTCTCTCTTTTTGAGAGAAAAAATATTTAGCTGCCTCACTCTACTTTTCAAGAAGTTAAAGAAATATATTTTTCTCTTAAGAGAAGGTGGAAGTCCAGATTTTGCTGTGTTGCATGTTTTCTCACTGTTCCTATTGTGATCTAAATTAGAGCCAATGCTAAAATAAAAAACAGATTTTTCCTTGTTTTGATTTTTTTCTTAATGTAAAAAAGCATCTCCCATTAGAAGATTAGCATCTCTGGTAAGTGCACATCATTTATTCTACTTTTACAGAAATTTATATTACTTCTGTTTTTATAGTACATGATATGTTGTGTATCACGCTCAAATTGTAGCTAGTCAATGATCCTGTTTCTGATGGGATTCATGCTGTAGTCCTCAGAGGAACATAGGAAGAAATCATGTGTGCTTAACTCTCCCATACTGATAGCACTTTTCCTTGTATTGCTTGCGGTTTCAATTCTATTTTTTATACAATATTACTGAAGTATTTGATTTTTTGGGGGTCATTGTTATACTTTTACTCAAGTTTTCCTCCAACTATTTACAGTGTTTATTTTCCTTGCAAACTCTTAAAAATAAAATCAGTTTGGGAGCCAGTGTTGCATACAGTTTTTTGGATTTTTTTTCCCTCCCAAAGTATACCATTTTGAGTCTGTTAGAATTGAATTTCAATGGTAACTCACCTCTTACAAAAAAAAGAAAAAAAGATAAAATTTCATTGGAGTTTCTTTGCAGCTTACTTTATGCTTGACTTACTAAAACTATGCTGTATCCTCTACAGATATATTCATATGGGCAGCCAAGGTCAGGGAGAAAAAAAACACGGTGTCAGGATGCCTAATGGATGATACTTTGCTTAGCTCAGCACTATAACCTGACCTGAAGTACTATGATTAATTTTATTCTAATTAATCCTAACTTTTTATCACAGAGTTATCTCCTATCTGTATATTTAAGAGCTATCTATAGCTGTACTTTTACTTAGATAACAGCTATAGATGTGTAATTTGATACAGCTGTACCTATATCTATATTTATCACTATCAAAAAGGTAGAGTAAAAGTCAAGAAACAATGACAGGATATGCAGAAAGAAATTCTTAGTGATGAGGCATTTGAATGGGTCAGAACCTTTTAACTTAAGGGTCCTGCTAAAAATATACAAAGAGGTAAATAGGCTACAATTTGTGGAGTAAAACAGGATTCCATTCCTACAAAACTATGTTGCAGATGAAACATCTATACAGATTACAAGTTCAAAAGTTGTTAAGATATATATTATTTTGCAAAGCAAAAGAAAATATTTTCAAAAGGAATAAAATGCCAAACCTTTAGCAAAATAGTATTAGTTGGTGAACCCAGATTATTTTGTAAGCTTTTTTCGGGGAGTCTCACTACATCATCTGAGGCTAAATAGGCTGCAATCCATGTCATGTTGCTGAGTTGCGTGGTCAAATCAGTGCACCATTTATGCCAGTTCTGGTGTTGGCTTTGGCATGATCCATCCTAGTTTAATTATGCCCTGGAGACTGTTGCCAAGTTGCCTAAGCGTTGTTATATGAATCCCCACTCGATTACTTAAGAAAGTTTCTTTTGTATTTTAATGTGTCAAGTTATTTATTGTCTCAGCTTTGTTCCACTGCAATGTACTGTGAGACTGGTTCATACTGAAGAGCCAGATTTATAAGCTGGTTATCACTTTTTTCTTTCTCAATTTCATCTGTCTTAAGAAAAACTGTGTCATTTCTAATAAACTACTTTATTCTGAACTTTTTTTTTTATCCCAGACTCTTTTTTTCATGTTATACATCTTATCCCAGTTCAGGAAAAGACCTTATTTGTCTGTCTTCTGTATTTCTAATTCTCCCACCTGTAAAACTAGTAACATAAACTCTTCCTAAATCACTTTAATTATTCTTTCCCAGCTGTTTTTGAGAAATTCTATCTCCATCATGAAATGTCATAATCAGAAAGTTCCCAGCATAGCATCTCTCCTTCCTCTCCATTCATAGTATGACATAAGATATCTATTTACATATCATTTAATTTTTAATTTCCTTGGAAAAGATAGGTTAAGTGCTAAAATTTAATCAGCTATGACTCTGTGTTAACAAAATTGGGAATTATTTTCTTTGACACCTTTCTGAAATATGATATGAAATATGATAAATGAAACTCCTTGCAATAAGAGAAATGTCTTAGCATGTTGTTTTGCCTAACCTGTGCATAATTTTCAGAATAATTAGAATAATGTGCAAATTCTTCTAATGCTGTGCAACTTTGAGATAGGAAGAGTGATTGCTGTGAATTAGATTTGTGTTCCTTGAACAAAGGACTCTGATTATTATGCATTATGCATTATTATGTATTATGCATTCCCTAAGTCTTCATCAAAACTACCCAGGAAGCAATGATGGACTGGGACTCTTCTTAAAGTTTAAGCATGTGAAGATTGAAATTTCTAATGTATTTAGCATGATCTAGGAAAGTCCAGAGATGCATCCATTCTCTTATGAACTATGCCTCTTACTATTTAATGGGTTCTACTTGTTACCAGGGTCAAACCCTTGCCCTCTTTCAAGTCAATGTACTACACAGTGAGCAAAAAGTGGGTTCAGTGACATTTTGGCCATGCAAGCCTAGTGTGTAAGACCTGTCTGTTTGCATGCATAGGGAGAAGAATGATGCTAGTTAGAGAATTTTTTGGTGTTCCTTGCAAAGTCCGTATGTGGGAAACTGAATTGATGGATTGAAGCACATAGGTTTTAGCCCAGAGTCACTACTAGCTCAAATCACTAATGCTCTGCTTAGATAATCACAAGTGTCTTTCTACTCTTCATTCTGTCTTCCTTCTGTTTGGCCTTCATTCTGACATATAGCAGTTTCTCCTGAGAAATATACATGTATATATAATATGCGTGTATCAACCTATTGTTCTAAACATACATACTTACATATACACATATATATGTGTTCATGAACACTAAGTCACTTCTGGCAGAAATTTCTCTCTTAGTGAGTGATGCATAGAAACTGAAGACCTTTGAAGAGATCCAACTTCAGCTTTCTTTTTATTTATTCTTAAAGCCAAAGGCACACGTATGAATGATCAGCAGAGGTTCTGACATGGACAGGCAGCGTGAATTTTGCAGGTCATTGTGAGTTTGGAAATAACAGCAAACACTTGCTGCAATTAGGTGCTGTAAAATGTACCAGGATTGCTCTAATGTGTGCGTCTTAGTTCTTTGATCTGATTCAACACACCAGGCTTTCTGCTCTGTAATTGCTGTAAGGTTAGGAAATACGCTCCGTTGTTTGTAAGCATCTCTCTGGGTAATGAACTTACTTGTTTTGTCTCTAAAAGTCATTAAATTCTGTCTGTGCCCTCATGCTTCCCAGTTATGTCAGAGTGAATCGATTTTGAATTGCCTGGGAGTCACGACAGACATGGTAAGAGCTGTGTCTGTCCTGATACATATTGGCCTTTCTTGCTACTGTCTCTTGATGTTGCTTGTCCTGTACAGATGTTAGGCCAGTGAGAGAAGAATGCTTTAGTTAGCATTGGATAGAATTTGCTGTAGGCTTTAAAAAAGTACCATTTACAAAAAAAAAAAAAAAAAAAAAAAAAAAAAANAAAAAAAAAAAAAAAAAAAAAAAAAAAAAAAGTGTTGCCGCAGATTTGTATCCTTTTCCTCTCCTGATCATTGCATTGTGTCTTTATGGTTTGCTACTGACCAAAAGCGCTTCAAGTAGAACCCTTCTCATTTGTCTCAGGTTTGTGTGCCATCCACCTAAGCTTTTATGTTGTGAAGAGGTACATACACATGGCTCTACTTTAGAAAAGCTTTGTAATGTCACCATTCTGCAAAGTTCAGTTCTACTTATTGGACCAATTTCATAGTGGATTTATAAATTTTGGAGAATTTTCATGTAGCAGATAATTTTCTTATTGGCTGCAAACAATAATTCATTGATGTTGAAACATATATTGGTCATACTATGTGCAGAGCTAGAAATTCATATTGTGAGATACCAAGATGAGAAATGTCTTGAATGAAGACATCTTACAAGTTACTTAAAAACATATAAAATTAAGACAATGACAGGTCCTCCTTACAAGCCCATCTCTGTTTCAGCTTTAAGCCTTTTTCCAGTGTTTTCTCTCAGCTTACCGGCCTCTATGTCCTTCCAGCCATCTGTGCTTTGCTCAGAAATACCTTTTTGACTATTTTTATTTATTGTCTTGTGTAATGGAGTTATTTTTGACATATTTCTGACAGGGTCACTAATGGCATTATTGGTAAAATTCCAATTTATTTGGTTAAGGGCTCAATTCACAAATTAAGTATTAATATAATCTGCGATTTTCTTCTGATGTTAAGCAAGCTGTATTCTTTACATAGACTACTGCTTAAATTATTATAGGCTATATGTCTGAGAGACAAGGAATTATAAACTATTTGTGTTGCATCTGGAACAAGTATTCTCACCATGAAGTATGTACTCTGAAAAAAATACAGTTAGGGTGAGGTTTTGTGGGGTTTTTTTTTTCCTAATTTTAAAACAGCATTTTATATTTGGCAGGATATTTTTGTATTTACTTGTCATTCACATCTGAATTTTCATAGTATTAGTGTCATAGCCGGTATGGCAGGACTTAATTATTTGATGCAGAAAAAATTTCTTATGAGGTGAATATGTTCATATCACTTGTGCTTGACTGGTAACATGGTGAGAAGCGTGGCAAGTGAAGATTGGTGCCTTTGCTAGTATTTGCTTGCAGTACGCTGTCGTGAATGGGATGCAGCGAGGCTGAAAGTTTAGTTGTGCGTGGGTAACAGCTGATCAACAAAAGCCATTTCCTGATGACCATGAAAAGACATGATCCTCATACAAACATAAAGTAACAGTGCAAAACAAGCAGCAGCAGCTAATACTATTTACGAGGTAAGTTTTTCAGAGTTAATGAGTTATTATATTTCATAGCCCTGGTAAGTTCCTGGATTCCTGAGTACCAAAGTTACTTTGAAGATATTATATATGTTCCTAAACCTTCGGGACAGTTTTAGAAGGTTCATTTTTTGTCTTGACAGATCATTATCTGGTGTATATTCTTTCTAAGACTTAAGCATGAATTAGTGATCTACTAATGATTCTACACATACACAGAAACAAGGAATAAAGCTTTTAAGGCTGCTTGATCTTAACTGTTTGTGTAGTGTGTGACTTGCACTTTCTTGTGGCCTGGTCACGTTAAATGTGACCACATTTCATGATTAATTTAAGGTTTGTCTATATAGTTCAATAAGTTATGAATTCTCCCTGTCAGCATCCTTGGTTTCTCTCTGAGATCTGAGCTTCTAATATGTCTTAACAGGGAAGATGTGCTTAAAGGATTTTATTGCCTGTGACTGAGGAAGTCTGTGAGGTAATCTCAATCTGTGTCAATGGTGTATTCATTGTAGGAAACTTTTGATTGTCATTATTTCAGTTTTCTTCTCCCTGGGGGACTGTGTTTCTAAAAAGCAACCTGGGAATACCCTGTCTTCAGCCTCTGTTCCAGAAGGCACAAATCTCTCCAAGTCCCATGTTCTACCTGCAGCTGGATTTAACTGTCTTCATCCTGGAGGACATAAACTTACATATATTTAGGATCTCTTGCTTGCAATGTTAGCTTGGTCTAGAACCAAGACACTTTGCAAGCCATCTGAAAGCAATTGGATTGAAAGGGTTGCATCAGTGATTATCAGTCTGTGCTCCTATCAGTTTTTGGCACTAGTACTGCTCTAATCTGCTCTCAAGATTTCAATGGCCTTCTGAAATTGATATTGAGCAAACATGGCTCTCATTTGTTTCACAGTTTTCAACACCTGCCTCTTCATATTCATGTCTGTCTTGGAAGCTGAATGTGGATCAGTCAGCTTGCATTATGTTTTTATAGGTTTTATGCAACAACGTGATAAAATCTAATTCAGAAACAGATGAAACGTCCTTCTTAAATGGAAGGAGAGTAAAAAAAACTTTTATCTGTTTCTGGATCAAATTTCATTCCTTGTGGATAAGTAATATTTAGAAAAAAAAAAGACTATATTTTTCTCCGTGTAGTTTTACTCCATGGTTATGGCTATCCTGACATACTGCTAGTATATTGGAAGTGACCATAATGGTTCACAAAATGTTTCATAAAGAGAAATTTCAAAAGAAGATTAGGATTTCTGGATTTCCTTAAGGTATACGATGTTGCTCCTGAGCAGACTTGTGTGAAAACAAGTTATTCAGATCTCAGTTTCACAGGAACAGTTCTGCTGATGTGATTTACTCCTAATTTATGGCAGCATAAGCAGTTACTTCTGTATTAGTAAACTAATCAGAGCCACGACTCAAATTTAGTAATGTCTCCATATCATCTTCATGATATTTAACTGATAGCTGATGTCTTAATACATTTGTGACTTATTCCAGCTGTGTGAAATACCTGAACAGAGAGATTTCAGAGAGTACCAAAGTGAGTGAGAAACAAGTGTCTACAATTATAACACTCTTCTTAATATCATTTAGTTGAATATTATTTATTATCAATATTTTATAGTTATTTTTTCATTGGTAATGAACATATTGTGTTTTGCACCTTACTACTTTCAAAGTAAGAAATATATTTCTGGCTTTTCTTGCCAGAAATATATTTAACAGACTGGAGATCAGTTTATTTTTGAAGGGAGCTATTTTGGTTAGAATTGTGTTTCTGTTATGTCTGATATTTATACTGATGCCAGTTGTAATACTTCTAATAGTCTGTTTTTCTTTTCAATTTTTACATTTAAAAAACTCAAGAGGTTAGGATGATGTTCTTCATTAGGGAAAAATATTGTTTTTGTTTCAAAATGTTTAGTAACGGTTAAAGATTGGGACTATAAGAGTACAGGATTTAAAGCTGCATGTACTAATTTCATTGCCAAAGCTTCTGTTCACTACATTGACGTCAAAATTTTGCTCATGAGTTCTATTGCTGCAAGTGTCCTTCTGGAGACCAATAATGGTCAATGATCCATCTGCCAGTGTGGCCTTCAGTCTCAGGGGAGTAATTAATGGCTGATTAGTGATCTGTGGATGATTAGCAAGAAATTACTTTGAATTGGAATGACAGAAGATGTTTTGAAACAAGACAATGAAATGTGGATTAGTATTTCACAAAGACCAAAGGATATTTACTCAAGGTTTTTAGAACATAAAATTACTGAGTGACTCAGATGATGCACACCTTGTTTGCTATTGACCGGAGAAATGGAAGGTCAAAAATAAGATACAGTTTTTGAAAAGGTGGCTGGAGAAATACAGGGAATGGTCTATCAAGGATGTCTAATCAGTCCTGTGCTCTTTAACATATTCACAAAAGGTCTAGGAAAAAAAGGAGTGAGGAGAAATAGGTGATAATATGAGCTGACAATGAAGAATTCTTTGTACAAGCGACAAATCAATCCTGGACCCCAAGATGTGCAAAAGGTTCTCATGGTACTGTGTGCTACTCATAAAATGATAAACAAAATTGCATGCCAGCAAATTAAAGGACGTTTTGGAAGAGAAGAATAATCTTATGAACAAAGATAGAGGTATGCTCTAAACTAACTATTGCTGCTAAGGAAGGGATTTATTGTAATCATTAGGGATATTTCTGAAACTGTGAACCCTGTGGCAAAAGGGCAGAGAGGATGTTTCCAATCTTCACAAAAGTAACTGAAAGCAAAACATAATTTCATTTACAGATGTACAAATCCACATGATGCCCTCAAGCTTTATATCAATTTTAATTCCCATATCCTGAAGCTCAAAATGTTTGAACTAGACAGAGTGAAGAGAAGGATGAGCATTAAAATCTAGATTTTTTTCCCTTGTGTGAATTATTAGAGTGGAATAAAAATAAATACATTAAGACTTCAGTGTGGGAAGAAATGAGTGTAAGACAAAGTCATTCAAATACAGAAAATTTTGATTAGCATAATTGATTGAACAGAACAACTTAGCAGGGAACAATGACCATAAATCATCAAATTAAATTATTAGGAAGTTTTATAAATCAATCACAACAATTCACAATTCATTTCCACAATATTCATGTGTTTGAAACACTCAAATTACTTATCAATTTCTAACTATTAAATGTGACATGCCTCATGAAGATTTTAAGCCACAAATTTGGTAGAAGCTGGGAGAATATACTCAAAAAAGTATCATTCTTTGCATCTGCTTTTGTAATCTTTGCTTGACCATCTGCTTCTAATTGCCGAGGTGGAGGTTGTGGATCTAGAAAAAATACTGCCTGCTATAGGTATTCTCACAGATAAGAATATGATTGCGGGTGCGAAATTCAAAAGAGTACCCAATATGATCTCCAAATCAAAGATATCTAAGAGATGCTGTATTTGATTTTGGTGCTACCATGAGGAGTATGATTACATCCATCGTCACTAAACAGATGCTTTAAATGTATAATATCCGATTCCAACTCCTTCTTTCCCAGCAAAACTTCATGATAATATATAAAAATCCAACAGTACCTTAACATAAAATGGCACTTCACCACTGATCGTTTTGACTTGCTTGAAATTGTTGAAATTCACCACAATGTTCAGCCACTCTGAGGACTGGATCTAAAGGTTTGTCCATGACATGACTCTTCAAAACTGGCAAGTTCACTTGCTTATTCCAATCCTGAGACTATTCACATTTTTGTGAGTGTAGGGTTAGATTAAATGACTCATTTTTCCTCCTTTTACATTTTAAAGAAGCTACCTTTTCAGAAGGGAGAAGGAAGAGGGAAGGGAATTTCATTTACTCTGCCTTGTTCTAGCTGACATTTGGATTTCATCATTCATAAACCATCACCATTTTAGAAAAGGGCATCTTTGACATCAGTGACGATCTGCATTCTTATGGTACTGTTGTAGAATTTATCCATGAGGTATGTGGATCAGAGTCTGCTTGCATCTTCTTAGTTCTTTCATACAATGTGCTTTCTACTAGCCATTTGTATTAAGAATAATAGTTAATGCTTACATGGTTTGCTCCGTATATCATTAATGACTGCCTAAAAGAGCAGCAGCTGATCCCAGAAAAAGATCTCAAACTAAAGCATTCTAGCTCTGCAACAGATGAGTCCAATATAAGCCAAAGTGTCCTTGTTCCTGGACAAATAAAATTAAGAGAAAACAGCAAAGTGTTTCTTAATAAGAATGAAAAAGAGAATCATCCTGCTAATTCCTTGGGCTCCAGTTCATTATCACCTCAGGTTTTGACAGACTACTCTGTCAAATGAATTGCCTTAGCTGACCATAAATATGCTCTTAGCTCATAGTAAATATAATGTGACTTAGCTTAATCCTCAATGAAATACTTAGATTGTCTTGTCACATACACAGATCTATTATATAACTTGACTATGTGTTTAATCCATTCTTATAAAATGTTTTTCATGATAAATAGTTTGGGCTAAAAGGGTAGTTAATTTTTAGCTAGGAGTGAGTGTGTAAAATTGCCTCAGAGATCCGTCCTCACACAGTGAGAACCAGCTTTGAAAATTCCTTCTTTCTTGCATGTCTTTGTTTCTTTCAAGAGTCTAAATATTCTTTCTTTTTTTTTTTCTGTTTGTTTTCCAGAAAAAGCTAAAATTAGCAGGTTAAAATTGAAATCAAACTTTTTTCTTGATAAAGGCAGCCTAATGCAATTCAAAAGTCAAGAATATACATTCATCTGAGAAGTGGAGGGAATTTACAGTTGTACTTAATGTGATCATTCTGACTCAGCCTGCTATATTGCCTAACTAGATAATTAACCTTTTTAGTTCATCCATCCTACAGGCAGCAATATATTAATGGCATTTCTTCAAAAATGTTAACATACTTTATAACATGATTAAAAATTATGTCTTGATTTTGCAGAGGATGCAGTTCTCTAAATGAGATTGTTTTTTGATTTTTTTCAATTAGATTGGACAGTAACTGGAAAGCAATAGTAAATGCTGTTAAATTTTGCAGAAGGGAATTCCTTTTTCAAAAGAATATCCTGAAAAGTTTCTGGAGTATGCATTGGTATGACAAGCCTACAATTGACAGATTTTATTTCTTTAATTTGGAACAGGTTATGTTTTAGAACATTTTCAAGACAAAATATTTGTCCACAGAGTTGTAATTTTTTAAAAGCTATTTACAAAAGGGTGACTAATCTCAGCAAACAAGGAATGTGGGTGTATATCCTCCTCTCCACTTGTTTTATTTTTAAGGACTGTTAAAAGTATGGAAGAGGTTATTGAAAATATAATTAAATGTGTTTACGAAATGGCAAGAGAAATAAAGCTGGGATTGTAGCTTTTTTGGTTACTAAACTTGAGCTAAAGAGCATAATGGTAAAGGTGCCCTGCTTAGGTAGGGTTTGCTGTGTGTAGGCTAGCTTCTACGTTCAATCACACAAGACTTTTCGGAGCAGGATCAGGCCTGGTTTTGGTGAGTTTTCAATGCCACCCCTTCCTTTTTATAGCTCCATCTTGCAAGAGCAGAGTATTGTAGTTTCCATCTAGTCACCTGTGAAGTAATTGTCCAATTACACAATAATATGTTGCTAGTCTTTCATAAGGACCAAACATTTCAAAATAGACTAGGGAGTGGTGGGGAAGGCACCTGCAATTGAAGACATTGGTGGTGAGAGGAGCAAAATGAAGACATTTGCAGTGATCAGGAGCATCCCCATGTCTACAGGAGAGATTTAGAGGGCAGATCTTTTCAAAGATAGTTTGCATAAAATGATAAACTGTGGGGTTGAAATGCTTGTCTCAATCTGTGGTATATTAGAGGAAAAATATTTGCCTCAAGGTCTAAGGTTTTGGTATTAGCTTTGATCAGAAAAAAATGTATTAACCACAAGTTTCTGTTCTGCCTTTTCAGAAGAACGGAGTGTCAAATGGAAGCCTCTCCAAAAAAGCATTTATCGAGCACTTTGAACAGGCACCAATGTATGTTGCTGTTCTTACTTTCGTGGGTTTTGGAGTGGGAACGATATTTGGCTACCTGCGAGATTTTATGAGAGCCTGGGGACTAGAAAAACGTAACGTTGCTACTGAGAGAGAACAACAAAAAGTATGTATGAAAAATGTTACGTGTTTACAACTGAATTTTCCCCTGCTTCCAAATTACATGCAATATCTTAGCTAAGGCAAAAAGCTCTCATCTTAGAAAATAATGCTTCACAGGAATGAAAGGAATCATACATTGCACTATAGCTTAAATATTTAAACATAAGTGAAAAAGATAATTTTCATAGTCACTTTGCCTAAGAGATGTCATCCACAAAAGCACCAGAACTTTCTCAGCAGAGCTGAAGCTGTGCCACCTTTCACAGAGAAAGAAAACCCTGAAACTCCTTGGTGTTAAGTACAGCACGCCTCCAAGGCCTACTCTTAAACCCTGAACTTTCTCTGTCACAACTGAATCTCTTACTTTGTCCTTTGCAGCCATAGACAGAGCTAATGTTTCCGTAATTGTTGACTTTTGTTCGCTGAGCATTCGCTCACAGCATACTCAGGAATCACTGTCTTTGCAGAGACCTAACATAGTCTGAATTCCTGGGAGTCCTAACCGAGAAATTTCAACACCCCCATAGTGCTAACTTGAACTTGCACCTCAGCGAGTTTAATCACATTCCAGCTTTGTTTGAATTTTTTTTGTTGCTCCTCCTCCTTCTCCATGGTTTCAGCTATCATTTACAATAAAACCTGGCATAATGGAGGAAACGTGTGAATAGTTTTGCTGTTCCTCTTACAATTAAAATTCTTGAAGTAGTGTCTTCTACTTTGTCTTTTCAAAGGTGCATGTACTGTCTGATGATGTATTGTGATACAAAGGCTCTAGTCACATTCTCATGCAATAACCATCTTAGTTCACTTCATAATTTGACAGTTTATGAACTACTGAAGTTCTGGCATGCCAGTTAAGCCTCTTTACTGCTCCGCATGCATTACATACTCGGTTAATTCTCCTTTCTCCCACATACATAATTGCATGTTATGTTGTTGGTTTATTGTATCCAATGACTAATATCGGGTAGATAGTTCTATAATATTAATTTTTGTATTTTTTTATTTATTTTCATTTAATTTCCAAGTAAAATCTGTGGATACAAACTAATTATATCAACTAAACTCTGTGCTTTCAAAAGAAATTTGTGTGTCAACTGGCTGTTTGCACATCTGATCAAGAGCAAAAATGTCCAGACCAATTATGCTGGATTAGTTTCAGTCTAATGAATCCAGTGTTTATGAATTATACAAAGTTGTTTATTCCAATTTTGCAGTCTGTTCTGTACATAGCAAAACACTCTCTTTGAAATACTTTGTTACTCCAAGTGAAAGAATCACAGTTTCTTACCTTTCCAGCTTTCCAAATATTGGTTGGAAAATCAGGCCAGCTTGTTGACCTTAAATATTAAGAGTATATTTTGGGGAAGTTAAACTGATATTTTCTGGTAAGAGTTGTACTTGACACTATTAATAGGTGGCTGTTTACTAAATATGCTCTGTTTTCTAACAAATAAGTTTTTCCTTTTTAATGGCAATATTTTAGGTATGTAAACAGACGTTTTCTTAGCAACATAACCCTCTGCATGTTTTCAAACCAGGATTTTGTGCCACTTTATCAAGATTTTGAAAACTTTTACACCAGAAACCTCTATATGAGAATACGTGATAACTGGAATCGTCCAATTTGCAGTGTCCCAGGACCGCAGTTTGACCTTATGGAACGTGTTACAGATGATTACAACTGGACATTTAGGTGAGCCTACTTGCTCTCTGCAGGTGTCGACTTCAAAAAATAGCTTTTAGTAAATCTGCAATGCACAGAAAATTGTAGCTTACCTCTCTTACAGAGTCTCTCAGCTCTGTAACATCATACAGTGACTTTTTTTTCTGGAATCAGTATAGTGTTGACAATCTGTTGCCTTTCTTCTGCATATTTTTTGGCAGTATGGAAAGCCCAAACTGTAGCACAAATGGGCATTAATTGGCGGTGGCAGCACAAATAAGAGTGTTTTTACATCATTTATAATAACAGGTCTTTAATCAAACTATTACAACTAGCTTTGTTGTACCGCTGTGTTAGGATTTAAGACATACATTCTTGCATTGTGTAAGCATGAATTCTGGTTTATGTAATGAGCCTTTGAGCTAAGTTTTGAGCTGTTTTCAACCTCAAGACTTCTGTCGCTGAACTGTAAAAAGATAAGGGAATCCACCAGACCAAGTGTGTAGGTTGGCTATGTTAACTGTAGGTTTGGGCTCACTGAGGAAGGTATCAAAATGTTTCCCATGCCATTTTCCTAATGTTCAATTATTTTTTTCTGTGACAACTTTGGCATATTAATGACTTTACAGAGGTTGTTAGCAAATCAGTTGAATAAATAGTGTTTCTAAATTCCTTATAAATAGTTTTTTTGTTTGTTTGTTTGTTTTTGTTGTTTTTTAAAGATCCATAAAGGCATCATTTCAGCCAATACCAGTATACTGCCATTTACAGTCTGGGATCTGGAAAACATTCTGAGAAGGTTGCAGTATTTAGTCAAGAAAAAAAGGAGGACATTGGGAAAAAAAAAAACTATTAATATCTTAAAGTATAAGGAATCAACCAAATTTATGGGCAATTTTATTTCTTTTGGTTTTGTTTGGAATGGGAGGGAGGGTTGAACCATTCTTTAAAATTTGCTTTAATTATAGGTTTACAGGAAGGACTATCAAGAATGTAATCAATATGGGTTCTTATAACTACCTCGGCTTTGCAGAAACAGATGCTGATGCATTGAAAACTGTGGCCAAAGAGTTACAAAAATATGGGACAGGAATCTGCAGTACCAGACAAGAAATGGGTAAGTAGAATAAACAGCTAGATGGTCACTAACATTTTTTTTTTAATGAAATGATTTTTCATACAAATATCTTGAAAGAACTGGATATTTACAGAATTTCATTTGCAGCAACAATTACATGATTGACTACTAAAAGTAATGTTTTTTTAAAGACTTTTTTTTTTGAGGTTAAAAAGTTATTGAGTTTTGAAAAAGCAGAAAACCAATGTGTCATATAGTGATCTTCAATATTTAATGATGGAATATTATTTTTAAAAGAATTAAGACTTCAAGAGGAATTGTTATAGGGTGAATTTTAATTGAATCAGTTTTAGATTAAGTTACCACTTGTGGAGTACTGTAAAATTAGTTTCTTTGTACTTTTTTTCTTTATCTCATGTGCTAAGATTTATATTGTAATATTTTATGAAACATGCATGAGCACAACACAGAAATTCCCCAGATACTTAGGAAGATAATTTAAGAAGGCACTGGCTGACTTTTTAGTTAGTATGTAAGTTTAATGGAAGTTTAACTTTTCTGGTTAATTATTTTTTATCTCTTATTCACTTGCAACAGCTTACAACAACATCCAAACAGAGGGCTATTTTTCTTCACTATAAAATCAGTGGATACTCTCAATCTTTGTATTGTGCACTGTACTGTAAAAGTAGCCGTGTTTTCCCTGCAGCTATCATAAATATTTTGGAAAAAAAAATCCTTTTAGCAACTGCTTAAGGTAATAAGGTAAAGGTGTTTGTATCCAGTTCTGCTTTCTGTTAGTGATGACTGCAATGAGGAGGAGAAGCTGGGGATTTTTAGGCGCTTGTTTGGACTCCCTGTTACTGTTCAGCTTTGAGTATGGCAATTTGTGAGGCTCCAGAATTGTTCTTAGGTACCTGCAGTCCGTTGTCTCCTGTGAGTTACTGTCGTTGGTCACATATTTCTGAAAATCTGATGGCTTCTTCATGAAATCTGACCAGTAGGGAGTGTTAGAGCAAAAATTAAATAGATTCTGAGTGATCTACATGCCTTAAGAGATTATTAAAAAAAAAAAAAATCTAGCTGATAGAAATTCTCTTTCACAAAACTTGCATCATGTATAGAAAAGTATCATTAAAAAAAAAAAAGGAAAAATATGTTTTCTTTGCCTATTTTCCATTTGGAATAATAAAAGGAACACTCTCTAGCCTGGTGAGCTGGAAAATTCTGGATAATATTATTTCCTGTCTGATGGGGAAAAAAAAACTTTCAACAAGATGAAAACTTACATTTTGTTCCTCTTATAATAAACTCTTCTCCTATGTTTAAACCCCGCCAAATTTTGCAAGGGCTGGTTAAGTGTTATGTCCAGACACATAAAGTAATGCAAACCCTCCAGAGAGGGTTTGTAGATTGATCCTACTTTCCTTTTGTAGGTGATCCATCTGGTGACTGCAATATTTTGTTTCAACTGAATTGCATTCTTGCAACTGGTCACCATTACTAGTTATCTAAGGTATTCAAAGAGTATTTCTCTTAGTCTTTCTCTTAAACTTTGTTTTTTCTGGTAATATTTTGGGTTGCTTTCAGGACTTAAGAAAATTTGCCATATCCCTCATTCTTTTATTCTGTCTGGGAAATTTTTGTTTTGGAGACTTGTATGACTCTGGCTTACTACCAAGAAACTCCATAATGAGATTGATTCTGTGCTTTGAGTGTTAGGAAACCCAATAATCACCTTCCTCTAGTCTGTTACATGAGCCTCATTGTAGAGCTTTCTAGGACTTTGTCTCTTTGAGTTCCTGTGCAGTACTCCTGAAGCTATCTTGACTGATAGTTTAGGAGAGATTATGCAAAGATTTATGTTTGCATTCACAACAGAGTCCCTTTAATTTTGTTCAGACTGGCCGTCAGAAGAAGAATAGGCTACAAATAAGGAAGAATAATATTAAGTCCTTGTCAGATCAGCACCTAAATTATTAAAATGTCGCTTCTTTTTATGCAGAGAGTAGTTTGTAGTTGACTTCAATGTATCTGAAATAAATGAGACTGCTCAGATTTTTTTTTTAATTTAAACATTAGCACCCAGGAACTGGCATAGATCATGTGGAGAAGCTGTCAGACCACTTCGTTAGGCAGCTAAGTGAGAGCCTGAGCTCTGTGAGAGGGATTCACTATGTGTGATTGGGGGAGAAAAGTCACTGCAGAGTGCAAATCTGAGGAATGATAAAGGTCTTAGCTCTGTAGGAACCTCCTTCTCTTCAAGAACTGCATAAACAACCCAAATAAAATAGCTTCCCATTAGCAGTATGTTTACTCTTTTTTCTTATTTCTTTCCTCACTTGTGCTGCCTCACTCTATTTTGCTTATCACTCAAGTAGATTTGCAAGATTAGAGACATCCAAGTATCTGAGTTAAAATGTATATACACTATACTTTTAAGACAGAGATAGGGAAGGGTGTGTTGTATTTAATTATCACATGTGCTTTAATTATCATTTGCCATCCTAATCATAGGAGGACAATTGAATTGGAAGGCTTTTGTTCCTGGACAGACAACCTGTCAAAATATTTGTTGTAATCGTGTGTCTGAGCTCAAGTGGCTTGAAATATAAGTACTCTAGATAGTAGCAACCAAGTTGCCTATGGGATTCTAATCCAAGAAAGCTCTTGAACATATTTATAATTTTCAGCCTATTGACTACAGAAGAACCATTCAGCCTAAGTGCCTGGCATGCTCAGGGTTTTGCTTCCAGGATCTCTCTCAAAGCAGTAGTATGTCTTTCTTTATGAGAAAGATCATTGTACTCCGTGGAGAAGATTTTTAGGGAGAGGAGAAAACAAAGAAAAAAGAAATAAATTGAGCAGCATTGATGCTTGATTATGCTAGTAAATTGTACCCACCACCTCAATTTTTCCTTTTACTACTGTGCAGACTGTGAAGTGGGCAGAAGCTGCTCTCAAATTGGAACATTGATGGATGAGGTTTCCTCTGAGGATAAGCTAATACAAAAGTTTTAAAATAGTTGTCTAAAATTATACAAACATGTATTTTAAGTAAATTTTTTTAAGTTAAGCTTCTCTCTGTGCAGTTCTGGTCAAAAACAGCAGAACTGGCAAACCTCAAGGAAGGGCAGCAAGCGTCATCAATGGTCTGAAGAGCTTCTGTGTGGAAAAACTACTCAGATGATTGTCTCCAGCTGTACAAAATGCCTATCTTCAGGGTGGAAAAGAGACTAAAGGGCTTTACAAAAGCCATTATAGAAAAGATTATATAAATCTATAAAATGCTGTGTGGCATGCAAGACTGGCCAGGGTAACTGCTCCTTGTCTCTTGCAGCACAAGGTCTGCAGGGCACTGCAGGAAGTTGGTAGGAGGTTTCTGTATAAAGAGCAGGAGGAAATTTTTCACACAGGAGGCTTGCAGACCCTGGGAACTCACTGCAAAATCTACTGCCAATGCTAAAACTTGATTTCCTTTCATTTAAGTGGACACATACAGAGGGGAGATCACTGATAGATACTAGAAATGCCAGAGCTTTGCTAAGGAAAATGACCTGAGAATATTAAAGGAGAATTGTTCACGATTACTGAAAATTGTTACTTGTTTGCTGAGTGTGGATCACAATAAAATCAGTAATTTTGAACTTTTTGTAATAAAGCAGACTGTCCTGCCCTACACTTGGTGCTAAGGAGTCATGTGAGCAGGTGGTAGTTCCAGTGCTCCATTTATCGAAGTGACCAGTATTCCTTATGGAGATGATAAACATGAGTAGCAGGAGCAAATAATATCATTAGTGCAAGTTTAGCAGCCCAGCAGGCTTCCTGCCTTTTGAAACCCATCTCCTCTGATTATGCTTTGGACCGAAAGACAAGACAAAGCCTGCACAGGAGACTTGCAAGGTGATTCACTTTGGAGGACAAGGTTAGGAGTTTGTATTTTAATAGCTACCTTGCGTTCAATTGTATGACTTCTTGTTTGTTTGGGGTTTTGATATTTTGTATGGCTTTTTGTTTGTTTGGGGTTTTAATATTTGTTTTTCTGATTTGCAGAAAGCAAATCTGAAAACCTGTGCCAGCACTTAAAATGCAGAAGCACTTCTATTCTCGTTGCTTCCTTCCATTAAGTGTTAAGGCCTAATATGAATTTCTATCAGCAGATCCAAGAACATAAAAATAGTTGTTTGTCTAGTTTTAGTTTTATACCACTTGAAAGCTTTAATGAGGACAGAGCCCAATCTGTACACAGTACTGAACAAACACAGAAATAAAGAGTTCATTCCTCAGTTATCGGGCAGTGATAAGGAACTAAAGTTCACAGAATTTAAAGTTTCCAAGTATGAGCTTGCAGAACAATACAGACACCTAAGTGAGAATTAGAACTTATGTGTTTCATAATCTTGGCTAATTTCTTACAGGGTAGAGTGTAAATTAGAGAACAGTTAACTAGAGGAATTTTACTACTCTGTCACGTGGACATCATTTTCCCTTTTTGCCAACCCTGTGATGAATAAGTGATCCAGTTCATGATGAAAGGGTTTGTCTTTTATTTCAGCATTGCACAAGTATGCTCTGTGAAGTATGATTACGCTCTGGACAGTCCAACTCAGATGTAACTGAAAGCATTTAGGAGTAAAAATTGTGTCATCTGTTTAAAATGTAAAATAGCTACAGTATGTACAGCTCTTTACAAACCTGCAGATCCTTAGAAACTTAAGACATTGCCATCCAGCCCCGGCACTGAAAAGGCTAGACTTCAACCATAAATTTTAGCTGCATGTTTTTATAAAGGAAAAAAGGCAAACACAGCTAGAAAAAGGAACTTCAAAACTTCAGTTTTGTTAAGATGAATCTACTCTTTTCTAAGATACAAGTTCATGATACAAGAACATAATTCTCTCTATGGCTGCTGCAGTACCTTTGTTGTATGAAAACCCTATTATCTGATGTCACTATTAAGAAAATATCAACATTTATCTTCTTTCAAATGCTTCTTCAGAACCCGCTTCTTTTGAAATCGTCGTAAACCCATGTAAGATATAATGAGGCAAATACACAGCATTACTAGTATTAACTTGTGCTTCTCTCCTATTCTCCCATCCACATCTATCAGTCTCCTGAAAGTTTAGGATTTATTCCTTTTCTGATCTCTGAGGGACAATGAAACTTTCTCGGACATCCAGTCTCATGTAATTAAACAATAAGCTTTCTGCAGGTACTGTTTCTTTCTACTTCTAATAATAACCCGTTTAATATTGCATTTTGAAAGGTGTATGTTGGGTTCAATAATGCTGTTTTCTCATTTCTGGCAATTATCTTACCAGATGGAGGCCTCAGTTTCATCTTGTTTCATATGTGTCAGGTAGTTTAGGTGTTATTTTGGTTTGCTCACTATTCAGCTCAAGATACCTCTGACAAATCATCATTTTCATTGAGCAGTGGTTCTTTGTCACATTGATCCAAAAGATTTACAGCCCCTTTTCATATGTGGAAATGACTTTTATGGGAATCCTTTAAGCGAGTCCTTTTTGACTAAAAGGTTTGTTGCTTGCATCGGTTTCATAACTCAGCATTGGTTTAGTTTGAAACAAACAAAAGCCTTTTCTAGGTTTTAAAATTACAAATAAAAATGATACTAAATGATACTGCTTCCCGTGTTGGCCGTTTAGCCACTGCGTGTCATGAACACACAAAAATCTGGAAGACTGTCCTAGAAATATATGGCACAGACTGACCGCTGGCATAAACCACCTTGTCTGAGCTGAAGGAAGTGTCAAAGCTAAATAATAAATGGTCTGGTTCATAGGAGTGAATGTCCAAGCTTTGTGTCTAGCAGGCTGACAGGAATTTCTAACACCAGAGCACGGAGTAGGTCTGCAAAAGCTCTGCCAGAGCAAAGGGTGCTTCACATTCCCAGTCAGCAGAGTGCAGAGACAGGCTGAGAGAGGGAACTGGGTCACCAGACTCTGCAAAACGCAGGGGATTTGCTTCCCCAAGGGAGGGAAACTGTGGAGGAGGCTCACATTGTGCAAGTCGCCACTTGTGAAAGTCCCCACTTTTGATAAAGATCTTTGATTTTACTTTCCATGACACCTATATAATCTTGAAGCAAAATAACAACAGCTGCTACACCCGCTGTCTTTTATTGCCTGCAACTGCTCAATAGGGAGGGAATGACTTTTGAAAGCAGCTATGTCTATTTGTTCTCTTACAAGTGCGGGTGGCTTTCTCTCAAATCCTTTGCTGTGAGGTGGCGTATATTATTTTAGTTGTAAACCAACTTCTCAGGTCAAAGTAACCTTGAGTAAACGTAAGAATCAGCTAGACCGGGGAAAAATCTAATGTCCGTATGCACAGAGAGTTTATGAATACAGTGCTTCTATTTAATAATATACTTAGTGCATCACTTTTGTATTTAGCAGATCGTGATGCTGGTCTGAGCCCATCAAAACACAGAACATTTCAGAGTCAGAATAAAATGAGTTGACACTGCTGAGGGTATGTGTAATGGAGACCAGTGTAATTGCTGTCTGTCTTATGTGACTAGAGATGCACCAAGTTGTGCCTGTGGAAACTTCTTTGGATGAGACACACATCATTCTGGCTGTGCTCTTTGTGCTGGTTGGAGTGGTCTCTGCGACCACCTGGAAATGCTGGTGGATGAACCTCATCCCTCTGGATCACACCTTTCTCCATGTCCCCCCCAGTAGAAAGTGATACAGTTGATTCCGTTTATATGGTGGCTAAGGAGCCTCTGAGGCTGGAAGCATCTCCCTATATCATTAAATAGTAGCAGAATTTATTAACTACTCCTTTTACTTTAAACCTGGGGAAATGAAAGCTTGTATCATCAGTTCTACTTTTCCCCATGTGTATGGCTGTCACTAGCCTCCCACTGATCACAGGTCTAATAACTGATGTGTATCGTATTTCTCCTGCAACACCTCACCTACCACCTACAATGCTGCCATTATAATTAGAGTAATTCAAAGCTAAGACTGATTTTGCAAATCCTTGTCATTCGGGTTTCGGTTTTGCAAACCCAAACCCCCATTGATTCTGATCTTCAGTCCAGGGTTTGTAGGCAATAGTGATATACAATAATATCTATTCACTGTTAGGATTAGTAGCTAATGAGTAGGAATGTCAGTTTTGCAATGTTTAATCCTTCTCCATCACAAAATCACTAAAAACAGGTTGAAAGCATGCCATTCCTTTCTGGTTCATCTAAGATAATAGGTGCTTGAATAGAATAATTTGTCGTAAGTCAGTATATCCTGCTTTTTTAAAACTAGAAAATATACAATGCAACCCCAAAATCAGATTTACCCCACCCCAGTAATGTCAGAGTTACCAATGCAAGAGTTGGGGATGATTTTCTAGTGCTTTAAAATGCCTGCCTTTCAAAGCACACCCTGATTGTTGGTTGTTTTTTCCCATGTCCATCCTATTTCTAATTCGTGCTCTAACCACTGTGTGGATAACTTCAAGTTTCCATTTCAGACTTCATCTTCTGCTAGCACTAAAGTGGCAAAACACACCTGGAAGGAATGTTAGGACAGCTGGCCATGCTAGAAGCATCAGTTATCCGCGAGTGCTGTAGACTAGCCAAAAATGCAAAAATATAGAGATAACCATGAGCTAACCACAAGGACAGCTTGAGGCTGACTGGACACACAAGCTAGGACCTAAAGCCTCAGAGGTTTATGTCTTGACCTCTCTAGTGAGCAACTCAACACTGAACACCAAATGTTACTATATTTTATGGAGCTTGGCTACCAAGAGCTGCAGATCTGAGCTGGCTGTGTGCAGAGCTAACTCATATCTCTGGATGTCTTTGGAGATGCAAGTGCAAAGAGTAACCATCCTTAAAGGGCTTCATGCAGAGTCAGCTCACATGCTACCGCAGGTCCTATAGAGACACTCATTCTTTTTCTGCATTATGTTACATAGGAGCATCAGGAGGGCCTCTTAGTGGGAGCATAGAACCAGAGACAACCCAACTCAACGTGTTTATTGTATGGAAGTGATGTGCAGAGTTGGAGAATTCAGGATAGATGTAGAGAGAGCGGAGACACACGTGAAGTGCTGCAGGAGTCAGCTCAGGTCTGGTAGGGCCTCAGGGCAAAATAACTACAATACTTTTCTCCATATCCATGCAATCCATTTTTTCCAGTAGTCAGGTGATTGTTGTTCCTTATCTCCATGGCTGTTGGAGAGTTGCCTGCCTAGGTGATATTCTGCATGGTTATTTCTAAGTGAATGCTATTCTTACAAATCATTTGTATATTCAGTGTGGAAAAAGTGGTGAGAATGCCTGCAACCAGCAGAGTTAGTGTTGTTGCTCAAATCATACTGCTGCCGTTTTTATCTGGATTTGTTTCTAATGAACCTCTCTCTGCAACGAGAGGTCACCTTCGTGACTCATGGCTCTTGTTGAGACACCGTAGCCAACCTTCTGCTTTCCCCCCACACTTCTGCCCTTTGTCCACAACAATAAGCAGATTTCTTTTTCCCACCGGTCATAATGCCCTTCACTAATTCACTTTGCCTATTTTATTGTGACATCAATTGCAAGTGAGGTCAGATGTTGACTATCCAAATCCTTCCATTTCCTAATAACAGCCTTGTTTCCAGGGGAAATGCTCTGTCTGATTTTTTTTTTTTTTTTTATCTATACTTTCTTTTTCCATTTTGTGTTTTGGTCATATTCAATTGTAAGCTGTTGCTGAAAGGTACTATTGGTTTTGGACAACTGGAGCACCTTGTTGATTTGGAGCCTGCAGGTCTTATTGTTAGATAAGTGAGATGAAATAACGAAGCCTCTCCATTATTGTTTAGCATTTATGTTTTACCACTAAGAGTGAGGAAAATGTTATCACTTATCAAAAGCAGCATAGCTTTTGACTTCCGAAACAGAAAGAGAAGGAGAAAACTTTCATTTGTATATCCAAATAAAAACACAATTAAGGATCTTGTATGCATACACACAGAAACACTCCTGGGGAAAAAAAGAAAAAGAGGATTCTTTTTGTTGTTGTTGTTGTTGTTACCTTGCTCACCCATGGAAAACTCAAGCATGTCTAAAGTCCTTTGTTATATTTCATATAAGAAGGAGATATATTTTCCATGTTAGGAAAAACAAACAAAAATGAATCTTCAAGATAAACAAGATCAAAAATTGTTATTAAAAATTGTGAAAATGAAACTGTCCTAGGAGCTGCTTTGCTGCCTTAAAAACACCAGTATTATCATTGATTAAAACTAATTTAAATTTTTCCACTTTCCAGTTTATCTCACATACACAAGATCAAAGCCTTCATCAGATCTAAAAAATCCATCTAATTTTAATGGCACATTTCTAACTTTCTTTGTATGTTTTATGCTTTTAATTAATAACTTTTGCAGTCCAATGAGATTTAAAGTTGCCTGTGCTTATTTCTGCAGGCAGTCTGGACAAGCATGTAGAACTGGAGAAGCTCGTGGCCAGGTTCCTTGGTGTGGAAGATGCCATGGTGTTTGGCATGGGCTTTGCAACTAACTCTATGAATATTCCAGCCCTTGTTGGGAAGGTGAGTACTTCCTTGGGGACCACATGGAACAAGTTTTAATAACTGTGGGAGTAGTCTACAAGGCCTAATTTAGGCATAAATCTTGGAAACCCCTGAGTCAGAAGGCTGATGACCTCATGACCCTAGCTATGCTCTTTCATCATTCCCTATTTCCCGGTATTGCTATGACACGTACCTGGCATCTATTTAAGGAGCAGGTTATATAGCTCCTTTTAACCAAGTCACTTCTCCCTAGAGAGTGAGCAAATGTTGCCTCCTATGTCACAGGTCTTGTGTGATGAAGTATTTGGGGATGGTTCTTTCCCTGTTTGCACAAATAATGATGAGGATAATTGCCTGGATGCTTATGATGAAAGAGGAAGACTAGGATATTTTTATAGCATTTTCAGAAAGGAGGAAACACCTTGATATCATTCCTGATGAAGAGACCTCTAGCTGGCTTTGAAGGGTGCTGGTCTTGCAAATGCAAGAACAAATGGCCATGTGACAAAAATAAAGTTCTTTTTTGGTGCTGAAAGAACCACATACCTAATTTGGACTGCCTAATGCACAGACATGAAAATCCATTATCCTGTTCATCACAGCTCATGACATGATGAGCTGATATACTGTGCTGTTACCTGGAGATTTGGTGACAGCCAGTGCAAATGTGAAACAGTATATCCCTCTTGGTAAAGATGGAGCAAGCTCACGGTGTGGTCCGTGGTCAAGGCTTCTAACTCACTGATGAAGTCATTCCTTCATTCACCATTGAAGAAGGATGCAGTTTTACAAGACATTTTTTAAATACACATATACAAGGGCTGGAGGAAAATGCATGGAACAAATTGTGTGTGCATGGAATAGCAAAAGAGGATTTCCCATGTTCCACTAAGTCTAGGCATAAATATCTGGGGATATGTGGATATTTGTGGTATCTGTATGTCCTGTTTTTATTTCTGCAGCCCAAAGAACAAATGTCAGCCCAGCCTAAGTATAACTGCTACTTATATTACCATCATGAAGTCTTTATACTGTGGCTGTGGCTGATAAAATGGCATTACATTTGCAACACAAAAGAGAATATGCACAGGTGACAGAGGAACTGATATTATTTGATTTTACTAAAAAGTGGTCAGTCTCTATTAGGATCGTTTATTTCCTATCTACGTGAAACATTTGATCTCTTCATTTGACCTCCCAGAAATTTCTGGAAATCCAGTACTGCAGTGTGTTTGCCCTTGCAGTAGAGTCCTGGCAGCCCCAGAGAGGTTGTAGAAACTCTAATTCACCTTTAAAACTTAGAGCTTAATTAATGTACTGTACACACCGATGTGTCTGCAATAGACACATCAATTAGTGTATTGTAGACACTGATGTACACTGATCAGTGTAGACACTGATGTCTGCACACTTATATGCACCTTATGGACAGCCTCAGAGTTGATGCAGATGCTTACTCTCCTCCTTCTCCACAGGGCTGCCTCATTCTGAGCGATGAGTTGAACCACACTTCTCTTGTGCTGGGTGCAAGGCTTTCAGGTGCCACTATTAGAATCTTCAAGCATAACAGTGAGTACTGAAGTTGGAAATATCTAGTGACAAAGATGTTTGCACCTACAAGGCAAGAGTGCTTTTTTTTTTTTTTTTTTTTTTTTTTTTTTTTTTTTTTTTTTTTTTTTTTTTTTTTTTTTTTTTTTTTTTTTTTTTTGCAATGCATGCCTTGCTGTCAGTTGCCTGATAATGTTTTCATCCAGGCAGAAGAATTTACCTGTTTATCTTATGAATGATTTCAAAGAGTAAAAAATTAGCTATGTAAGTTTATAATTATGCTTGTGTGTGATTGAAGTCATCAGGTTGAACCTTAATTTTCCAAACCCGGAGTCTTTACCTTGTGTTTGTGACATGCTGAATGATTATGTGCAGCTGAAAAGGCTTTGTGTATTTTTTTGTTTGTTTTTGTTTTTTCCACTTCTACCCAAGTACATACTCTACAATACTTACAATAACATACTCTAAGAGTGATTTATCAGAAATGCTCCACATTTCCTACCTCTGTTTCTAGCAGGTTCAATGAGACCACAGTTGCACATATATAGTATCCCTTTGAAATTGCTGCTCTGCATTCCTAGGAGTTGTACCAAATATGCAAATGGTTATAACAGCATCATCCCAAGTATTCATCAAAGTATGCTTTTTAGTACAGAAATCATGATAATATTACATGTTAGCTTAGTAATCACATAATTAGCCCTTAAGTCTCATGTGTCTTATCTTTTATTTAGTTAATGTTCCTGTGGTCACAGTCAGAGACATTATGACTGACTTTGGTGATGATAGTTTATTTGTCCTTATTCTTGCCTTATTTGTCCTTATTTGTCCTTATTCCCCATTGCACTTGCCCTTTCTATCACTGCTACTACCACCAGGCAGTGATTGCAGCAGAAGTTAAGAAGCTGGATACGTGGTAAGAAAAGAAAAAAGAGGTCTGATCACCTTTGCTAATAGCTAATACAGCTATTAGCTCTCTCTTAAGCATTGTGCTCAGCCCTGAGGTGAGCAAAAATGAATTATGTATATTTATAAAAGGCCTAAGGATCCCTTGGAATAAAAGGCATACTATAATTGCAATAGAAAATGTTGTAATAATTAGTATCTATTTATAAATCGGACAAGAAGCAATTTCTGAAGATCACTCAATAATTAAAGGTCCTGTGAACCAGAACATTTTTATAAAAGTAATTATTCATAGATTGGCACATAACATATGGGACTTGGTCATTGTCACGGTCTAGATATGCTAGGCATGGCTTCCATACCAATGTTCTCTCAGCAATTCCTTAGACTGTTCAGTGTCTTATGCCCCTCTTCACACCTTGCAAGGGTTGCCTCCACCTTGCAGCATGGCCTCTTACTACCCAAATCCAAATATTCTCAGCCTCTCCACCCATCTGTCACTGTGTGCAGCACAGCTGGTGTGCACTGTTTCCCACAGTGCTTCCAAGACCATTCCAGTTTGAGGAATGCTTTATTCTCAATTCTTAGGGAAGCCATGAGGACATTGCTGTGGCTGTGATCCTAACTAAGTGCGAGGAATGAAAACACTAATCGTCTTTCAGCGTTTTATTCCACTCCCAAGAAGTTGGTACCTTGGTTCAAGTTGGTTGAATCAGTGTCTGCTTGGGCTTATGATAAATAAAAATTAATGGTCTGTGTAAATATTGCATGAAACTAACCAAAAACAATAGTGGCCTAGTCCAGCAAGCACTTGCATTGAAAAACTTAAGCAATCCCTTTAAATACCTCTGCAAGTATTAGTGGACGACCATTTAGATTGCTTTAGAAAAAATCACTCTTTTTAAGACTAGAGATCCGATTTGTCAAAGTCAGTCTTTTTTTGCCATTTCTGAGACATAATTGTAATTAATTTTTGCAATGGAAGTGTGAACACTTACAGAAATATTGTACATAATTTGACTGTTAGCTTTTGCCACCATAATTTTGTAGATCTGGAATTATATATGCATGTTTGTGTGTATACATATATTTTTATATATGCATATATAATTATACACATAAATATGTAATATATATGTGCACACACGCACACTATATATATTCTTCTCTTTTTATACATACCAATATATACATGAGTGTAAACCTTTGAAATATTTGTGAGTTACACTTCATACAAAGAAGCTTCACACATTCTTTCTCTTTCCCTCAGCCTGCTGTGAGCCTCTCCGTATGCAAGTTCCATGGCTAGGAAGTTCTTATACGTATTTCTTTAATCATATCCATGAGTTACCCATCCCCACAATTTCCTTGCCTAATGACAAGTAGTAGAATTAAGAAGCACTTGGTGAAGCCTGTGGAAGATTATTTTAAACAGCTTTTTAAAATGCATTTCTTCACACAGCACATAGTGAACTTCTGAAGACTGCTGCTAGAGAAAGTTGTGAAGTCAGACAAGCAGGTTCCAGGAGATCTGCTAAAGTCAGGGCAAACAAGTTCATAAGTAGATATTGAATGGAGAACGTGCTTTCTAATACCTCTAGAATCACAGCTGAGGATAACTAGAGTTTGAGAGGAAGAGATCACATAAGGATCCAAACCCATACACTATTTTTCTCTATGGATCTGAAAGAAATGTAAATACAGGTCTGGATAGCAATATATATATATATATTTATATTTATAATATTTTTCTATATAGTATTTATATATTTATATATTTTATATTTATATATATATAATTTTTATATATATATATATATATAAAAGCCTAAACAAAGAGTAAAACCAAGTCCTGCTCCCAGATGAAATAGGATTTAATGTGCATTTCATTCTTACAATTAAGTATGGAGCCAAGGTGTCTGCTGCCATGAGGTGGCTTGTCTCTTTTGGAACTGTGCCAAGTTACACATATAGTCTTTGACCCAGCATTGCCCTGGATGAAACACAGCAGAATTGATGGCAGTCATTACTGTCGCTTACAACTCAGACATACTGTCTGTATAATACACTCAAAAAATAAATTCAAACCAGCCAGCCCCATTTTGAAGTTACCTTTTTTACTCTCAGAATGCATTTAGAGAAAGCAGACTAGTTCCATGCTCCTTGTTGCTAACATCATCCTCTCTTGAAATGCAGTGTAAAAGCCAGGATAAAACTGCCTAGAATGTATTTAGTTCGGCTCTGACTCCCATGGCTACATAGGTGCAGAAAGTTCACCAGGAGATAGGTGAGGTGTGAACAGTGTTTGTTGCAGTGACTATGAATGGTTATCAAAATGAGGATGAATAATTATGTGATAATTTAATGAAGCAATGGAATATTTTCTGAACCAGCTGCTTCCTGAATATTATTCAAACATGCGTGGGATGTTCTAGACCTCACAGGAAAAGAGATCTAGTCTCATTTTCTAACAAATACGACGTTATAAATCTCATCTCCCTTTTTCCTCCCTCTCAAATGGAAAAATTACTTTCAGAAAAATATTATAAGTAAACTTTTTTTCTGAAAAATTTATTATAGAACAAGAGAAGAAAAATAGCCATTTTAAATCTATTACTGCTGCATAACCATTCTTCAGAGTATTTTATGTAACTGATTTGGTAAGAATATGAGATTATTTTATTTCAAAGTATATAATCTGTAATATTGGTTCTATTTTTGTTATACAAATGTAAATAATTATACTTATTTCATTAGTAAATAATCCCTGTTTTGAATCACCTTAGTGATGTATAATATTCCTATTCTTACAAAAATTCATCGAATTTCATAAATGGGCGGCTGTTCTAGTTGTTACACTTTTTGCAGAAAAAGCTGAATAGTTGTCCTAAAATAGAAAAAAATTATTAGATATCTGTGCTTCTTCCAAGAAAAATAACAGGCATTGGATGGTTCAAGCCTTAAATTGCTTGATAGAGCAAAACCAAGCTGTGGACCTGAGTCTGTTTTTATTGGGATGCAGGAATGTACCTGAGTGCTGTTGAACCAACCTTTCCTTGTAAACAGCAGGCTGGAATTTACAGGCTGGGGTTGAGACACATACATGGGCCCACCTGCAGGTCACAATGTGAGATAAATTTATGAAAATCCTCCAGTTCAGTCCTATAGCCAAGAACTACTGACTGGAGCGGTCCCTTCATAGCATTGCTGGTCTTCACCATGCCAGGGAGGCCTTTGGCCATAGGATGCTGAGCCCCTGAGGGAGATTTTCTGTTCCCCACTCTGCTGCATGGATGTAGCCTTGTTCATGCACGTAGATGCAACTAAGGCCATCTTTTCTAATGGGAAATGGGTTCCAATTAAAATCCATGGATTGCTTGCTGGTGGAGTCAGCCCTGATTTGCACCATGATCTTTCACTGTCAGTGAGGTGAAAGACCATACATGGTTCATAGCTGAAGCACATGTAGATGTGTCCAGCCCAGTTAAACCTAACAGCTCCTGGGCCCAATACTAAGGAAAAGCCAAATGAGGTCTGTTTGTGAGTCATAGCTTTCCTGTTTTCTGGGAATAGTCAATGTAATGACTGAAACCTGCCCTATGCCATCTGCTTGACTCCCTGACATCACTGCAAAAAGTGAAAGGTGATCTTCTAAATCTCTTGTGCATGACCCAGCCTTTTTCAGTCCCACTGAATGTGGTGTGAGACACGTGCCACTTGACTACAAAGCTCATGGCTTAAAACTAAGCACTCTTGCATTCAGGTTCTTTGTCTTGGTTCTTTTTACACTGAGCACATTCTGCTGCTGAGCCCTTCTGCCTGCTCCTTGGGGACTGAAATAATTCTCTCTTTTAGAACTACAAGGTTTCTTAACCCAATAGTAAGAGAGCTTTAAATTGACTAGATTAAAGATGGAATCTCTCAGGTTCATAAATAGGGATTATAGATTGTGGTTCCTGCAGTAGCAAATTGGCCAAGGCCCGTTTTCAAAACCTCAGACATGAGTGTGGGCATGATTAAAATTGTTTGGTGAAAATATGTATTACTCCTAAATTTATACACTACCCTTTTTAGCGGTCTAGAACAGTCCTGACTTGCTCGTAATTCGCCTACCTGCCTTCTCTCCAGCTATGGTGTAGGCACAGTTCCAGTTTCCATTTCCTGTGCAGTAATTTTTGAGGAAGGACCTGTGGTTCTGTGCTTGAAATGAGATGGTCATGGCAGCAGAGTCCAGCAGTCAGTGTGAGGTAGCAAGAGGAAGGGAGACCAAAACTTCTCCCCACCACAGTGGCAGTGGTGGCATGTGTCCCTTGCTAGGTGGTGCCAGATGTCTGGTGTTACCCTGACTAGGTCTGAGCTCCAAAGAGCATCTCCCACCCTCCTTGGGTGGCCCACATGGGATCTAGGGCCCTTTCAGGTATTTTGAGGGTGCACTCTTTGCTGCCTTTATTTTCTGCCATGTTGGGAATTTAGACACTGAGTATTATAGCCCAGGGAGAGAGTGACTTTTCACCCATCCCTTTTTATATTTAAGACAATCTTTTATTAATGTCACATTTTAAAGCACTTTTTCACAACCTACGACCTTCTTTTTGGTTAAATATTAGCCAAAATCCATTTGCCTTTCTAATAAAATATGAAAAGTAAAGCCAAATAGCTATTCATTAATCAGTCTGTGATTTTATCAAGGTTTTTCTGTCACAGCAGTTCTGGGTCTTGTCCTGATGTTGGATGAGAGCCTCTGTGTTCAGTTGACAGATGCATGTGCTTCTAACTGACTATATCCAGATGAATGCAGTTCACATTAACCTGTGTAAAAGAATGCTGTGAAGGCTTTGAGATTTGTTTATTCATCCTAGTTTGACTGCATTTTCCCCACAAAACATCAAACAAGCAATTTGCGGTCACATTTTCAGGTTTAGATTTGTCATTGCGTAAGCGATCTGTGAGAAAGTCATGGCTACTCGCAGAAATTGGCATGTGTGGTTAAAAATAAATAAAAAAAATCCTGTTCTCTTCTTTGCAAGGGTATTTTAACATCCTGTCAGAGTACGTGATAGTACAAAGAAGGCAGGCAATCGCAAAGCATAATCAAACACCTCGGTTAGATGAAAATCTGTTTCCTCATCTGGTGCTTGAACCCACATCTGAAAACTGGGGAGCGGAGTGGTACATTCCTAACTCCTCCTTATGCACCTTACTGGGGGGTTATGGAGACGACGGTAAGGAATTTAGCAGGGAGGAGGGGGATCTCACTAATCAGGTGGTTAATGACAGATCTGTGTCAGCCAGGTGTGAGCTGTTCAGGTTTCCAAACAGAATAAGGTATGCTGCACGGGCAGCAGATATGAATATATGTTAATCCACCTCTGGCATTTCTCAGTCAAATTACTGCATAAGTGTGTGACATGAGGACACACGCAAGCACATATAGAGAAAACACAGCTATATGGAGCTGTTGTAGTTAACAGTGAGGGAAATCCTGGGCCAGTAGAAGCCATCAGATTCCAGTGCAAATATATACTCTAGCAGAAAAGAAATAAAATGGAAAACTACAGTTGCATGGCTGTGAGAAACAGATAGATAAAGTAGGGAAAAACAACAGGAGTAAATGAATGAGTGAAAAATTAGCCCAACTTTTCTTTATTTGAAAATGGGCCTTTGCAGTAACTTTCTTTTTTTCTATTTTTTTTTTTTTATTATTTATTTATTTGTTTTTGTTTGTTCCCCACGCTGCCTCCCCCAGAGGTTTAAGCCTGCCTTGAATTTCAGAAGGGAGGGCGCTGTTCTGGCTATTACAGAGCACGGTGAAAGGCACGTTACCCACTAAGGCTTTTTCTTCTTTGAAGCCTCTGGCCTCTATCAGAGATGAGATCATTGCGCTGGATAGATGGGCCGCAGTCTAATCCGGTTTGGCACGTAGCTCCTGGTGACGCATAGGGACGCTGCCGCGGAGAGAAGACTGGTATAGCCGGCTCCGAGCATGCTGTGTCTGCATTTGCCTCTGATTTGAGAAAGCCGTGCTTGCCTTGTTAAGCCTAAGTAAGAAGTTGGCCTGAGCTGAGGGCTCTTCACCTTCCCCACAGCTGGATTTTTATGGAGGGGCAGAGAGGGGAGTCTGAGCCCAATGCTGCAGCTGCAGGAAGCACCCCATGCCCTGGGCCAAAGAAATATCCTGGGATTTCAGAGAGACAGCTCCAAGTGTTCTCTTGCTGTTCAGAGCTGTGCCAACACACAGGGACTCTTCAAAGACTGATTTCTACTGCAGTGATTTCTTTTTGCCGTTGCTTTAGAGATCTGCAAGGGAAGGAGAAATCTGCACGAGGGAGGCACCCAAGGCATTCCAGCAAGGATGGAGCCTGGGAAAGGGGCAGTGGGAGCAGAGGGCCTGGACGCTGCACTGCAGCATGAGGGAAGCTCCTTGCAAGGGAGGCTGAGAAAGGGGCAGGTGACAGGAATGTGGGGGGATACAACATTTCTCTGCTTCTGCTTTGTAATAGCCAGGGTGAATTAGGGAGGTGTTGTGGCTGTCAGACATTCGCTTGCCAACCTAATTCTTAAAAATGAATGTAGTTTCTTGGAATGGCAGGAAAACTTGGGGAAAGGAGTGGAAGCTTCTCAGTATATCTTTAAAAGTAGTAGCCCATTCCAGCCAGAGACAGTGTGTGAACTTGCACAAGAGTGCTAAGTGGGAGAAACTGAGTGGCAAACCCAAGCGGGGAAAAAGGGAGAAGGTGCTCAGGATAGCAGTGGCCTTTTGATTTTGATCACATTTTAATTGCAAAGCGTTGGGCTGACATCACACGGAAGGCTTGCAGCCCACGCAGAGCAGCGGTGATGGTATCTGCAGGCCTGTTGTGCAGGGATGAGCGGATGACGAGTGTCTCCTGGGAGGAGACGGGAGCCTGTCCGGAGAGGGCAGGGACATCTGGCTGGCCGCATGGCACACGGCCGGTCCAAGCTCACCTCCAACACCAGCAGTTGTGGTTATTGGTTCCATTGCAGCAATCCTGAAGGATCCCCAGGGAGGATGTTGCATATCGCAGCACTGAAGTCTTAAAAAAGCCCAAGCAACCCACAGTTCTCGCGTGAGAAAACTTATTCTTATGTAATATGCCAGAAGTAGCAGGTGGGAAATGAAGCAAAGTTAGATTTGGTTGTGCTTTGGTTAATTAATTGAGTGAAATTTCTACCAGCACCTTCTGGGCCTGGCGAACGGTTGTTACCCTCTACCGCTGGGGATCCCGGGCTGGCCATGGTCGAATGAGAGAGCACAGTTATTTTCCCTGTAACTGGTTATTCAAGATGAACTTGTGCAGTTCATCCCTGCCACAGTATTTTATGGTCTAACTATAATTAATAGGCAAATAATTTGATATTAGAAAGTCAGCTGGGAACCGTACTGCTTTCTTTATTTCTTGGTGTTCAACATAGCCTGCTGTCTGGAAAGTCCGAGCACACGCACATAGAGAGCACTGCATCTTTATTTTGGCTGAGTAACAGGAGAAGTGTTCTTTGAGAAGGTTAAAGGTAATAGATTTTCTTCTTCCAGTTTCCCCTTTCCCAATGAGATATTAAAGCATAGAATAAAAGAGGCAGTAGCATTTCTCTGCACCTTAACAAGTTGTGTTGGTTATTACAGAATTAAGAAAGAGACAGGTATATGTTTTTCAGGATTAGATCTCAAAAGCAAAGTGAGGTAGCGCTGGTCCTGCAAATACAAGACCTTAGCTAGGGCTCCAGGCGGGCTACATTCTGCATGAAGTCAGGCAAGCTCTTGGCTCAGAATGGGTCTTCTCTATCTGCAGCCACTTGTTCCACACTAGCTTGAGTAAAGGAGCTAATTTTGCTTCTAAATTAGCACTTTAAAGCAAAGATATATATATGCACACACACACACACACATGTGTGAATATATATGTGTGTGTGTGTGTGTGTGTGTATGTATGTATATATTATCCTCTTCCTTGTCCTCCTCTCTTTCCTTCCTTTCTTTCCATGGGGATATATGTTAGAAGAATTGAATGCTCAAGCCATTATTTCATCTTTGAGGTTCGGACAAACTAATTTTCACAAGTCTAGCATCAGTCTGTACCAATGAACAGAGAACACTGTCTCCAAAGAGTGCTCTGTATGCTTCAGAGGAGAGTTTCAAAAGTCACAAGATAGAGGTGATCAAGAGTCAGTTAAATTCAGTGGAGAAAAGGGAATGCCTAAATTCCACTCCTCATTTTTGTAACAGGAGCTTTCTGTTATCCCATGGAGTCTTTTAATTCTCAGAACTGTAAATGATTTCAGAATATTGTCTACTGGAACCAAAAGGGAAGGTGAGCAGCTCTCTCTTATGAAGTACGCAGGTGTTGCAAGTTCTCCGCTGATATATATATTCATTTTAAAGCACTGGGGAACTTTCATTTCCTGGATTGCCATCTAGTGGAAACTGTGCTGCGTGCATGAAGTTATTCATAATAATATTTATGCCTCGGACCTCATCCAGCTGCGCCAATGACTGTGCAGTTGAATCAAGGTGCAACTCATGCTGCATATATTGTGCTTCATAAGTTATAGCAAAGTTTTGTTAGCTCGGGAGATGGCATTGTAAAGTACAGAACAGCATAGGTGTTTCCGAGGAATTCATCTTTCACTGAAATAAGTAACTGGGAGTGGTGAGAAGTCACAAGTTATGTGTGGTGGACAACTACTGTGCCAATGGTCTAGTTCCCGTCAGGTGGAAACCGAATTAGGGATTAATACAGGTAAGATGTCTTCAGCTAGAAGAGTTCTGTTTTAGAGATTAGCATTGTGCTAATTGGAAGTATCTGTAAGACTTTCTTTGAAAACATCTCAAAGTATCTATCCAGATTCCTGAAAGCTGTCAGAATAATTCATTTTGGACAGTGCTCATTCACGCTCAGGGAAATCAATGTGCTGGTTAGATTTCAACTCCACCATGAGATCCACATTTTTACCTGACCCTTATTTCTGTGTTTCTCTGTTTTTTTCCCTTCTTTCATGTTTTTCAAAACTTCAGCGCCTTTCATTAAAATGTCTTGCAAGATCATCCACATTCAGCTCTTGAGAAGGCAGCTACGTTTCTAAAATTGCTCCAGGCCTCCTTATGTTGAAGTCATGCAAGTGCATTTTGGCACCACATTAGGGTATTTATGCCATCTGTGTGTTGCATTTCCCTCTTTCATAGTGTTCTTCCCCTCTCTTGGCTTTTTTTAATAAGGACAAGATTTCTCTTACTGCTATCCAAATACCCTCTGCATCCTGATCCAAACCCTTGCTGAGACAGTCCATTTTACTCATGGGCCTTTGGTGATAATGAGAAGTACCTAAAACCTCACTATTCAGAAAGCCTTGAAATATTATACATATCAAGAATAGCTAATAATTAAGCTCTGTAGTTAAAAAAAGGAATTCTGTTTTGCTTTTAAATAATAATGTAAGCCAAAAATGTCTAGAAGTTAAACGTTCCTTCCTGAAGTAAGGTCTATAACTGTAAGCTATTTTCTAACTCTTCTTGTCACTAGATTGAATTCAAGTAAATTAAATTAATTATTGGGTGTTCTCTAATAATAAATGAAATTTATCTTTTGGGTTTTTTTTTAATGCTGTATTTTTCTGCATACATTTCTTCTGCATAACATGCAGAATAGAAATTAAAGTTCCTTGAATGTGTCTTTATGTTAATCTTTTGCTTTCTCCTTTTCCTTATTTTTGTTTCTTTTTTAAAGATATACAGAGCCTTGAAAGTTTACTGAGGGATGCAATAATATATGGGCAGCCTCGAAGTCGTAGAGCTTGGAGAAAGATCATCATCCTTGTGGAGGGCATTTACAGGTATGTTTACTTTTGAAACAGGGTTTATTTTTGAAACATGAGTACTCTTTATCATCTCTGAGGACAGAACAATATATTGAGTGATGCTACTGTTAGGAATCAAAAGGAAATCCTCACAACAGTGGAGGTCACAATAGGTCACAATTCTCAGTGATCTTATAAATGCATTGATTTTCACTAGGTGAGTCTGAGTACTGGCGTAACTTGCTCCAGTTAGATCCTGTCTGTTGTTCTGAATGTTGATTAGCAAATCACTTTCCTTTGGAATGGGGGATGTACTATGAGAAGAAGACAGATCATCAGCTCATGTATGTCACCAGAGCTGTGATGAAATTTGTGGAGTAAGAAGGATCGAGGAGTTTCGCAAAGTAAATGATTTGAGAACTTAGCAGATCAAAAGACAGCTATGCTGTTGCTAGCAGATAAGTTCTGCATGTCCATTTCTTATCCAGCTGATGGAAACTAAAATCTTGAGCTAAACTCAGACCAAGTGACACCAACATGTTTTCAGTATTTACTGCTGGATCTAATGGACTCGCAGTCTAAGAAGTATTTCATATAATCCCCATCCCTGGAGGAAATGTGAATGACAGAGGCATCTTCACAGATCTGCCAAATATTACTTCGTAGTTCACTCTCTTTTTACCTAAAGTTTTCCGTCTTGTGCAAAGAGAATAAAATGGTCCTGATCTAACCACCTGGCACTCAGAGGTGAGATACTTCAGCTGCAGATCCGAAGAAGTTTGAACTTTTCCTTTCAACCAGAATAAACAGAAAGAATCTGCAAATAAACATAAAAAAATAATCTGCAGGATTATCTTCAAGAAAGAATCTGCAAATAAACTAAAATAAAACTCAGATTTCAGGGCTTTGATTATGCAGAAGTGAAGTGGGCCACCAACATCTTAATAAAAAACACTTCTGTCAATCACATGACCTGTAGAAAATGCAGAGCTTTGCTCAGTTTTAAGTCCTTTGGTTTGGATATTGACAATTAGAGAGAAGGTAACCAGATAATACAGAGGCATAGATTAGGTTAGTGCACAAACCTACTGTCATATAGTCTTGACATTTGCAATTTTATCTCCAAATGTATAAATGACAAAGAGGTGTCTTTTCCTCTTGTTTTTTGTTTGGTTTGTGGGGGAGACTTTGTTGTCAAAAGTTGCTGTCAAGAGAATAATCACAGATCCTTCTGTGAGATTGCAAAATAATAACTTGCCAATCCTCAGAGAATCTCATAAGAAATCTTTTTTTTTTTCTGATATGAATTATTAGTGGTGCTGAAAGTTCTATAAGCCTATGCCTCCCAATGAGATTTGACAATTTAATTAACTATCTTATATTTCCTTTTATTTAAAAAAGAGAAGCTCAGCATATATGTCACCTTCTATTAATTACTGTGAAACATGAAAGAGACATGGAATCAGATGGTGAATTTCTTTGATTCCACCTCATTCATATCCTCATATAATAAGAGATGAAAAATATTAAGACCACTCATGTCCTGAGTAGCTGTGCTTGTAATGAAAAGCACGAAATAGAAGAAAAGCAAAGCTCAGCTCTGCAACAGTATCTCACTATAGACCAGCCCTAGCAGTAGCTTGGTTGGTTGGTTTGGTGGTTACTTTCACAGCTTAAGCAGATCAAAAATTGAAGATCGTGGCTTGGTTGCAAAGCAGGTCCGCTCTCATTGAGGGCAAATACCACCACACCCTGCCGGGTTGCATCTCTGATGAGACTGCCAGCTTGAGGTGCACAGGATTGATCTGTCCCTGCAGCCTTCCTTAGTCATCTCTCCTGGGAACAAATTCACAGACTGTGCAGTCTAATCCGGGAAGTAACTAATACCGTTTCATATGCAAAAGAAAAGCTGGAGAAGGCGTATTAATAATCTTCTTAGAAATAGTCTTACTTTTGAGCATGTGTATGTATGTGTGTGTGTGTTCTTTCCTCTCATCTTAATATCTTCCTTTCTTGGCCCATACATTTTGGTAAAATAAGCGTGGTAAGGTTGATAGTATGGAAAATATTTTGCCTATTCTTTCTGTTAGGTATGTTACAGTATTTATATTATATATAACTGTTTCAAGAATCAGACTTACATTTTGAAACCACATATCTCATTTTGTTATAACTGAAGACAGAATTGGCTGCTTGCCTTTGGAAAGGCCCGACCCAGGAAGAAGTATATATTTGTTTGCTTTTTAATGTATCTAACATCTGAAAAAGAAAACAGAAAACCAGAAGTAAATGTATCCATTAGTGAAAGCTGGCTCGCAGCTTGCACTAGCCTAGAAGCAAATATATTCCATATTAATTCCAAACTGAAAGAAACCATCCAGCCATCAATCTGCAGCACAGAAAGCATGAATAAGTTTTGGCAGTGTCCAGGGCACAAATTAAACTGACTTGCTAAATCATATTTCTGTTATTTAAATTCTAGCTAATGTTTTCTTTGGCTTCTAGCATTTCCAGTTCAGAATTAATCAGTTAGCCTGCTCTTACATGGTTACTGGTAGACTTCTGTGTCTTGCACATATTTTTACCAGGAGTCAGATAGGCCAAGGCCCAGGGCAGCAGTTAAGGGGCAGCAGAAACTGATCAAAATATATGATTTTTTTTTTTTAATATACCACTTTTCCCTGCTTTAATTTGATTTAGGTATATTTCCTTCCAACTCGGAAAACAGTTTTGTGATCAGTTGGATATTGTCCAGTGCCTTTTTGGGAACACTAGAAGTTCCTTGGGATTCAATGCCAATTCCATAGGAAATTTGTCAGGGCTATTTTTTTATTTCCTGGGGTTATGTGACTGGGCTGCAGAAAAAGAACAGGACAATATAATTAAATTCTTTTGCCAGGGCCCAATATAAAAGGTTAACACTTCCATCACTTCACTGTACAGGTTTGTATTTGAGGCAGATTGTGAGCATTTTTTAATCTACTGCGCTCAACCACAGAATAGAGAACATTGTGTGAATGTGCAAGGTTTCCATAGGAAAATAATGCAAAATAAATATTTAAATATAATACAGATATTTCTGTAGTAAGAGGTCAGAAGGGAAGGAGACATTTTCCAAAGTCCAAAGAAGCCTGAAAGGAGACAAATTAGGTTTTCAGATGTTGGATTTTGGTACTCCAAGGCATATTCAGAAGCTGAGTGATGCACTTATGAGGAAGGCAATAAGTTTGAATATTGGTAAATTAGTTCTACTGAGAGAACAAAATCTGAAACCCTGTAAACTAGTATGTGGTACCATAAAAGGCAGTAGAAAGCAATTTTTCTGAGGTTTCAAAATAAACTAGATGAACACCATCAGTATCCTGTCAAGAGCAAGCCTACATTTGAAGTAAGGTGATTGGTACAAGAACATGCCTCTCAACCTGACTTTAGAATTCACCATCTGCACTGGGAAAAATCTTGGTGGTTTTGTAGGAATTGAACCAGGCCTCAACATTCTGCTGTCCCCAAATGCTGCATATATCTGCCCGTGTCCAAGGGTGGATTCAAACTGAAGTTTGAAAGTACGAAGATGGTCAGCCATGACCTAGGAGCCATATATCCCTACAAACCAAGGTAATAACTTCTGCTAAGAGATAATAACATATAAGGAGAATGTCTGGCCTGGGCAGAGCCAGCTTAAGTTTGTCTGCATCCATATCTTTAGACAAACTTTATGTGCTTCAGCAGATTTGCAAACAGTTCATTCACTGTTTCCAAAAAGTGTCACCACCACAAAGTGAAACAAACAGACTAAGGAAGATATATTAGGCTTCGTTTCTAGTTCTCTGGTTTAAAATCAATCTGTATCAGTATTTAGTGGAGGATTCAGTAAACTTTCCATTTGGGGTACCCCAAGTGAACGACACATGAGATTTATTTTGGAGTGACACTGGACAGGAAGCTGTCCATATCACAAACCAGCTTCCAGGGCAGAAGAGAGACAAGGAAGAGATGAGGCACAGAAGCAGTGTTCTTGGCTTCGGAAGGACTGAGGACTCTTCAAATGGCAGTACAGCAAATGTAGTACACTAAACCAGCAGCACGGTATCCATTTCATAACAATCATAAGATCTAGGTCAAGCAGCATCTTTTCAAAAGCACTAAGCCAACATTGAAACTGAATGCAAGTGCTTTTTTTTTTTTTTTTTTTTT
>VZSG01000295.1:670363-708375 GCA_013398315.1 Nothoprocta pentlandii
CTGCTCGGATGCCACCTCGGTGCTCCGTGGTGGCAGGCTCAGGCCCTGCTCGCTGTCCCCTCTGCAGCCCGTGTGCCTGAGGCTCAGGCCCTCCAGGCCGTGCTGGATCCTGCAGGCAGAGCAGCCCTGTGGTTTCGTGTAGTTTTTCGCTGACGAATGCTTCAACAACAGCTTGTGCGAGGACAGCAGGCTCTGTGGTCAGGAAGAAAGCAGCTGCGGTGGCTCCAGGTGCTCCTGCCCAGCTGCCAAGTGCCCCTTGCCCGCTGCAAGGGTCCAGAGGGTGAAAAAAAGACCAAAATAGTCAGAAGTTTCCCAAGGGCCAACAGTGCTGCCTGCCCCTTCTGTGATGCCAAATCTCAGCTGCACAGTGCCCAGTGCTCTGTGTGTGCACAGCACTGCTCCGCAGCCTGGAAGCTGTCAAGAAGTTGTGGTGTTTGCACCGTTCTTTCGGGTGTGCCGCTTGGGAGAAGGCCTGATGTGTCCGTTTACCTCAGACCGCCTTGGCATTTGCAATGAGATGCACCTTTGCTGCAGGCCTGAGCACAAATCAGTGGTTTTTCCAAGCACAGAGCACACTCACGTTGGGTTTGGTAGGAAGCGTTTAGCACTTAAAGACCTGCTCGCCACTGCTAGTGGTAAATAACACGTTTAACTCATTATGAAATGAATACCGAGTGCATCAGAGCATAGCAAAGTACAGCTTTAGTCATTTCACAAAGGTTTTCAACACGTAATAGTCTTCACAGCGGTGCTATTGATACTTTGTCTTTATGGGATTAGACTGCATTTCTTTGTCTCCAGGGCTTTCATTTTGATGAATGGGTCCTCTGTGCCACGTCACTAACTGAAGTGATCACCAATAATGTGAAAGGTTTATCGTCTTATTTCTAGGAATCTCAAAACATCATTAACGAAAATTCAGAATATTTATTTCTCATATGTGTCTGTCAGGTCACAAGAAGTAAAAAAAAAAAAAGAGGTTTTTGTTTGGTTTGGTTTGGTTTCCTTGTTTTACTTTGGAGTGCTAAGTAGCAGGCTGCATTTCCTGAAAAGTGTATATGGGGAGCAACAACAGGCAAGCATAGATCTGGGGTTTCCTTTTCATATCACTGTGTTTGTCTGCACTGAGGACTGGGATTACCTTTGATTTATGGCACCTTCTTTGCATTTCATCATGGCCCATCTCTTCCATAATGCCTTCACACTAGGGTAATTTGCTCTGGACGTGTTTCCCCAAGTATCATTGCAGTCGCATACACAAGATAAGCAGGAATCAGGCTGTGAATTACTGCAGCTCCTTATAGTTCATTACAATATTTGTTTCATAGTGAATTGTAACATGCTAGTTTAGGTAATCCAGTCACCTCCTAACTTTGAACTTTCCTTTCCTTTTCCTTTTCCTTTTCCTTTTCCTTTTCCTTTTCCTTTTCCTTTTCCTTTTCCTTTTCCTTTTCCTTTTCCTTTTCCTTTTCCTTTCCTTTCCTCTTCCTTTCCTCTTCCTTTCCTTTCCTTGGATATTGAAAATTCACAATTCAAGGAATTTTCAGCTGGTTTTGACTGTTTGACTTCCCAGATTATCTGACTGCTTGGTGTGCAGAGAGAGGGAGTTAGCTTTGAACTGCCAGTGCAAACTGAGTTTGCAGCAGGTCTTTCGTGGTGTCCAAATCACTATGTAGTCCATAATGCCTTGATCTCATGGCAGTGTTCTTGAGAAGAAAGGTGGCTGTAGGACTGGTTGATTTTGACCATCATGACGATGCTGATTTCTCGCTCCCAGCATGGAGGGCTCCATCGTGCGCCTGCCCGAGATTGTCTCCTTGAAAAGGAAATACAAAGCCTACCTCTACCTGGACGAAGCGCACAGCATCGGTGCGGTGGGAGCGACTGGCCGCGGCGTTGTGGAGTACTTCGGGATGAATCCCGACGACGTCGATGTGCTAATGGGAACGTTCACAAAGAGCTTTGGCGCAGCTGGAGGATACATAGCTGGCAAGAAGGTAAATGCAAACATTTTAGCATCATGGGATGTCTTGCGTGCAATAGTTTAATCTCTTTTCCTATGGTCTGCTTCATAGCACTATTCTAAAGATATTACCATTTTTGTTTGGATCGCAAATGCACATAAAAAGAGTCAGACTTTCTTGGTTTTGTCTCATGTTTGTATTATGTGATTTGCTTGGGTTGGGGATTTCTGTGCCACCCTGATGATTATTTGTCTTGGAAATGTTTAGCCACTTTGTGGTTGGCTAAATATACTTCGCTGCATTAATTTGCATGCATGCTGCTTGTTACTTTATTGCACATTTGTAAACAGTGTGTGGAGCAATATGGAGAGATTAAAGCCCCTGATCCAGGGGGCTTCCACTGATCCATAATCCACTGATAATGAAATTCCTAAACAGTTTTGTATTGTCGCAGTTGCATTTTTTTAAGGAAGATGGAGAAAGAGGATTTACCAAGGGCCTTTTGCAACAGCAAAATCTGTGTCCTAAGTGGTATTGCATGCATTAGGAAAACTACTTCTTGTCAACAAAAATAGAGCTGAGCTTGTTTTAACTAGGGGGTATAGAAAAAGAGAAAGTATAATCAGCACCACTGTGAAATGTCATAGCTTTTGTCGTTTGACAGAAATATCAAGCGGTAGCCGATTAATTTACTCCATTCAGACCCTACCAAATGTATTCCTTTTTTAAGTAGCTGATTGAAAGAGTAGGAAGCCTGTTTAGGCAACCCATATGGACAGTATCAGGATAACATTAATGAGTTAGAGCTTGAGTAGCATAAAAAGGATATAAGAAGGTACCAAGTTTATCTTTCTCATTGTGTATCTGTTCATTTTTTCCTTCTGGAGATCTTAAATCAGACTACCATAATGCATCAAGCATTATCTTTTTTATTTACTTCACGTCTTGAATCTGTATCCGAAGCTTTAACTTTTAGCAGAAGACAATGTGGCTAATGCAGCTACTAATAATAGGAAGCACAGAGCTATAATGGATGATATAAAATAATTTTTCATCTAACCCTTGGAAGTTTTCATAGTGAAAGTGGGTCATCTTTTGTACATGCACATGTCACTACACCCGCCATCAGGCTTCATGCCCTTGGCTCAGCCCATACACTTAATACACCTACATCAGTTGATGCAACCAAAAACTCACTGTGGCACCATTTCTCCTGTGCCAGTAAGAGCACAGAAGCCTTGTGGGCAATTTGGTTAAGCCCTTAGAATTAAAATTACATCACAGTAGGCTTAGGCTCTATAAGGTTTTGTAATTCTTTATCCTTACCACTGAAATTACAGCATAGGCTTGCGCTATTTTTTCTTGGTAATAATTTGTACCAATATCTTCTGTTTTTCTTCTGGTGATATTTTCCAGCCAAGGCAATATTTAAGCAGACCTCTTTAACTTGTAGTCCCCTTTTAGAGTGGTAGTTTTTACTCTCTGACATTTTTCTCTAGGAGCTCATAACACTGAGAGACTCAATCAGCTTCTAATTTCCTATAGTATTATTGGGTTCGGAAGAGTCACTGGCAGTTTGGACATGCCTACAGTACAGCTGTGCTTTTGCTGAGGCTGTAGATTTTGCTCTTATGCAAAGAAACGCTTAAGCAGCTCTACTAACTCTAGCATGGCTATGCCCATTATACTGAGGGGAAGTTACAGTTTTAAGAAAGTATTAGTAGTATCAGATTTGGCTAATATCCAAAGAGAGATATCAATTAGATTGTTTTTCCCAAAGTTAGGTCTTCTGTCAGACTAAATATAATGTTTTAGTATGTGCTATGTTTCATTCCCATTAAAAGAGGAACTGGGAAATAATTTAAATGCAGCTGTCTTTAAAAGACTTTAGTTCCTTTGGTAAGTAAATATTCTGTTTTAGAGCTTTGTTTCATCTGCAATTGCCCTAATTACCTTGTAAAGCATTTACACCTGCCAGGGGTTTCTTCAAGCCATGTATTAACAGTAGCAGACAAAAAGTAAACCAATAAATGGTGAAACATCCTTTTCCTTCTGCATGTTCTCACCCCAGCCATAGTTAAAAGGGAGATGTGCTTTCTACCCTCCTCAAAGCTCATTCATGCTTTGTTTTGCTTGTGTAAGGACCTTGTGGACTTTTTACGAACTCATTCTCACAGTGCTGTGTACGCCACGTCCATGTGTCCGCCCGTGGCAGAGCAAATCATCAGGGCAATGAAGTGTCTCATGGGACTAGACGGGACAACGCAAGGTAAGCCACCCTCGCTAACTGCCCGTGCTCTCTTTACCACCAGAGCACCCACCAGGTGCTCATGAAATGTCATCCAGCAGCAAAGTAGTTTAATGACGGTGAAAATGCAAAGGAAATCACTTTGCTCGACAGCTAATATCCAGATCACTGTACTTCCAGTGTTCTCAACTCTGCTTGGTTTTCCACCCTTATCCCCTCGTTTGCACAGGCAATTGGATGTTGTTCAGCTCTTGGTGAACAGGGATTCTTTTAAGTCCTGTGTGGAATGGACTGTGGGAGAGTGCAGGCCAAGTGGTTGGATGATGTTCCTAAAGACACACTGTAGTAGCAGAGATGGAAATACTCTGAGTGACCTGCCGTAGTCACCAACCCATAGCACTTAACAGTGAGAAAAAGACAAAGACACCAAAAAAAATTGCCCTTTGAGTAGACTGAGTTTGTTGGATGATTTCAGGAGGAAATCACTTATGCCTTCATTAATGGAATATGTGCAGTCAAAAATAGCTTCTCAGAGATGCTTGTGCAAGGAATTTCTTCTCAAAAATTGCAGTGACCAGTTTAACTTCTTTACAAGTATAAGCCTACAATTCAGCAAGCATCTCAAGTACGGCTCAGACTTTCAACACACCTACTGCATACTAAGGATGGTTCAATGGTTTGGGTTGGAGTCATTGTCATCTCAGTTACTAATTATGGTGTCCTGAAACTAGTTTTGAAACATGTTTTGCCCCAAAACAATTCAGTATTTGGTGTTTTATGGGGAAAAAAAATAGTTTGTTTATCTTGTTTCTCTGAAGTTGTAGATGCAAGAATAGATGCTGCTACAGAGATGTGGCTCTGTATGCAGCAAGTGACAAAAAAAAAACTGTGAGATAACTGCTAGTGTTTCTGTGTGATACTGAAATGTATTCAGTGTTCGAGGGCTCAAATCCTACCTTAGGAATAAAAGCTGATGGTTTCGGGACAGGTGTAATTTGGTTTGGGAATGCTTGAGGACAAGTTGCCGTCTGTGCAATTGGTCCTGTTGGATACAGGTTCTGCTCGGAACTGTAATCTCGTTGGTGCTGATTCAGCAGCACTGTGATTTTTGTCCCACCTACTGAAGGGCTTATAGAGCAATTCGATATTAGACATCCCCAATAGACTTGAGTGGGGGCAAAGCAAGGATGGGGGAGAGAGCAGGTACGTGAGGGAGGGTAAGATCACATCACACTGCTCTGCATTGTTCTGTTACAGCGGCCCAGGGCCTTATTTCTAACCTTGGTAGACACAAGACTGTTGAGACGTATCTCGCAGCCCCTCAGTGAGGCCAGACTTTACAAGCCCGCAGTGTATGAAAGGAGGGATGGAAAACCTAGTCCCAGTGCCAAACTCTGCTCAGTGTAGTAACGAAGTGCAGCAGAACTCCGGTGCGATACGCAGCCAACGAGAAATACATGTTTTTGTCATTTTGGCAGAGAAGTCAAGCTGGAACTGTTGTTGCACTCTGAAATGTGAAAGGTCAAATTTGCATTTGCTGATGCCTACATCTTGTTTGACATAAGAGACCCGCTCTGACAAGCTGCTTCTCTCTCCGCTACACACACACAGTGTCTGCGATGCTCTTTGCTAAGCAGCTCTGAGAAATGCTTGCCATCAGAGGGCGATCTCACACCGAGCCTGGCAGGAGCTGTGTATTTAAGGGACTCATAGATGCCACATGTGAAATGTTATAGATAGAAAAGCTTTCCAAGCCTTCAAAGCTTCTCACAAATGACCTTCAGCCGGGAAAACTGCGCACACTTCAGTGCAGGCGAGTAGGAAACTTGGTTGGAGATGGAGGTTTGTAAGATGTGCATGTTTGACTCTGAGGACTAAGAGATTGCAGCATTTTGTCTTTCAGAAAGAGCTTGCTTAATGACATAGTGTTTGTATTTCTGCACAAACCAAATGCTTACCAAGTCTCCTGAAAATGCTCTAGGAAGTAAATTACTGTTCTGCAAGGTCCTTAAAATTCTCCTTGTCACATGAAATACAAACGAACAGAAAAACAGATTAATAAATCATATATCACAACTTAGCGTATTGCACAAAGACCAGTAAACTAGTTATGATGTGCAAAAATGTTTCTGAGCCAGACTCATTATTTTAGTCTATTGGTTTTCCTTTCATGTGGGCCCTCCTTCATTAGACTGTCTTGTAGACTACATTAAAAAAAAAAAAAAAAAAAGAAAACACACACAGGAAAAAATGTTCTGCTGGCCCACACCACAGCGCTGCCTTGGCATCGGAGGGAGGAAGGTGGTGGCTCGGAGAGGAGAGGAGCAGAAGGGGAGAGAGCCCTGTCTCCTCTTAGATGTTTTTGTTTCCGAGGAGCTCAGCGGTTTTGGCTGAGCCTTCTTGCTCTGTGGTCATTGAAAATGGTGACTCCTGCACGCGAGCTGCCGGGGGAGGCAGGGACATGGGTGGCAGGGAGGTTTCAAGTGAGCGGCAGCTACCTCAGGTAATAATAATGGTCGCTCTGTAAAAATGTGATCCAGTGCTTTGTGTTTCTGGAAAGCTGTTGGATCATTGAAGGGAGTTTATTTTGTAATTGGTTCAAATGGCTTTCGCTTCCCACTGAATGATTGTGGGAGTCTTTTTTAAGGAGATCTCCATTAATGGGCAACGGCTTATCCTCTCCAGGGCATTCCTGTAGGGAGAGGTCCTTGCAGAAGATACAGGATCCTAACTATCCTACCCCACGCTAATCACAGGATATTTCTTGAAAAGTGTGAAATAACAAGACAACAAATGTTGTCTATCTTTTTCTTCCTATCTTTTCTTTCTTTTCCTATGTTTTCCATCTTTTTCTTCTACTTACCTTTTTCTTACATCTAAACTTCATGACAGGCTCCAAGGCAGATTAATAGAAAGCCAAGGGAAGGCAGATTAACTTGGCCATTTAATTGCTGCACTGAAAACTCTGTATTTTCTAACACTTCACACAGTATTCTCTTGTATTTCCCCAGATAATCACACTTTCACTTTCCCTTGTGTTTGTTACTAGTTGTTCCCCATTGGTCTGTTAGGAGCTCACCTAAAAGAGTGGACTATATATATGTAATATAGAGTGGATAATGCAGTAATCAGAAGCCAGAATTGCTGGCTTTGTCTATGTTTCCTCTGACATGTATTAGAATCATTGTTCTACGATCGTTTTCTTCACCTGTCTGCAGTTGGTAAGATCATGGCTGGTTGGAAAAGGAATTGGGGCTTGCCTTTGCAAGGCAGGGCAGTTTATTGGATATGTGACTGCAGGATATGAGGATATGTGCACATGTACACGAGGGGATGCTTCAAAGATAACTCCACCAAACCTAAACTGTTAGCCGGAAATCATCCATAACAAGTGTCTGCCTCAGGCTCTGTTTTTTTCATATTAAAAGAAAAGGCTCAATCTTTCCTTAGACTCATAGTAGACTGTGACAGTCTGGAGTATCAAAAAAGTCCTCTTCCCTGGAAACTTCAGTTTCTCCAGGCTTTGGGGTGATGATCTGAGTCCTGACAGCCCAACTTAACGTGCAACAGGGACCAGCAAACAGGTGGGTGATGAGGAAGGACATTAGGGCGAAACTAAGATGCTGAGAAGACAGGCCGGTGGGGGCAAACAGGGTCCAGTGCAGAGAAGGAGACAAGCCATGAAGCTACAAGCAGGGACACAGACCTTCAAACTGGTGCTGTTACCTCAGCAGCCCTGGTTGGCTGCAAAACCACTGGGAAGGTTCACTAGCAAAAAGTCTGCTTACCTCCTGTTTTGGCAGGACACTATTTTGTCTGGAGAGTATCTTATTTAAAAAAACTATTGCTGATAGAAGTAAAAAGATAAAGACAAGACACGGTGTTTCCTGAAGAAAAGGCTATACCTGTATTGGTAGGTGCCCCGTCAATGTTTGTGCTAGGCATGAAACTTCGATGTCATGACAGAATAATTGGCATCTCCTGCAGTGTGGTCATCTGAAGTTCAGCAAGTAGACTGAGATGATGCTGCAGAGCTCAAGTCACTTATCATAAATTCCTTTTCTTACCATGTTTTCTGCTGTGCCTTGAGAAAATGAAGCACAAGAAATGGTGAATGAACACCAAGCATTAGTACCCTCCAAATTAACAGGTGTAGTTTTTTCTGTCTGGGGAAGACAGTTAGTCAGGTGGACTATGATCTTTTATTTCCAGAGTGACTTTTATCCTTGGAAGCGTAATTTTTTAGATGATAAATAACTTGCATAGTTCACAAGTAGCAGTTCACAGGTGTATGAAGTTTGGCAGCTGCATTTCCTTTAGTAATGCCATACGACAGGAAGTTCCACGTTTCAGTTCATGTAGTCTACAAAGAAATCATTTTATCCATCCTATACATTTGTGGCCCTTTCATCCGAAATGTCTCTCTCTTCATTCATTAGGAGATATGGGAGGCACAAGTTCCCATGGTACTTACTCTCTATAATTCATTATATGGATATTCTTTATACATTCTCCTTGTGGCTTCTCATTACACCACTGCAGATACCTTAGGAAATTCAGCATCTGCCTTTAGCAGTTTTATCTATACGATGACATTGTTGTTGCCTCAAAGTACTTGGAGCCCGTGCAAATATTCTTGTATGCAAAGCACTAACACAGCCCATCCAGCTGTGACCTTGGACCTTTTCTTTTCCCCTCTCCCTGAGAATACCAAAAGCATATTTTTACACTTAAATTTGATAAGTAAAAAAATAGAACCACTCTGCAGACAAAGTTAAAACTGCTAAAAACAAACAAAAAAAAAACCCTAAGTTTCTTTATCACTAAGAATAAATTATAGTGATGTAAAAATCAAGTGAGAGCATTTCCAAAGGCATATTTTTTTTTTGTTTAATGCGTGGCATACAATAATTGACCAACCGCAATTATGAATTTTTTGCATGTTACTGGAAATATGAAAAAAGAAAAAGGATTTTAAAATATTCTAAGGCATCCACTGTCCTTACTCATCTCAGAATGACAAAAGATAATTCCTAAGTTATTTAGATAGAAAATATTTTTGCAAACTCTCTATATGTTTTGTCATTTGTGCCGATTGGTTTATCATTTTACAACTATTGGTTCTCATTTTTCTTTTTAGCAGATTTTGAATTCCAACAATTGAGCACATTCGGATTACAAGGAGTTGCAGGATACTGCGTTTTCTGTTTTGGCTTGGCTTTAAAAAGATTCTGGTTTTAAAAGGTTCCTTCTTGAAGCATTTCCATCTGCCTTAGATTTTTGGTATAACTGCAGGACTCGCTTCTCAAAATGCTCGTTTTCCCTTTTCTGCTGCTATCATTGCTCTGCAGAATCTGCAGTCATTTGAAAATGTTACCTTTGGCAGTCAGGGTCCCCTGCAAATTCGAGGATGGTAATTAAGGATCACAGTTACCTGGTATAAATCAGGGCTGCTGCTGGGAAGGGCAGTCTTGCCCTCCTTTGTGCCTTTCCCACCTGCCTTGCCCCTTGTTCCTGCCTCCTCTCCTTATGCCAGCATTAGTGTTCGTGCAGCCATGCAAGGAACTGGATCAGCGAGCTGATCTAACTGAAAAATAACCTAAACCCCCCAAATGGTTATTTTGCAGCCAAAGTGGGTTCCTGAGCCAACTTACCATATGGCTGCCTGACTGCTGGTGCCAGGGCTCTAGCAGCCAGCTCCGTTTTGCAACAAAATACGTCTATGCCAGATCGAGCTGCTCGCAAAACTTTTAATGCTGAACCTTTAAGCTTTAATACTGCAAGCTACTTAATGACAGAGCCCATGAACCTGCTCAAAAGTATTTGCAAAGTCACTTGGGGTGCCTTTTCACTGTTCCCTCTCAAATTCTGTTTTTGTTGCTTCATTCCAAGGTCATTGCTTCTCTCAGACTCTCATTGAGCCACATGCTCAAACACTTGCTTAATTTCCAGTAAATTAATTTTCCTACCAAATGCACCCCTACCTTTGAAGCACTTGAGCAAACTGCTTCCCTTTTGCCTTGTATTGGCTCCATGACTAGGGCTCCAAGTCACAATGTGGTAGTGAAGAGGTTACTGATAATAGTATGCTCTCATTACCACTGTTTGTCAGGGCTGAGTGTCACAGATGTTCTCCCAGCAGCAGATGAGGAAAAATGGCAGATAAATTCTGCCATCGTGACTCAAAATGAGCGAGACATTGAGTTCCAGTGGAGCCACCTTCCACGTGATTTGCCTTGTGAAGGAAGCCGAGCTGTATATGTATACATACATGTATACAGCCAAGCTGTATATGTAGAGTCTCTGCTGCTCCTCACAACCAGGGGCATTGGAGGAATACTGTTTTCAGTAGGGTTTGCAAGAGCTCTTGCATCGGCCAAATTTTGCGTTGTTTCATTTTTTTCCATAGTCAAAATCAAACCAAGGGGAGTCCTTTAGCAGACTAAAGGTCTGCTATAGAATTGTCCGTGTCCTACAGCACGGACAGGCCTGCCAGTGTTTTCAAATAAGGACTAAGCACAGGGAAAGGAGGGATGCAACCAGACTGGGAGCCTCACTGCACATCCTGACATGCAGTCTGATCTTTTTGAGTCTGTCCCCCCAAAAAGCCCACCACACTTTCCCTCGAGGCAGCAACATATGGCACAGTCATCTTTCCTACAGCGTATCTTTGCTGCTAGGACAGCAGAGCTCGAGGACCTCTTCCCTGCTCCAGATGCTGCTTGCCACCGAGCAGGGAATCCAGCGCTGTTATCGGCCCAAGGAGCCCAAAGGAGAAAAGTGCCTCCCCTAACTGCGTTTAGACCCCTGGCATTTCAAAAACACCTAATGTGCTGCAGATGGGTTTGTTGCGTGCTGGCCAGCTTTCAGCGGAGGGACTGACGTGCTTCGTGATTAATCACCTGTGCTGGGAGTAAGTAAGGCTCAGCCAAGGCTGCCTGCCCTGTCCCTGCGTCTGTGCAGGACACTGAATGCAACCTTATACATCTGAGTATAGATAAGGGGCCAACTAGGCGTATTTGACTCACTGGAGAAATCAAGGTAAAAAAGATGCTATCTGTATGATTTCTGCCGTCTCTAGTTTAGCTGAAATTGCCCTTTTTAATTCCTGTAGTCAGCCCTGGAAAGTGTTTTGCAGCAGTTCACAGTTAAAATTGCACTGACTAAATAAGTCCTTAAGGGCTTATTTAGCAGCTGAATTAAGTTGAAATTACTAGGTTTATAGTTGGCATTAGATTGTAGGAGAAAATGTCTTCACTTCTCCCCAGTCCATAGCAAAGTTATATTTTTATGAAGTTTTTTTTATCTGAGAACATATTTCCTTTAGGCACCCCAGTTTTATAGCATTCTATCTGTGATTTAATGCACATGGGAGGTACATGTGTGTTACTCTTATAATGGAACTGGAGGGAAAAAAAGAAAATCTGTCCATCTGCAACAGCTTAGTGGGGAAGAGCTATTGTTTTCCAAATTTTTTTCAGCCTATGAAAGTTTGCTTTTTACTATCTAGTTGTTAGTAGGGGAGGGCAGGGAGTAGAGTTCCCCATCCAAGGAATACAGATTGACGAGACACGCTGACACCAGTATGTTAAAGTCTGATTGTGTAACTAATTATCTAAAAAGACCCAATGGAGTAACAGCTGGAGAAGATTAAAGCAGGTGGATTTGTGTTTTGAAGAGTCTGCTCTGTGCCAAAGGAAAGTACAATGTGGGATTATCTTCTCTGGAACAGATTCAGAAAAAAAAAAAATAGTTCTTCAGCAATTAAAATACACCTGAGATCTTGATATGAAAGGCTACAGGTTGCTTATTCCTGTTTTCAATAGACTGAGTCAGGATTTCTAAGGTTAGAAGTGAACAGGAACGGTTCAAAGGTAAAACGTTTGTGCAAGAATTGAGCACAGGCAGCCTCTTTCCTTGCTAGGGCTCTCAGGAGCACACGGAGCTGCGCTGTTTAACGCCTGCCAGAGAGCAGCCCTCAGGCTTGGAGTCATGCTCTCTTCTTCTGTCAAGCTCCCAAAGTCCTCAGCAAAAGCAGGTTTGTGGGAAAAGGTGCTTTTTCCTCCCCTGGAGGTCTTGCTGTGGGTCCAGGTGGGGCTCCCTTGCTTCCATGGAGGAGTAGTTAGGGTAGAGGTGGGTCCCGTGGCTCCTGGAGGAGCCTGGCTGCTGCTCTGCTCCTTGGACCACATTTGTTGCTCCTGGCCCTTGCACATGACCAAGCACCACTGAGTCTGTTAGTCGTGGTGGCTCCTTCAAGAGCCTGTCGTTTCAAAGAGGTTGTGCGGAAAACCATCTATCTTCTATCGTCTCTTTCTCTCTTTCCTCCCCTTTGTTTTGTTCTTAAACTAAACCATATTAACTGTGAGCCATCAAGTCGCTTAAAAGCCTGCAAAAGTTAATGAGCTAAAACTGGCAATATGCAATAGTGCGTGTCAAATAAAAATATAATCTGCGCTTTTCTCAGAATTGCCAGGGCTTTAGAACTTTGCAATAAAATAAATATTTTTAAAGCAGTGTAACAAATGTAAACTCAAAATTTGCCAGCAGTAGGTGGATTGCAACAAGTATCAGTTTTCATTGGACAGTCCAGGTAATTAATCCTCTATTTCAGTAAAATCACTGTAAACCGGTTATGTGTCACTGTATATTCCAGGCACTGTGAAGATAACTCATGAAATTTTAGCATGCTTTGTCCTTAAGGTTCTCTTCTTTTCCTTCCTTTTGCATTCAGCTAATGAAAAGATGTAGAACTTTTCCTAAGGGCATGCTCAACCTCAGCTGCAAACTCTGAAGCAATTGTGAGCTTCCTAAAAGTCACTTTAGCTAGCTATTGAGGAAGCTAAAGGTCAGTTCTCCCTCTTTTATTTGAACATATACATACATTTTATCTGAACACATCATGGGGCATGTGTTCTATGGAACATAACTTTCTGGCATAACCTGCATGCTCTGCTATGTGCTACTTACATAGTGAAGACCATAAATCCTCCAGAATTGTGCATAGCTAAGAATTTTTGAACAAATAGATTTACTGACTAAGGTTCTGCAGGGGCAGCACTTGTAGTCAAAAAGATGCAATTACAACATTCTCACTACTAGACCTGAGTCTGCAGATTTTCGCTCAAAAGAGGAGGCTAGCAGGACTAAGGGATGCAACATCACAGCACCCAGAATTAAAGAAAATGCTTTTTAAATGCAATATCTTTGGTTAAACATACCCCAGTGAAATTTGGACTAAGATCTGATTCTAAACTGAATTCCATAACCCTTATGCTGATTTAATCTGCAGGGTGGGGGAAGAATTGGGCCACTCAGACCAAAATAAACATTTTTCTCAGAGCTGCCTCCTTATCTGACTTGGGAGGGTATCATATCCGAAAGGAAAAGAGCATTGAAACGCAGTTACAAACTTCAAGGTTTTTTTTGTTCTTATCAGGACAGCGTATAAGACGGCTGTGTATATATGATGCATGTATGTGGTCTTTGACCACAAAGCTTAACATCAGAAAGGAAAGTGTTGACACTTGGTAAAGAAATAGGTTCCTCCCAGCCACCCACCCACAAATACAATGTGTGTAGCAATAGTCTCCTAATGGGCTTTTTTTCCCTCCAGATATATGTGAGCGCTCTGATCTTTTATTTGCCTCTTTAATGTATCCCTGCAAAGGACATTGCTATTTTGGGATATTGCTAAAACATTAAAGCGGCTCTTTTGCACTGGCACTGGCGTTCTGGAAATGAGTTCCATAGGCGAGCGGGAGAGGGGATCTGTCCCATTGCACGGGCCCTGAGGAGAGAGATAGAGCAGAGGAAGGCAGGAGAAGGAAGGGACTGTTTGCTGGAATTGAGAGGTTACCCAAAACTCCTCCTTGAGATGCAGTGTTTCCTTTGCTGTGTTCCCCCTCTTGCTTCAGAGTCTACGTTTCCAGCACCGAAAATTAAAAGTAGAGACAAAGCGATCAACTCTAGGCCCAGCACATATGGTTTGATAAATACTGAAGGGCCAGGAATTTTGAATGGCTGACAGTTTGTTTCCAGCTTTGTGGTAAACAGCTGAATAGAAAGAAGGCAGCAAGTATTAAGCTGCATCCGCCAAGAACATCTGCATTTATGAAAACTTTCCCTGATTGAAAGTCTAGTAGTTTCAAATGCTGTTGACTGAGCGTTTGGAAACTAGTTCAGGGCTGCTAAGATAGCCGGAAGCAGCAGTGGGTTTGAACCCCTGCTTCAGGTCACTCCCCCACCTCCCTCCCTTCAAATTTGGGCACCCAGAGGTACAAATAGTATCTCTACCACCTCTAGCAGGGGAGAAGTTTCTCTCCTTACATGTCAGACATGTTACTCTGCACTTCTCCTCCAACCCCTTTTCCTTGCCATCCCTTCCCCCTCCTCTCACCTCCATCTCTCCTCCTCCTCAGTATTTCCTCCTGGTTCTTTGAGATCTACTACACCAAAAATATTTTTGGAAATACCACAGACTATTGTTTTTATTAGTGACTGGAAAGCTTTGTAGTAGGATGCTTTTGTGTTCCATTTGTTTTCCTTGCTCTGGCACAGCTGTTTTTGTTTTAGCAGCATTAGAGAGATGGTTAAACTATTTGTGGCCTTTTCTAACCCAGCAGATCTCCTCCACTGAATTTTTTAAGCTGAATGACTGAAGCTGTAACTAACAGGTTGTCTGCGTGGGCAGTTTTTTGCATGAAGTTGCAAACTCACTGATTTTATGAGATCTTTTAATTTGTTCAGCGAAGCACTAATCACTGTGAAGCAAGTCCCAGCTTCCCTGTAAATTTCCCAGCCAGAACATTGACAGGACCTTGACTAGAGAAGATAGAGAGCAGATAGAGCAGCAGATCTTACTTAAACCTACACATGCTCAGAAGTGACTAGTGAAAAGAGGTTTATGTAGGTGTGGTGATCCCCACCTTAGCCAAGAGGGAGCAGGTGCTGAAGCAGAATGTGGTCGGAGAACAGATCTGCCCTAAGTGCTGAACTAGCTGTTGCGGTTGCGAGGAGGAAGACAGGAAATCAGGGAACAGGCATCTAATCAGAGCCCACTCACAGCAGAAAACCATGACTGAGCAGGATGAAAAGTAAAATGAAAAAGTAAATTGAGAGTGAGAAAAGATACATATGTACAAAGGCAACATTAAAGGAGAGGAAAAAAAAAAAAGGAAATGAGTTATACTGTGAGACTTCAGCATTCATGTCTGGTGACATAGTCTGAGTGATACTGAAAGTATGGGTTGATGAATGGGAGGAAAATGAAAGCTACTTGTGTAGTGGAGAGATGTGTCCTACTAAGCTCCGCTCTTGCAACGTGTGCTTACCAGCACCGAGTGCAGACAGTAGCGTTTGTGCAGGTGGTTAGGTGAAGTGATTTGACCTGGCTGATGCTGTTTTGATTGGTGCCTTTCTGGCCAGGCCAGATCAAGGAATCTGCTCGATTCCTTGTGTAGTTGTATGAGCATCCGCACTGGTACCAGGTAGGTGGTGGAGGTACCAGGAGGGAGGTGACACCAGCCCTACCAGCACCTTCTAGTGTACACTGTGAAGTATATTGACCAGCTGATGAAATATGACAGTTATGGCTGGGGTAAGGACATATGATTGCCCCTGACTACATAGAGAGAGGAGGTAATGAGGAGTGTGGCTTCCACGCTGCTAACAGGTAGGGAACTGTCCCTGTTAGAAATGATTCTCTTAGAGACGATACCAAAAGAAAAACTGAGCTGACTTTTCAAGCACAATTTTCTCTGAAGGTTTTTTTTTTTTTTTTTTTTTTTTTTTTTTTTTTTTTTTTTTTTTTTTTTTTTTTTTTTTTTTTTTTTTTTTTTTTTTTTTTTTTTTTTTTTTAAAGTTTTTTTTTTTTTTTTTTTTTTTTTTTTTTTTTTTTGCCTTATTTGTTAAAAATAATTGTTTTCAGCTCTGCTCTCATTTTTTTTCTGACAACGTAATTTCAGCCAAAGACTGCAGGTTACTGCTGTTGCTGTTCCTGTGAGCTGGGTTCATACAGAAGGGATGCCCTGATGTTACCCCTCAAGAATCAGTAAACTTAGAAAAAAAGAGGGAGATAGATGCAGTCTAAAGGAGAAAAAGTAGGAAAGGAAAATTCACAGAACCCGAATCAGGGCTGCTAAAGGGTAATGTGTAGCAACAGCGCTACATTCATCAAATCGTGACCAGTGACTGGTGGATGGACAGGGTAGTTGGACTGACTGAACAATAAGGGCTGAGTAGGAGGTTTTCCATCCTTGTAGCTACTGTACTGTGGGGATCAGCTGCAGGAATAAAGATGCTTGAGTGTCATATGCCCCTTCTGGATATGGGAAATGAATGAGGACCACGTAAAAATCACCACTTGCTGGGCAGTTATTGAGAGGGACAACTGGGAACTGGGTGTTCCCAGTGAACATTCAGAACAAAAGCTTAGGGAAGTTCAAGAAGGGATTAGATATGTAAATGCATATTTGAATAACTGGAGTTAGGGAGATCATTGGCAGCAAAATATACATGATGTATGAGCAAAATTTACTCTATGTTTCTCTGAAAAATTGCAACAAAAGCATCAGTTTGGGCTGACTCAAAATACAGCACTTTCTACTTCAAGCTTCCATACAGCCACAGAGCCAAAATATAACCCAGATATGCACACAGAACTAGCTGAAACGAAGGAGGATCGCTGTGGAGTATTGTTAGTCAAAAAAAAAAAAAATGTATATGACTTTTGTCAAGATCTCCTTCTGCATATATAAGTTCATTCCCTTTGAAGTGCATTATTTTGGAAAAGAACATTCTCTATTGAATGTTGTGTATCCATAGAGACACATAACTTCTCTATGGATACCTGTCATTCAGTAGACTTTATTTCATGAATACAGTAAAGGCAGCTGTTCACCAGTCTGTATCCACAGAAGACATTTTTCTGTCTGTGGAAAGACATCTTGTGAGTACAGGAATATCAGTTATCTCTGCTACCATTGCAAATCAGATAAAATGCCATAGTAATCAACATAATTGCATTTACTTCATCCCATGTTTTTTCTTCTGCATCAGATAGCAGCATAGACCTCTTGTCCAAACTTTTCAGGAATGTTACCAATAGCTCCACTTGTAATCCCTTTCACTAGGCTTTAGCTATGATGTTTGTGCTGACTCTTCTCCCATCTGGCTCTTTCCAGGACTCCAGCGAGTACAGAAGCTAGGGAAAAACACGAGATACTTCAGGCGAAGACTGCATGAAATGGGCTTCATCATTTATGGCAATGATGATTCTCCTGTTGTCCCCTTGCTCCTTTTCATGCCTGGAAAGATAGGGTAAGTATTGAAAAAAACTTGTAGGCAAAACAAACACCATTCAAATAGCCTGTTACTTGCTATAAACTGTCTTTGGTAGATGCCTCACAAGATAAACTTGCTCCGTTAGGTGAATGCTTCATATAAGTATGCTCAGTTTTCAATCTAGCGCTGGACTTAGCTTTGAGCTATTCCAGTATTCAGAATTCTAAAAATTTGCTTGATGTGCATAACATTTATAACTTGTTCTGAAATAACACTCTTCATAGTATTTTGGACTTTTTTTAATGGTTAATGTGTTGATTTCACGTTTTTGGATGGACATTCTTCCCTCCTTCCAATATTTGAACTATCTTTGCACAGATAAATTTTTGCCACTTAGTTCCTATCAAGCAGCACTTTTTTATTGAATTGGACATGCAGATCAGACGTTAGTAGCATCATTCCAGAAGAGTCAAACTGCAGGGAGCCACCGCATGTAACAGGCTGGATAGTTGCTGTGGGTTCCTCAACTGACAGGGCAGTAGTGGGAGCAAGCAGCCTGTTGCCCGTTACACAGACTGTTTTATTCTTGCTAATGTGAAGGAATGCAGCTCTCCTACCTTCCAGAGACCCCACTTTATCATTTTTGGGGGACTGTGAACACGCTTGCACTTTGATTTGCACCCAAGCCCTTTGATTGACACAAATGAATCAATCCAATTTTATGATGCTGTTGGCTCTCTGCCATCCCACTCCTGGTATTTGACACTCTCTTTCCTTCATGAGCTGTTAAGCAGCAAAGAATCTCCGTCCTACTGGTAAAATTGTGTCTCCTATTGAAGTCAGTGGGAATATTACCATCCACTTCAATTGAAGACAGGATTTTACCCATTGTTTTATTATACTTGAATGTTTTCTCTTTGTGGTCAGTTTATTGGAGATAATTTACTTGTTTTTTTTTTCTTCTCCTTCTCCCCCCAGGGCTTTTGCAAGACGCATGTTAGAAAAAAATATCGGGGTGGTTGTGGTTGGGTTTCCAGCTACTCCTATCACAGAATCCAGGGCTCGGTTTTGTGTGTCAGCTGCACATACACGGGAGATGTTAGACACGGTAAGTATAGCAGATGTCCCGCTGAAATTAGCTTCAGATGCAAAGGGGGTTGGGAGAAGCGGTCTGTCTGTTACTTTGAATCTCAATAATTCATTTTTACTTTTGTTTTTCTGGTCTTGACACTTATTCTTTGAAGGTATTTTAGCCTTATCTATTTTATTTTAGAAAAATAAATTATGGGGCACTAATTTGCTATATTCTTCTCTTTCTAATAGTAACCAAATCTGTCATAACTAATAAAGACCTACATGAAGAGCACAGCAGGACAAAAGTTAACTACTTGGTCAAAACTATCAAGTAGGAAACCTGCAACTTTATGGAAATACTTGCAGATCAGGTTTTCTATACCCTTATTTTCATTATGTATTTCCACGCGTAGGTTAAATTGCAGAAGTAGTGTATGGGACAGCCTTGAGGGTACAGGTGGAAACTGCAAACAGTATTTGGAATAGCTGGAACCTAATGAGGGTTAATTGGTGCTGTCTGGCCTGTCTCAGTTCTGTATCTTTCCCTGATACCAGAAACACTATGAAGAATTTGTTGAGATTTCCACCGTAAACCTTCCTTTCAGCACAATCAGAAATGTGTTTAAAATAAGCTATTTGAACTTTTCCATCTCCCTCTCTTGCCGAAGGAGTTTTTGGCCTGGTTTGATACAAGCATGGTCATTCTCAGAGCGTGCCAATTTAGAGGCAAGGAAAACTGAGATTAGCGCTAAGATTGGGGCTTGCTTTGCTTTCTTTTTGCACAAGTAACAATGCTCAGAGCATAAAACTGGTGAACACCCAGAATATTTGAATGGAAGACACCTTCCTTTGTGTAAGGAAGCACCTGGGCTTGCACAGGGCCTCGTCTCTCCGTATGCATCCCAATATTCATATGGAGTGTGAGGCCAGAGCCCTTCCTGGCGGACCAGCTCCCAGTCTGCACCACACTCAACCAGCATCGGAAAATCTGCCTTGCATATGTGCAGAACAAAACTCCTGCTGCCCTTAAAGGCACAGCAGTTACTAGCAGGGTGTAATATTGCAGAGATAAAAGAGCACAGACCAGTGCCTGGCTGTGTGTCGTCATCTTCTGCCATTTGATTATATGGATTTAGGGTTATGTAGTTTGTAACAGGCAGAGATGTTGGTCTGAAGACTAATCGCTTAGCGTTGCTGCTTTGCTTTGCTTCGCCTCCCACAATGTAGCATCATACTCATGACTTCTTTGAGCCATCACTTCTTGGTACCTGCACACTGCTGCTTCCTGGCACCGGTGAAGGTCTGATGCCTCCCTAGCCACGGTTCTTTGAACACTCGTTGCTTTTGTCTTGAAATTGGGATCATTGTCACCTTCTTTCTAAATGGCCATACGCTCTGGGGAAGCAAGACTGCCCCATTTTTAATTGCATGCAGATGGAAAGGGCAAACACTTTGTGAATATGCCTAAATCCAATGTAACAGCAGGTAACGAGCACCACAAAAACTTCTGCCTTCAGCAAAATTTGTGCTGAGTCCTAGCCTGGATCTAGGAGAAGAAAAGATCCATGGGATGGGCAAGCTCCCAAAAATAATTTCTTTAATGACCTTTAAGCTATCTTTCTGCATAAACCATTACCAAAATACTACATTTTTTGTTCTTAATCTTATTTCAGAGGCTAAACAGAAACAGGCTCAAAATCGGAATTGCTGTGTTGCTTTGGTACTAAAAAGTTTGCTTTGATACTAAAAAGTTGGTGGCTCTTGAATGTGCATCAGATGCTGCAAGACCCTGAGTAGTTTCTCTGTACTGCAGAGTTCCCTGTTCCCAGTTGCACCTACTGAGAGCTAAGGACACAGTTTGACAAATTACATTACAATGTTAATGCAATATTAATGATGTCTGTGATCTTAACACAGAGAGTGGAATGAAGTAAAAATAAGTAAACCCGTTCTGAGTATTTATGGCAACTCTGATCAACGCTGTGAACTGAGATCCATCTTAAAGCAAAAAAGAAAGCAGTGACAGCTCCAGTCTTTGGGACTGGAACTGGAAAGGAAATGTTGAAATACTGCCTTACATATGCTTTTTTCACAAATAAAGATAACACTTTATCTGAAGTGTTATCTCCCCATGCTTCTAGGAAAAGGTCTGTTTTTTTCATCTGCGTTCAATTAATGGACTGACTAATAAACCCGAACATACTGAAGGGGTAAATACTGGTCTTGTGCATGCTGTTGTACATCTGTGCCTGCATTGATGTTCTCACTGCATGAGAATGAAAGCAAAGCCTGCACTTTAAACTTTCCTTAGTTCGTATTTATGTGATGGTCTTGATCTGTTGTAAAGTAGAACTTCAAGTCTTTTCCAAGAGAATTGATACATTATAATGATCTTACAGGTTTTGAATGCTCTGGATGAATTGGGTGATTTTCTACAACTGAAGTATTCCCGGTATTCCAAGTCAGCCCATCCTGAACTGTATGAAGAAACTAGGTTTGAACTTGAAGACTAAGTTTTCCACCCATGAAGAGAATGTTACGATGCTATGAATGGGGAAAAAGCCCCAAACTAAGAAATATGAATGCATTTCTTCCCTTCTAAGGACAATTTTTGATTCACAGTTAATTGAAAGGAGGGGAAGCTTGGTTGTTGCATTTTATTGTATCAAATTCCTGTATTCAACAGACTGAAATATTGATACAGATTTGCCTCCCCAGGAGATTGGTCCTTCTTGTGGTATTTTTAATGCAGAAAGAAAACATCTCATTGGCGGAGTTGCTAACGTACAGCTTATGTTACAGCCCCTTTTTATGAAGAGGCTTCAAATAAAAATAAAATAAAAAAAGTTTAAAAGCTGAATGGATTCCAATGTAGTATGCTGGTATACCTGAGCTTCATCAGTTAAATTGATTTTGGTCTGTTGAAGAGCAAAAACCAAGACATCGGTGTGGATTGCTGCAGAGCAAAGAGCAGAAAGTAACCTCTATAATTGCCCTATAATTGCCTATTGTGCATTTCTCCAAGGAGAGAAAAAGTTAGAAGAAAGCTAATGCTGAGAACAAGTAGTAGCCTCCTCAGATCAAGTATTTCTGACAGCAGATTGTGCAGAAGGGAAAATACTTGCCCTCCTCTACAGATCCTTTCTCTCAGCCACTTGAACCACAGTAAGCTTCATAATGTACACAAATTTGAGCTTATACATAGATGGGAATACTTTCCTGCTAACGCTTTTGACCTACAGCCTTCCACAGCTTATCACAAGCTCTTCAGCAGGCTCGCTCCCTTTTCATGTAGCAGTAGTAAATAATTTTAATAACCATTTAACTTTCCCGTAAAAACCTTGATCAAAACAGTCAGATACTTGCAGTTCACAAACTGCAGATGACATTTATGGGCCCATTCCTACGTTTCTTGAACTACTTATGGGCTTAATAAATTCACTAACAAGTACATAATGCTGAAGCTGTTAGTTACCCAGAATGTAAGGTTTGAGATGCCGTGAGCAGTGCTGCCACCTGTTAAATAGCAAACGCTGCCGTCTCAACACTACGGTTGTCCATTTCATAACCTCTCTTGAAATATTCTTGCCAGCTTTGTGCACGTCAGGGATTATTCTACCTGTCTTGCAGACTTTCTTGAAGTCGTTTGATTTTCAAGTAATCGGTGGTGTCGGCCGGGGGGAAAGATGCCCTGTCCCCACTTTCCACTGCTCAAATGACAAATGCACAAAGGCACTTGCAGGAAAAGCTGCAGCCTGCAGTGCCTGCAGTGGCATTAGCATCGGGCCGACCCGCACGGAGGTTTTTAGGAGGAGGCTGGAGGGTTTTCCCCCTTTTTGGCAGCGTTGAAGCGTGGCTCTGTAGCTTTAAGAATGAACTCCAAGCCGTTCCCCGCTATCAAATGTCATTGTAAACACATCACATGAGAGATGTTTAGCTTTCTGTTGCACAGATGTACCACACTTTCATGTGCTCTTGAAAGCTGTGGTGTAAACTTAACCCACAGCTGCAATATTAGATTTAAGAACAGAACAATTAAATTGCGGCGCACCAATTACACTATATTACTCCCTGCTTGTTAAAGCAGCTTTCAGGATATAACAAGGCTGATTGGTTATGAGGGCCCATTTATTGTTGGATTTTGGTTGTTGTTGTTGTGCAAGTTAATAAAAAAATCCAGTGGTGCTATAACTTTAAGAATTGATTACTGCACATTCCGTAATATCAGATGTTGGCTTTAGGAAACGTATCGGGAGCTGGGGGAGGACTAAATGGTGTCATGCGATTCTTCACTTTGGTAGGCAGACTTGAAAAACATTGCAGAGGTTCAAGGGAGGTTGGTGTGCAAGAGCAAACTCACTATATAAATATTAAAATACTACTCTCGGGCGCAGGGAGGGGAGAAATTAGGACATGGGAAGTTTTTCTTTGCGTTCCCTGGCATTTTGTGATGTACAGCCTTGCTGCATGGGGGCTGAGCGCGCTTTCTGCCGAGGAGACAGGCTGAGAAATCTCTACAACCTGTTCCTCCAGGAAAAGCACTGCATTTGATGTACGGCGTTTTGATCTCTATTGCTGAACATCTGTGGCCAGATCCTCAGCTGACTTCTGACCTCCTATCTCGGGGTATATGGCCGCAGTTTGTGTTTCAGCAAACGTTATTGCACGTGCTGTTGCAGGCAACACGCTATTTCCCTCAAAGAGAGGCCTGAGATTGATTAAGCCACAGAGCGATCACTTTTTTTGTCCTCCTATAGGGGAATGTTTTCTGTCTGTCTAGAGCCAAATTCCTCCTGCCCTCAGAACATTACTCTCTCATATTAAGGAGACAGGACAGCTATTTCTTAGAGACTGTCAGTTGATTTATTATATACTCTCTTCTGATTTCTTCCATCCCTTACACATTAGGGAGGATGTAGACTGACTAGCTACGGGCTTGGGAATATTTGGGGAGAAATCTCTGCTCCGGTGATGCAATAGCAAAACTCCCAGGAATTACACACTGCTAGATTTTCCCTATGGAGTTTAATTATGCTCTGGCACTGGCTTTTCCTCCGGTGCGATTTCAGTGGGATTCTTCCAGCTTTTTATCAGTGTAAATACATTTAGAGCTGGGTGGTTCTTGGAGACTTTATTTTAGGAGACTTAGGAAAAAGAAAAGTTGATGAAGTTCCCATTAAGGAATTATCATAGTTAACCCAATTATCGTGTATTTCATTAATTAGGCTCCATCCTCAGGCATTCTTTGGAGATGGAGTCCTCTGTAATTGTTTTAAGTGTTTTTGAAGAGGAACTGCCTTCCATAAGTAAAAATTGCTCAAGATGTTTTGCTTGTAACAGTGGAAATGTAAGTCTGGGTGCACTGACCTTCTGTGGGTAGGCTGTAACTCCAGCACCCTGCGGTCTCACAGCAATCTTGATTGACCTTTGTGCCCTGAGAAGCCTCCAGAGGTCTGTTTGACAGAGCACCTGAATTGTTTGCCTTTTCCTGCGCCTTTATCCCGCCTCATCTTTTAGAAAGCCTTCATTTCCTGAGCTTATCTTGCTCGTCAAGGTGTTTCCCCCATCCACTTCTGCTGCCTTTTTGCATTATTCCTTCTGTTCTGTTAGTTTCTGTACTCCAGGTCTATGAGAAGGCTTGCTGGCAGCTGCAGTCTTTGAGGTCCCAAAGTGTGAGTAACATTAGACTTTCAAGACATTGACTCACTGTGCCTGCTTTTCTTTTCCTGCTATCCTTATCAGCCTCTGCAGAATTTAATCTTTCCTTTTCAAATAAAAGCTTCTTACTGATGGTGCTAAGCTTCTAAGCTGAACCGCATCTGAACTGTCCATGCTGTTGAACTAAGAGCAGGTTTGATCCATCACTCATACAAGTCTAGATCAAGCTAAATTTTACTTTGAAATCAATACCATTGGCTTAAAACTGGTACAACTACGAGAAAAACATAAGGGAATATGAGGTGAGCTGCCTGCATCTATTTCAGAGTGAACACTGATGTCCCTGGACTATTTCACAGCTGCTGCCCTTCATAGGAGGACCAAGATATGGGAGTGGATTTAAAGATTAAGGTAAGATTTTGATTTTTTTAACAACTCCACATAAACCAATTGTGTTTAGTGGAAAGTGTGTCAGTTCAGCTGAAACAAAGGAAAAACTGTCTACGCTTTGTTGATTTGTTGGCGTAATTTTGCACTTTCTAGCCTGCTTAGAAATCTAATAGAGATTCTCCAGCATATGATCTGCTTTTTATTTGTGCATGAAATTTAGTTGTTCTTCAAATTTAAACACAGATTATGGCCAAATTTTAAAGAAACCACAATACCAGCTCAAAAATAGTAGATGTCATTCCAGTACTGGTATCTGAATGTCTAAGCTTCCAGATGCCTTGTAAGAACACAAGCCACTTTTACATATGCAAAATAATAGTAATAATCTAGGTGTTTGTCTAATCTACTCACACATCCAGTATAGCTCATTGGATAGTGAGAATCCCGCTCTATTGGTGTACTGCTACCTTGTCATCTCACCTGCCTTCTGTCCTGTAAATTCACACTTCAAGCAAGTACCTTCAGATCCATCAGCAGGGTTGCTCAATGACCACTTCAATGTCCACACAGAATAATTTCTTATTCCCTGAGGAGTCTTATGTGGGAATCAGACTAGCTGGTGCACAGCATCAAGAACTGTGAGATGCCCACTGTGGGAAGCAAAGTGTGTGTGAAACCAGGAGTGCCTGCAATGTGGCAAGAACTGCCTGTGCTGCTCTGCAGAGGGCAAGTGCAATGTGGACCCGGCACCGGCAGGGCAATCTGCCTTATTCTTTGTAGATGCAGAAGGGCATTGCCTGTAGGGTGCTCCAATGGAAGAGTTTCCTTCTGGCAAAAAAGTTCAACCAGAAGATCTAGCTGGGAAAGCAAGACACTGCAAGAAGACTAGAAAATCGATTGTCACAAGTCGTTTACATGTTGGAGCAGGCAAATGAAATTAAATGTATATAAGAGTAAGTAGTAGTGATCTGATGGGTGAAGCCTACTTTACCTTCAAATTCTGTCTCAGAGAACAGAACTACATTTGTGTGAACGTAAGCTAACTCTAGTCTTTTGTGGCAAACCATATGTCCTCCTGTCTCTCCCAGAGCACAGAACTGTTATCTCATGCCATGGGATATCTCATGAGAAGGGAGTAAGTGCCATTTCACCTCATTTCATCTCCTAGCCCAGCCAGCAGCTGGTCCATCTTTCCAGTTCGGATCCCATCTTAATGGTGACCACTAAGTCTATGAGGTCCCAGCATGGATGCTGTTGTCCATGGCGCTACAACAAGTAGATGTTTCCTGGTGGAGAGAGACATGTGCTGTGCTGCAGGTAGCCTCTTCTCTGGAACAGATTCCTTCACTGTTGGCCTCTCCAGCAGCTATAGCAGAAATAGCCCAGAAGTGATTAAATTAGTAGGGACATTTCAAAAGAAGAGCTTCCCCCATGTGCTTTTTGGAGCTTGCTCGGACACAAGTGCCTTGCGTGTCCCTTGTTAGCACACAAGCCTCGTGATGACTTGGCTCTCTGTGCTAGGCAGAAGCTGTTTTGCAGGTTCCTGGAGATCATACTTTCATGTGGGAGCTGCCTTTGAAAAATCCCTGACTTAGTTGCCACTAAGGAGGCAACTGCTCCCAGCCTGAGTAGTCAGAAGAGGCAGGATATTCCTCATCACTCCCAGACCATCCACTCACACTTCTGGCATTTCCCAGTGTGCAAAACATCCTGATCTGAACTCTCTGATTCCCATTATATACTCCAATTGTATGGGCTGGGGCTCAGCACTGGGTGCAAGAGACCTAATTCCTTCAGGCTCTGCCCTTCAGGGTAATTTAGACACATTGGTGGTTTGGCCTCACTCTTTCCCTTCTATAAAGAATGTGATGGTGATCCTGGTAATTTGTATACCACTAGGGTGAATTGGTGAGAAGACCAGTTGAAGAGCTAAGCATTGTTACCATCTGAGTGTTCTTCTCATTTCTACGTCTGTGGAATTCTCCATTAATCCTGTTAAAATTATGAGTACCCTGCTTACCAGACTTAATGTACTAGACAGTGCAATAATGAGGACTAATTATAATTTATAGAAAACTTTCTGGAAAATAGATTTTCTTTTAACATTTCCATTCTGTGCAGGCTTTGACAATGTCTTATTACAGTGATGCCAGTTGGATTAGGAAGCTTTTTAAAATGTGAATTTATCTTTTCAAATATTTGTAGCCAAGCTTTTCCAGTTTGTTAAAATATAATTAGTGTCTGCTTGTTAATATGTTGTTCATTGATTTTTAAAATACACAGACTTCAAAGCTAAAAATAAATAAATAAGGAGATAATTCAAACCAGAGTGGAACAGCTCGGACAGTTTTTCTCTTTTGCCAGGATCCCAAAGCTGTTGTGCTCAAACAATGCCACAGTTTGAGTGGAAATGTGGAGATTAAATCCAAACCCTGCATGTCAGCTTTTTTGCAAATGACTATCCAGGATTTCAATAAAGTGTCCAACCACAACAGATGATGTTTGCAGGATATTTATTGCCTAATGTTTTGTGATAGTCTTCTACTTCTCTAATATGTGCTAGAAATCTATACACCTAGCACTTGCTAAATATCAGAGGAATTTTGGTATGTGGCTCTTGTTAGGCTCTTTTGAAAAATCATTTAAAATTACCTAAACAGCAAAGAGTTCACCAAGATGCCCATGGTAGCAGAAGCTCCCAGTTGCACATTGGTACACATGATGAAAGATACATATCTATGAAAATTTATTTGATCAGAGACATGGAGGAAACAACACACGCGCTAAAGGGACCGATGGAGGTAATCTGAAATTTAGATAGGAATTTGAAGACATAGTTGAGGAATGTCTTGAGGAGATGGAAGAAACAGCTCTAGAGTACACTACCTTGTGAAAAAGAGGGCCTAGAGAACCCAGATATGAGAAGAATTATCTATGGAAGAGCCCTATCCATGTGCAAGAAGTAGGATGAATTTTGCCAGTGCAGGAAAGATAAAGCTGAGCAACAGATTCATTCCCCTGGAGAAGGAAAAGTATTCAGTGGTAAAGAAGAAAGGAAGGGAAACTATCCCCCAAAGACAAAAAGGACAAGACAGTGGAGACAGGCACGATGAGGTTCTGCAGGGCTGAAGGAGGTAAAACAAATAAATGAGAGAATAATTTTGAGCCGAGAGGAGAGAACATGGGATCCCACCACACCAGGAAAACATATGTCTCTGTGATCAGAGATAGGACCCTTGACCATTTAGAGCAAGGGAGGTATGATGTGGAGGCAAAAAGCAGAGAGATGCCTTATATTCCATAAATAGGTATGCTAGATGTGAACCTGTGGCAAAGAACATAAAGAAGGCTGACAGTAACAGTGATTCATCCAGAATAAATGATACTGTGGGAATAAGTCAAGGACAATTGCAAGAGCAAAAATGCTTTAAGTTAGGTATGCTCCGGTCGTTTTTCCAATGAATTTGCGAGGGAGATTTGGACATTTCTTACTCCTGGGAGATGATCAATCAAAACGGATATCAGTGATGTGAATTATCAAATGTAAAATAGAGAGAAATTGGCACAAGGACATTGTATGATTTTCATTCAGAGTTTTAATAGACGGGAAAAGAAGATCTGGATTAGGGAAGGAAGTAAAGGACAATGGACCTCCAAAGCATAAAAATACTGTAAAAATGTTGATTCTGGTTCCAATATAACTCAATGTTTTGATCTAAATGCCAATCACTTTCTAATTACAGGTTTACCATAAGCATTTACCCTCAGCATGCCAGTGGGTTGCCAGAGCAGACCAGCTCCGGTGACCAGCTGTGACAAGCTGGGGCAGGACTTGCTAGGACCAGTGTTGCCATTCTGGCCACAAGAGGAGTCCAAGACACAGAGGGTACAGGGCTGCAAGCTCGTAACAGGTGAGGTCCAGGAGCTGTCCTGTTTCCATTCTCTCCAGCCCAAACAGCAGAGATGGCTGCTGCAGGGAAGAGTGAACTGAACCTTCTTGGGATTTGTATTACGGTTGTGTAATTGGTAAGGGTCCTGGGAGGAGAAGTCAGTAGGGAAAATGTTCCCTAACTGATTAAATAAGGATATATGAAGCAAGCACAGAATCTATAGAATCAGGAAAAAAAAAGAAACAAACAAAGAAAAAAAAAACCACAAAGCTGAAGTGGTCAGAAAGTAGAGAGACAAAGTGAGAACTGCCGAATATCAGCCTAGAGCCAAGGTAATGAAAGCAAATAGTAACAGGTCTGCTAGTGGTGTGAAGGAAAGCAGGGAACTGAGGCATGACCTAGTGAAGCTGCAGAACTGACTGTGTATGCAAGTAGCCAAAAAAGTCCAGGCGTAGGTTATGGTACGTGGCCTGAGGAGCCATACCTGGTGGCAGAGGGCCCACACGGCGTTGGCTGGACTGCCCTTGAAATGCAACATGCAGCACCGAGAAGTACGGGCCGTATGACAAAGGAAGCAAGAACGGCAGAAGGCATCATTTAGAAAGCTTAAAATATTTAAGAGGAGCTATCATGGATCCAAACACCCTAAAAAAGATGCTGTAGGGGAACTGAAGACCTGTGAAGGCGACCACAAGCTTGCAAAAGTAACACACAATGAAGAACTCCCCAGTGGAAGAGAAGTTTTAAGGTGGGTCACAATCCATCAGCAAAGGATTAGATAACACACCCTGGGGAACAACGCAGGGATAAACTGATGCTAGGTGTAGGGGATTGGGTTTGAGGATCCATGAGGCCCTGTCCAGCTTAATCATCTACGATTCCATGGAGACAGCAATGAAAGACTTGTATTGTGTCCCTGAGAACAAATTTCATTAGCTATGGGTTTAGGTCACGTACTACAAATAGGTCTCTCTCATGTAGGATCCTAGTTTGGAGTTTGCAGTGATTGATGGATTCATTAAAACGTCGTCGCTAAAACACACAAGAATTTTCTGTTTAAAAATAAATAAATGACGACAGAAACAGCAGAGAAGCCTTCTGCTTCTTGATTCTCCCTGCAGCTTAATATGGTTCAGGAGCCTGCTTGGTGGGAGAGAGGAGATAGGAGAAGTGAGGATTAGCAAGGGATATTAACATTTCATTTGGGTCTTTGGCTACCTGGTTCCTTTTAAATCCCACCTCCCAATATCTTTCCCTTTGTTAGCCTAAATGTCACGTAAGAGCCATACGAGGGCTGAATAACATTTACACTGTGATCTCCTAAGCACTCTGGAAAAGGCTCATGGCCATTTCCACCATGCTCAGGTGGTTAAAGATGAGCTTTATGGTAAAGATACAAGCAGAGTTTCACTTGGACATCCTGCCCACTAAATTACTGCTTGTGCAGCTGTGTTGGCTGTTTAAAGTCAAATTAGTCGGTATAGAAAGATTTTCTCCACAGAATTTGGCTGTCATCCTTGTGACAGTATGTTATATCTTCAAGTAGATCCCATGGGCCAAATTAATTCTACTATTTTACTGATGTCAGTGATGTTACCCCAAGTGTGAATTTGGCCCCATTGTTCTAAGGGTAATAGAGATTTTTTTAAATGAAAGTGGATCATAAAATATTCTCAGAGTTCCATCTGGTTTTGCTTATAGTAATTATGCTTTCCTAGAGCTGAGTAGTAAAGAAAATATTCATGTTCTCCAGTGTCTGGTATAAATTGCAGTGCTTGTTTGTTGCAGTGCAAGACACAAGCTACAGGCAGAAATTGATGTGTTTGCCCATGCGCATATTTACAGAGTTGGCCACTTTCTTCACACGAGAAGCAGCACAGCAAAGTCTCTTACAGTCCTTGGATATCTATGCTATATCAGTTAAGTACAATAATTTTCAAGGCTTTTCAAACTTCAGAATGAAAGTCTTCTGGCAATCAATATTTCATGATAATATTTAATTCAGCCTGATGTTATTAATGGAGGCACAAAATGTTCTATTTAACAGATTTCTAATTTTTGAAATAATCTCTGTGAAGCCTGTTGAATTGATACTAAAAAAGGAAGTCTGGATATTTTTGTTATCAGTGTGCACCCAGCTAGGTCAGAGACAACTGAGATGAGGTTACAATACAAGTAGTTGAACTGGACTGTTATTACAGATAGTTTTTACACCTGACCTGACGTCTAACGGAAAGCGCAGCTGGGAGTCTATTGATATTGTTTGTGGAGAGAAGCTGGCTGTCCCAGTCTGGCCACAGATGGACTATAGTTTTTGTCTCACTTTTTTAAGGTAGATTTGATGAATATTAATGAAGAAGCTTAAGATGAATAGGATGTGTCCTGAAATGCCATTTAAGGAGTACAATTAACTTTATGGGGTATAACTTCTTTCATAACAAACACACTCTGTAGCTGGAGTTCTTCAACTCTCCCTAAACCAGCAGGACTCCTCATATGCTTCTATTGACCAATCTTCTTGGTCAGTTTTAGTGACCATATTCACTGAACAGGGATATTCTTGATTTGGAAAAAAAAGGCATTAAATAATTTAGGACTTTTACTCCTTGAATAAACTTAAAGAAATAGATGTAAAACTGAAGGACATGGAGGCAGTGCTACCTGCTGAGCTTAGGAAATATGCCTGCTGTAGATGCATTTGAGACTTCATTTGGTACAACCAGCCTTTGCAGTCCACAAGAACTGAAAGAAACCAAGGTGCCAATTGACTTTGCTTTATCTGAGCTTCATTAAAGCCACCCTAATGGACCCCAGCAGGGGATCTGGCTCTCTGTGTGCTTAATGAAGAGTGAAGATTAGTCTTGTCCATATGGACTATTGAGATTGGGAGTTATTCTTGAAAGAGAGATGCTGATGTTGGATCAGCCCTAAAAGCAGTGGTGAAAGTTATTCCGTTACGCAATTTTATTTTCTTTCTGTTGGGAATAGGGTGGAAGAAAATGCACAGAGATTGACCCTATGCCCATATAAATAGCGTATCTGTGAAAAATCATATTTCTTGGAGGGGAGTAATATCCTAAGTAAACAGTTAAGATGTATCATAAAAGACAAGAAGACTTCTAGCTCTAAGTCTTTGTTCACAAGTATGAAGTGAAGCAGCAGATTCTACTGAATGTTTTGTAGAAATCTATGGGGAGTCTTAAAAATGACCACTAATCAATGAGCTCTGCTGCTGAATTTCTCCTAATACAATCTCTGTGTACAAGTTTGTTTTTTCCTTTAAAGATTCAGGCTGATTGATTTGAGCTATTTCAAAGACAGGCTGAAGTTCCAATAGAATATGTTTTTCTCCCGTGTACAAAGGAAATGATGTCAGTTGGACAGCCGGGTGTACTTTAGGGAATACTTCATCCTATCCCTCACAGCTGAGTCTACTGCCTGTTACTCCTTCCTTGGTGTCGAGCCACTCCCTTTCTTTTATCCTCTGTTAATATTCTAGACTTTCATTCCACTCTGTGGTTTCCATGCAACTCTAATGCCCCATAAAAACAGCCCCATTCATTGATATGAATTAATTCCATCAGGAAGTAATAGAAATAACATCCACTAGATTTGCATGTCCTTACACCACCCCTTCTAGACTGAGAGTCATAGGCACAAAGTCAGACCTAGAGGTGTGATTCTTATAAAATCAACCCCTGTGCAGGAGAAGGATGGGCTATAAGGGCACTACAGAGTTCAGTAGCTCCACAGCAATGTGGGTCAGCTCACGCTGTGAGATAAAGCAGCCTGACATCACCTCCAGATTGATCCCATGGTGTGACCCCAAAAAGATCCTGGCTGGGACCACCAAGAGCTGTGGGAGCTGATTGCTTTGCCCTGTTTGCAGATAGGCTTGACAGAGGTGGACTTTCCTCCCCTGCCAGGTGCAGGCGTAGATTGTTCTCTACCAGCAGGCACAGCAAGAGAGAAACACTTCTTGATATGTCCCTCTACCCCAATATAGGCTTCTCTCCTGCTACTCCACTGCAGTAAGTGGGGTGGGAGAAGGAGGAGATGCAAATACTCCTTCTCCAGTCAGAAATGGTGCAAATGACTTCTTAGGACTCGGTGAAAATTGCCAGTGGACTGGTGAAATGTCTGATAAGTCAACATCTCTCCAGGTTCGGCATCTAAAAGCCATAGACCATGCTGAACCATGATTCAGAGATGAAGTATGCACAACCTTGAAATCCAGAAGTGCGAGCAGAGAGATAAATCACTTGGTGGCGGTGGAGCTTTTAAAAACTCTGAGCTTTTAAAGCCAACACATTAGAAAAGCATTCCTTTGGTCCAAGATAGTCTTCCAGGGATGTCTCCATGCAGTGATCACCTGAAGGATGAACAGTTGTCTTCATTTCTAACAGGTGATACCTGAGACCCGCAAAAATGGCTGAAGCTGGAGCAAAGCTTTCTTCATGAAACTTGAAACCAAGTGAAAGTGCCTGCCTAAAGAGGTCTAATAAAAATCTGCAGTTCAGGCTAGTGGTGCTGATATTTGCAAGTTGGGACCAAGTTTAGTGCAAATGCAGGAAATTTACAGTAACAGGTGGAAAAACAGGCAGGGTTCAGTAATGCCACATCATGTTGCTGCTGCAGAACTCAGTTATTCAACATTGGAAATGTAAATTGCAGAAATTTAATGTAGTTTTGATGGTTTGATACATCTAAATCAAAATCAGGACAGAGTTTGTGGATACCAATCCACAGAAACAAATACTATCTATTTCCATGCTGATCTGATTGAAACCAAGAGTTAAAGTTAAAAACTCGTTTGCAAGCCTCAAGGCCAATATTTTTATCTTGCTTATAGCAACCTGTTCTTTATATTAAATGACTGTTATGGACAACCTTCATAAGATATTGTGGAAATTCCAGAGAGCTAGAAGTGAACAAATTTTCCAAATTTCAAAATTTTCAAATTTTCAAAATTTTCAAAGCCTGAAGGAGGTAGCCTGCTTTCCTTGGCCTTCCTAGGTAAATATAGGCTGGTCAACCTGACCTCAGTTCTGAGGCAGTTGCAAAAAAATCTAATGTGTGATGTAGTCAATGTCTAGGTAAAGAGAAGGAACATAAATTACACCACTAAGTAGAGATTTATGAAAAACAGTTATTTGTCATTCTTGTCTTTAAATGCTTACTTTTGTTTTTAAGGTCAGTTTTTCTGGCTTATAAGTGTCTACTGGTACATTTGTTTATAAGAAATATCTAGACAAAAGTGTTTTACAATGGCACTGTACAAAAATGAATATAGAATATCTTAAATGTGTGAATAGATATTTTTATCAAGGTTCTACCATGATTTGTTATTGCCCCCAGGCAAGAATTATAGTTATCAAGAATTTGAAAGAAAAATAAATATATAAAATAGCTGCTGGAGACCTTGTAGATACTGCTGAAGTAGTAAATAAAGAAGACGGGTCAAGCTTGCAACGTGAATTGCAACATTTGGTAAACTAGACTGCTTGATGCAAGGTCATGCAGCCGAGACCAAGGAGCAGAGATGACCATTCCCATCCTGGAAGCAGCAGCTGTGACAGCCTTGGCTCCGACACAGACTGTGTGCTCCATCACAACATACACAGAGGCAGATTTAAGCTGATCTCTATCATTTTAAGACCTCTTTGTGTTAAATTTATGCAATGAGCCCAGCAGAGCTAGGCTGTTAGCTCAGCCACTGTGTAGACTTCAGTGCAAGTTCACCTGTTTGGGGCGATTTGTCTCTATTTCCCCAATAGCTGGAGGGAAGTAGAAAGTACCAGACTCTGAACTTGAAACTTGTCGGAGGCTTTTCCCTCTGCAGGACTATATCATCCCAAGTTGTGGACACCAAGCCTCCGGCTGGGATGTAGCTTTAGGGCAGTTCAGTCAATGGTACCCAAAGAGACAAGGTCACTCTTCATCTCTCGTTTCATTTCGGACTTCTTTGGCCAAGTTGTGATGCTAGATGCTCTCTTGGAAGGCTGCACGTCTCTATGGGTTAATTGCTCTTCCCTTTTTTCCTTTTAACTGGCAATTGCCCGGGAGAGCTGTGCTCTCCTTTCCTAACCACTGATCTAGCACAAGGCACTTTTTTTGTTGTTGTTGTTGATTTTTTTAATCAGAATGTCTCAAGGTGCTAGTTATTTCAAGCAAGTGTATTTGGCTCTCTAACGAAGTATGACTGAGAGAGCTGTCCCTGTACAGGTTTGGTTTGTTTTTCTTTTACTGTCTTGCAAGCTGCTTTGCCCTATGACCACTCTCGTGCTGCAGAGGCAGGAAGGCCCCTGGATTTCCTGTCCTTGCCCAACGAACCTCACTTAGCATCCAGCCAGGAGCCTTGATCAGGATGAAAACAATATTGAATTTTGCAGGTCTCATTTATTTAGAAGAGTAAAATGTCTTTCTTTTCAAAGTGCTTCTCTTTAGCTTTCATTTCCTGTGCACAGAGTAGCTTTGTCTTGAGTACAATAATTAAGTTGTTGACCTTCCTTAGAGGTCAAACATAGCTTCCCTTTGGAGAAAGATAAAAACAAGCAATAATAGATACTTTGACCGGACTAGGATACTTGCCCTGCGTATCTGTGATGTTGCTGTTATTTCTGCTGGGTATTTTTCCCAAGCTTATTCAGGATAAGTTACCATTGAGCCATTTATTTTGTAGGAACAGAGTGTTTATTCCAATTATCTTTGCCCTGTATTTTAGAAGAAAAAAAATATATTCCATTGTCTCGCAGTGAGAGGATGATCTGGGATGCGTATGCTCTAATGTTTTTTGTGTTTATTAACATGACATTTTAATGGCTTTAATGTTCATTTTTGGTTTTCTCTAATATACTGCTGCAGACTTTTTCTTTTTTCAAGATCAAAGATGATAATGGGGAAGTCCAGACAGGTCTGCATTTATTATGCAAGCCAAATAGCCATTCTTTTTACAGTGCTATGTCTTTTTTTTTTTTTTTTTTTTTTTTTTTTTTTTTTTTTTTTTTTTTTTTTTTTTTTTTTTTTTTTTTTTTTTTTTTNTGGAAACATATTTAAATTCTTTAAATTCTTTACATTTTAGAATTATCTAGCATTCATTTTTGATTGTTTAGTACTTGTTTACTTGTTTTTAAATAGGACTGCTAATTAATATTACTAGTGCTAATGGTGGCACACTACACTCTGCACAGCACGATGCTGTGTCAGCCTTTCAGCTTCTAGTAGCTGTGCTTGTACAAGCTAAGCGAGGCACTTGGATTATCAGATTAGTCTCAATAAGTTTTAGCAGTGAGCTCGACTTCTTTTATATACAAGTTTGAGGTCTTGCCCTTGGGAAAGAAGTTGAGGGGGAAGGTAAAAACACATTATCCTTTGCAAACCGGGTAAGAACTAGAAATGCACAGGTGGACAAAATCCATAAATTTCAGTGATCCAGGAGTTTATTGCTGCTAAGAGCAAATAGCTATAGATGCCGGGCTCTGCAGCCTGAGGGATGAGGAAAAGCCTTCCCAGGTCAGTAAGGAGAGGCACTCTGCTCCAGCGCTGCAGTAGGCTAGGCCAAGCTTATAACTGTGATTTATTAAACCTCTGTTCTGAGCCTTGTGCTCTATACACCCATCTCATTCTTTCCGGAAACCTCCTCCAGGCTTTTACAGTTCTTTCCTCTGATGCAGACAATAAAGTTAATTCTGGAAGTGCAAGTATGGCCATAAAAAAGATGACCAAACATACACATCTTGGAAGCGATGGAGCTAACGTCGTAGCTGAGGCCAAGCGCTTGCTCCATCTCTTGCAAAGATAAAGCAGCTCTGCTGCAGCCTCTCCCGGCTTTTAAAGTAGGAACAGCCCCCACTTCATTCACCAAAGCCTTTAAATTCACGTTACTGTCCCGTCGGGGTGGACCGAACCTAAACATGCCATCACGAAGGGCACGGAGGGCTAAGCGGAAAAAATCAGGAGCAAGCAAAGCATCTTCCCCTCTGCTGAGGAGCAAAAGAGCAACCCTGGCATCTAATTTTGGATTCCTGGGAAATGCTTTGATGGTGACACGGTCGGCGCTGCCTGCGCCCTGGCTCTCCGCACTGCTCCGAAGGGCACCCCGCAAAACCTCCAAGCAGAGGCTACGGCCACGGCCCGTGCCCGGAGCCCGTAGGTAGATGTGGTCCTGCAGCAGTGCGAGGCAGCTCTGGTTTTAATAAAGATTAAGAAATATTTTCAAATGACCCTCCTTGTTCCTTACTATTATATGGTATTAAAATATAAGAGTGCAGCCAAGGAGAATAGAAAACAAAGAGAAAAGTCTTTAAAAAAAATTCCACAATTTTATATCCTCTCCCTACTCACCCACCACAGAATTCAAGGGTGGGGGATTCGAGGGCTGAAGGAATCTCCAAATGGTGCCAAAAATGCTCCACAGATCTCTCTGGTCCCTCCGAGTTTGGCTATTTAAAGCAAACACATTGTGTTTGAGATGCTAGTTTAGATCCGTTTTCCATATGAGGAGGTGGGATGCAATTGATTAGCTGTTCTTTTGATTTTGGTGTATCGTGTACACTTCAGAAGGGCATGTACTTTTGACAAAGGCTGAAAGCAGGGAATAAAATACAAGCTGTGCCCCTTCAGTTTTCTGGGTGCAAATGATGGATCAGTTGGGAACTGCTGCGTGTTTTATCGCTGCCAAGACTGACTGAGTCACATGAGTGTCAATGCAAACCCAGAAAAAAAATATCTGGATGAAATTGCAGTAGGAGAGTTTTAAATGATTATTTTAGTCAAATTTGCACTGCTGTTACATTACTTAATCTGTACGTAGAAAAGAAGCAAAGCCAATAGTCCATGGTAGACGTAACCAAAGATAAACTTTTGTTTAGAATTTAAGAAAAAAATCAAATCTTCAGTTAGAGAGATGGCCCGGGACATATACAGCACAGAGATGAAAACCAGCATCCAGCATGCCAAAAAATACAGCCCATTGCTGTGTCAGTCCATGAAGGCCCTTTCCTGGATTTCAGCAGTTACTGCCTGTATTTTCTAATCTTTATGTGCACCATCTATTAGAGGAGATGCAACTTAACAAAGCAATTGTATAAAGATAGGGAAAAGCCTTTACACCTCACCCTGCCCAGCAAAAATGCCAGGCGAGGAGGCAGGGCCACGGCGGCCGGGTCCAGCTGTGCCGCGCGTGCCTGGGCTCCAGGGCAGGGATGCCGAGCTCCTGGAGAGCCCTTGGTGGAGACCTGCCAGGACAGGAGCTGAATTCACAGTCACAGCTGCCATTTGGTGCCTATAACAACTCAATAAAACAGCTTGCTCTGAAAATAATCTTTCTTGCAGGAGCAACAGCCTGTCCAGTGTCTCCTTTGGTGCTAGGAGGGGACCAAGAGCTGCAGCAGCCCCTGTGCCCACAAGGCTCATCCAAAGACCTTTTGGGGCAGGGCAGACACTAACAAGGGCAAACCCTCTTTATCTCCTCTTCTTGATTTTCTCTCCAGCGCTAAGCAGCGCCTC
>VZSG01000295.1:718515-731591 GCA_013398315.1 Nothoprocta pentlandii
TAATCTGTACGTAGAAAAGAAGCAAAGCCAATAGTCCATGGTAGACGTAACCAAAGATAAACTTTTGTTTAGAATTTAAGAAAAAAATCAAATCTTCAGTTAGAGAGATGGCCCGGGACATATACAGCACAGAGATGAAAACCAGCATCCAGCATGCCAAAAAATACAGCCCATTGCTGTGTCAGTCCATGAAGGCCCTTTCCTGGATTTCAGCAGTTACTGCCTGTATTTTCTAATCTTTATGGGCACCATCTATTAGAGGAGATGCAACTTAACAAAGCAATTGTATAAAGATAGGGAAAAGCCTTTACACCTCACCCTGCCCAGCAAAAATGCCAGGCGAGGAGGCAGGGCCACGGCGGCCGGGTCCAGCTGTGCCGCGCGTGCCTGGGCTCCAGGGCAGGGATGCCGAGCTCCTGGAGAGCCCTTGGTGGAGACCTGCCAGGACAGGAGCTGAATTCACAGTCACAGCTGCCATTTGGTGCCTATAACAACTCAATAAAACAGCTTGCTCTGAAAATAATCTTTCTTGCAGGAGCAACAGCCTGTCCAGTGTCTCCTTTGGTGCTAGGAGGGGACCAAGAGCTGCAGCAGCCCCTGTGCCCACAAGGCTCATCCAAAGACCTTTTGGGGCAGGGCAGACACTAACAAGGGCAAACCCTCTTTATCTCCTCCTCTTGATTTTCTCTCCAGCGCTAAGCAGCGCCTCATAGCCAAATGACAGACGTGGTTCCAGCTGCAGATGAGCTCTCTCATTTTCATCTCTGCCCGTGGAAGAGCGGGGATTGGTAAGTACCCCCTCACTGTAAGATCTGCTGATGTAGCTGGGAAAACAGGATAACTTTCTGTTGTGTGACTGCTTTTTTAGAGGTGTGCTGGGCTAGTCAGGGCCCATGAGGCATCTCCTGTTGGGTTACCGTCCCCTGCGCTCTCTGTGGGTCTACACACATTACTGCAAAAGCCAGTGGCATTTAAAAGACAAATGTTTAAAGAACGAGAGCTATAAAGTTCTTAACTCAGTTATTCATTTAAGATGAATTGTTTAGGTTTAGAGGGTTTTTTTTCCCCTGTTAACTTGTTCTTGAAGGGGATGTATTTATGGAGCCATGTGCTTCTCACATGGTTGGATCTAAAAATAACTTCAGAAACTCATTCCAGCTTAAACTTAATTTAAAATCCAGTTTGCCAGCCTAACGCAGACCATAACTGGTTTTTCAGACTGGTTTCTGTATTTGTAATGATAGCCTTGATCAATCTTGGGAGTGCTGATTATTTCTGGATTTCCTGTACTCTACTTCCATTTAATAATAACAAAAAACATACATTCCTATGCCTAAGAGCCCCCAAATTACATACAAAATACATTTTCTGTGTATGGCCTGCACTTCTACTTGGTTAAAAGGCAAAATTTCTCTCTCTTATGGATGCACAAACATATCATGGAGACTTGCAGAATGAACCCAACTTTCTTGGTCATTTCATAGAGACTGAATGTATATTATCTAAGTAGTCAACTATTTTTCCCAGGGTCTTCTTGTCAGTGAGTACCAGCATGAGATGCCTCAAAAGCTCTGAACCCTCATGGGTCAAATCCTTCTTCTATTTAATTCAATATGAGTTTTGTCACTGATTTTAAAGAAGCCAAAGCTGTAGCCCATAATGGACAATTATGCAATCCCTGGATGAAAGGGATGTTTTCTCTTTGCCCTAGATAATTAAGTCCAATGAAGAATCTTTCCATTCCCATCAGTAGCTTTTTTTTTTTTTTTTTTTTTAATTGGTCCTGAGATGACTGGGTCCTGAGCTCCGACGGCTGAAATCCTTTACAAAGGAGATTTCCAACCGGTAGCCCGTCAGTCTTTGAGGATCTGCAACAGGCAGGAAAGAAAAGCAAATATATCATCAGAAGCTTCAGGAACTGTGTAGTGATCCATACATCAACTGAGAAAAGGTACAAGCCAGCCCTCATTAAAAAAAATAAAAATAATAATAATAATAATAATATTTTTTTAAAGAAAGGAGCTAGCTATGCTATCTCTATATCTCTGTACCTCTGTAAGAGATTTTGGTCTCATAAAAACACTTAAATTTGTGGAGAAGTTCTTGGTTCTACTGGTTTCAACGCTTTGTGTCTGAATCCCACAGCCCATCCCTACAGTGCAAGGCTTTTCTTATTAACAAGATACTTCCCTTTCCTTTCAAATTTCTTGTCTTTTAATAATGCTGCATTCTCTCTTTCCAATAATATAGAGAAAACCATTTCCCCTTGTGTATGCAGTTTCTACTAGATATTGTTCTACCCACTAGCATGTCTGCTGTCTTCCCTCCTGCTCCTTCTGGATTCTTTCTCACAGGAAAATAGTTTACTCAGCTCTGCTCATCATGGGGAAATTTTCTTTTGCTGTTTTCTGGTCTGACATAGAGATAGCATTTAAAGCACAAGCTGAAAGTGTAGCTGGATAAAATTTTCAGCACAATTTTCCCACCATTTTCACAGATTTTTCTTCAAAGCAGCACCTCTGCCTGAGCAGCTCTCGGTTGTCCACACTGGTACCCAGGTACACAGAGCTTGTTTAGCATCAAGCGGTGCATGAGAGAACTTTGTGTAACGTTATTTCCACTATGTTTTTCTACTCTGGATTTCTTCATTGTTGGACTGTCTATTTGGACTGGCATTTGTTCGTGGTTTCCTTCAGCTTTGATTGCTGTTAGCAGTTTTGTGTTATCTGCCAACTTTAGTACATCACATCTCAGTGTCTTCCACACATCATTACTGTGTGGAGTCACATAACTCCAGCGGAAATCCAGACCCTTCACCACCAGCTTACTCCAAACTTCAGACTAATATACATTTATTCATTATTTAGATATATGTACACTTGCTTCTCTACTGTTGAAATATTTTTTAATTTAATAGATTTTTCCCCTTCAACCATATTTTTAGTTCATGTAACAATCTCTAGCAAGAGCTTTTATGCAAGGCAATGTAGGTTTTATTTTTGTTATTTTGCTGAAGCGATCAAAGAGCGTTAGCAGATTGAGACGTGTCATTTCTCTTTTCATGTTATGCTTGTAACTCCTCTATTTCCTTAATGATCATATCAACTATTTTACTTGGTGCTGATGTAACCACAGCACTACATGAACCAGAACTTTTTGTACTCTAACTGCTTCAAAGAAAACTGCCCTGAGTTTTCTAGAGACAAAATTAAAACCACTCTGCTTAACTCAATTAAAAAAAAAAAATGGTATAGTCTTGATGAACTCAGAACAACTTAAACATTTATACATTCATTTTGCCAGAGATGCTGAATATTTTCTGGTTTAAATTAGTTTACAAGGCAATCATATAACTTGAGTTACTGTGTTTGCCATTCTTGCAGGGATTCAAGCTCCGCACCTTTGGCCAGTGCATATATCTTGGCCACACACTGCACCAACACGCAGCAACTTTTATTTCCATGCACTTCCAGTTGGTCTCTTCACATCTGACATCTCAAATCACATTTGTATTATTCCCTAAAGATGACCGTGCCTTCCAGCCATTTTATGTTTTATACCTATTTTACAGATGGATTTTGTATCTATTTCAATTAGTTATTTGTTTTGGTTGGGGCAGGGAAGATGTTTCTTTTTTACTGAAACAATTGTATTAGTGAAAGCCCTAATGAGGATGAAGTTATCAGCAGAAGATGCCTTTTACTGGTGTAGCTTGTTCCTGCAAATGTAAAGGAATGCACTTTATCTGTGCATCTTCTATCTACTGAAAGGGGGCAGAGGCACCACAGAATTTTAACCATACCAGTTTCAGATCAAAAGAGTTGAACTGAGATGAAAATGTGTGCTGTTTGCAAGGACTTGTTGGGCATTAAAACTGCAGAAATCTCATGTAAACGTCACCAGTAAAGGCTTGCTCAAAACTAGCCTTTAAAAGAAAATTATTTGTTAAGGGAATTTTATCATTTCTGGAGGCTGGGGAGGGCGCTGCGGAAGGCAGGAAACTCGGGGCTCGCGTTGCCCCGCACGGCATCACCTTCCCAGCATGTGAGAGCTTCAATTGGTGCCTCCCTGCGCTCGCTGTGTTGGGTTCCTCGACCGCGGGCGGGTGTCCACGCAGTCAGTCCCACGAGTCCCACGCGCTTCAGCCCCTTCAGCGTCACCCAAGGGCGCAGCGGGGAACGGCTGCGGGACCTGGAGGAGCTGCTCCCCTGCTTCATGCCTGTCGGAGTTCATCCCATGGAGTAATCACGGGAGCAGGGCAGCTGGCGACAGCCCTGGCAATCAAACACACAGGCAAAAGGCTGCACGTGGACCAAGCTCAGCTCAGCGCTGCGGGACTAGGGGCAGGTATCTGAAGAGAAAGTCTGGCTTGTTTTCAGGCAGGGACCAGGTTTGGAAACAGCCACAAGGGCACCTAGGAAAGAGCAGAGGGCAGTAAGTGACAGGCAAAGTTCTGCTCTCTTGGAAACCAAGAGCTGGCAAATGATCCTGACGGGTTTTTTTTTTCCCCCTTTGGGCAGGCAGGCGGGAGTCAGCACATCCTTATGTCCTTTAACAAAACACTTGGCAATGGGGCATTCTTTTTTTTTTTTTTTAATTTTGGTTTGAATTTCTAAAAAGCATAATTTCAGCAATTTTTGTCTGCTCTTCCCCACACACACACACAGAAATTGCTTTAGACAGGAAGAATTTTCTAAATTGAGTTAGGCTCAAATCAAATAAATGAAAACCTATTTTTAAAAAGCACTGTGGTGCTTTGCATTCTCAGAAAAATTCTTGTATTCCCAATTGTTTTTCAGCAAACTTTAATCAGTCTTTTTAAAGTTCTGCAAGTGTGAATATTCATATTTCAAACATCTGGCTTGCAAGTCGAGCCCTGCAGAAGAGAGCACTCACTCACTCACTCCAGAACTGTCACTAAAACTTCACCAACAACCAGCTCTTCCAAGGTCTTGCCAAGGACCCACTCCGCATATTCACGCAAATAGGCGGGTTCCTTTTTTTCCCATTGACAGAAATGGGAGCAGAATCCATACTTAAATAGTGGCCCCCTGGTTTAATCCATGACAAGAGACAAACCGGTAGACTCTTTGAAATGAATTTCATCTTTTGTGGCCCATTTGTTGTCTGAAGCAGGTGTCAAGTGGTCCTTTTCCTGTCAGGAAAGGTCCTGTTCTCCTTCCTGCTTGAGAAGCAACATGTTGAAGTTAAAGGCACTTGTGAAAGCAGCTTAACTAATTGGAGATGGGTTTTTGTTGTTGTTGTTGTTGTTTTAATAGGTGAGCACCCACTTCCCGGGGAACTACTGAAGAACAAAAAAAAATAAAGAAAAGATAAAAAAGCTACTTAAGATTAACTCCCTTAAGTCAAAAAAGGGTTAATTTTCTTCTCTCCGTCTTTCTCTCCCTGCTGCAATTCCTATTCTGTTTCAAGTTGTTCCTTGTTTAAAAAACATCTCTTTAGTGTCTCCATATACAGTAAAAGGCAGATATATACGCACGGGTCTTGCCTGCACTGCATTTCATTTATTTGTAAATCATTGAAATGAATTTCCTTTTATAATGGGGCCAGCCACAAACTTTCTGTTTTCTGAAGCCAATAATGTTATCAACCACCTGCTTTGTGGATATAGCAACTGCCAGTGCTGAAAATAGCCTTGTAGTTTTTAACATCACGAAGAGGCGACTCTGGAACTAAGTAGCGAGAGGCTGGTCCCACAGGCTGGTTGACTACTAAAATAAAATAAAATAAAATAAAATAAAATAAAATAAAATAAAATAAAATAAAATAAAATAAAATAACAGCTTTGATGGCTGCTTCAGTGACTGGTTGCCCCATATTTCTAAAGTATCCCATGAGGATTCACACAGGCTCCTGACACCTCCTAAAGTCAATTCTGACTGCACTAAGATGTTATTAATTTAAAGAAAAATCCCACGTGTTGGTTAACAGCAAATATCTGTCTCAGAGAGCAAGGTGGAGCCCCAGGATTTGCTTTTTTTCAGGCCTTTTTGCTTCATACTTGCAGGGTCCCCTCTCGCTCGCTGGGCACTGCTCTCAGGTTAGCGCTGAGCTCTGGTGGCTTCATCCCCATCTGCCGAGACTTTCACCTCCTCACCATGGACAGTAGGTGAAGCTGTTGCTGCCTAAATTGCAGTCGAGTCCACCAGTGATGTACACATTCATTTCCAGGATATCATGCTTAAATTTAGGTAGGAGAGAACATTTTTATTAAGAATCAAATGCTTTAGATGAGATTTTCTATTTTGTTTCTCCTTTGCTTTATTTGGTATAATATTGAACTCCTTTAAAGACACATTTGGAATGAATCCAGCTCACTAGCTGAGCCATATTTGCTATGATGATGATTGTTGCTGGTACCAGAGTACCACAAACATGGGCACAACGTTGTTAGAAGCAACATTAACAGAAGATACAAAAAGCAGCTCACTCATCAACATAGGAATCCTAAAAAATGCCCATCTTTTGTCCAACAAAAAATGAATTTAAGACCTCAGTGATGTAACACAAAATATAAAGAGCAGACAAGCATTTGTTAGTTTAAATGATTTCTTCATCTGCAGTAAATAACCATCAGCCTAATCCCATTTTTCTTCACAGTATGGCAAATGGGTGCGTAAGGGACATGTACCCACTGACTTTATCATAACCACTGTTACAAAAGCTGATTGTACTTCATATGGTAGCTTTTTTTTTTGCCTGCAAACCTCAACAAAAATATGTATGTTTTAAAAGCCTGATAGTAATGCAGTGGATCATTCAAAGATCTCTGGAGGGAATGCAGCATCTGTCACTGGGTTCAGGTTGGAGCTATGGGATCAAAGCCTCTGAGAAATATATAAATAGCAGTGGGGGGGAAAATGCCCTCACCCTCCAGGTTCCTGCCACCTTTGTTAAACAGCCTCAGCAGCAACAGGGCTATTGCGTTTTTCCACTTAAATGGATGCATGATGTGAAATAATTCTTTAGAAATGTTTCCTGAGGATCTCATTACAGAAAAGGGGATATCCATCACTAATATTATTTAGCTCCTAGAGCACTGGCTCGAACCTGAGGTGGGAAACCTCAGTGTAAATTCCACACTCTAATATTACAGATATTATAACATGCAGGTTTCAGAAACCATCTTTTGTTGTTGTTGTTTCTGATGTGGTGTGACTTGGACTTGACGGAACACTACACAGCGATATTAAGAAATCCTGAGGATCAGCTCTCAGGCAGAGGCTTTGGTTTAGTAAAAACAACAGAAACAGAAGCCCTGGAGAGCCATATAAGGCAGCATCCAGAGCAGCAAGGCCATAGCAGGCATCTGTGCGGCACTGCACCGTGCCAGGGGATGCCACCAGCGCCAGGGCCCCTCAGCAGCTCCTGCAGGACACAGAAGAGCTCTCGTCACCTGAAGGCACCAAGCCATGAGCTGCATCTTGACTCTTTTCTCTGTGTGAATCAAAGACTTGCTGCAGTGGAAGCAGCTAAATCACTTGTCAGGAGGAATTCAGCGCTTCCTCCCTTTGCTGAAGTGGCTGTGAAATCCTGAAATCCTGAAATCCGGCTCCTGCTGTAAGGTCCGTGTGCTCGGCTACCTTTCTAATGTGTTTTTCTTCATCAAGTTCCTCAGCATTGTCGTTGTCACTCTTAGACACAAAAACAGCCTTGAGAAAAAAGCCAGCTGCAGAGCAGTGATGTGACACTTTCCTGGAGGAAGTAAAGAGGAGGAAACCGTAGATCTGGAAGGTGTGAATTGCTGTATTTAGTGCTATTGTTTAAAAATCATATATATATATAAACTGCTAATCTGCTACATTGACTGAACACTTTAGGCAGAAACGTGATCCAATAAAGGGCAAAACGTCCAGAAGTGGCCAATGAATCCAGACCCCTACGGGGATTTATGTCATTTCCAGCGGTCAGGGTTATTATTGTTGGTGGTGAGCTAGACCTGAGCTAATGCAACACCCAAACGCCCAGGCCTGCTGCTTGCTCCCTGCTCCTGCTCGAGCCTTGGGCCACCTCTCGGACGCAGCTGCCACCAGCAGCAGCACCAGCACAGCTCCACATGTACTAAACTGAGGTGACTCCATCAGGCATCTGCAGAACTGAACCAACCCAGGCACTTCTGCAGCAGCGTAGCCACGTTTGCAATGGGGGGCTTGCTGGTTTCACTGGATTTCTCTGAAGAGACAAAAAAAGAAAAAAAAAAAAAAAGAAAAAAAAGAAAGAAAATCTCTTATGCTTTTATGATTGTCAGTGGAATTTATGTTCTATGGGCACTATGGAAAGATGTTGCCCAGTGTACTTATTCCCACATTTCTGTTCAGACGCATCTTGGCAAAGGCTGCAGCGCAGTTGCACATCACCAGTACAAAAATGTGCAGCCCACTGAAAAGTGAAAAAGTGGAGGAGTATAAAACAAACAGAATTTAGTATTAAATAAAAAAACTAAATAGTGGGAGAGAAACTGGACTGCACTCTTTTCTTCATTTCCATATTCCGTAATTCAGGTTATTCATTATAGATTTTCATTTTTGCTTCAAGTTCTAACAGAGTGGCTGCTGAGTTTCCAGTCTGCCACACAAGGCACTGCAGAAATCAGAAATCTGGACCCAGCTATTAGGCCCAGCTGGTGGCAAAATATGCAGACGGGGAAGGAAAGCGCAGGTCTAGGAGAAGCAGGCAAATGGAGACCTCTAAGCTAATCAGTTCTTTTAAAAGGAAGGTGGTTGCTATTCAAGCTGTAATTTATTGAGATAAAGGAACCATGCATCACAGAAAGACTGAGGTTGCCTGCAGGGGAAGGTTATTCTTTTTCTTTTTCTTTTTTTTTTTTAAGACGACCCTTGTGTGTGCATTTGCAGCTTATAGTAAGAGGTTCCAGCTAGGAGCTAATCAGCCATTCTGTCTCCTATCTGCTGATCTGCTGGCTTTGGGGGATGGGGAATGTGGGCAAACAGGCATTAAATTCCATCCGCAGGAGTCAGGAAGGTATTCCTTGATAAGCAGCATCCAAGATGATGAGCCGTAAAGCAAAGTGTCTGTGAGGAAGCAGTGGAAGAGGCAGGGAAAGCTTTAGCCATCTGTCTCAACCCGGTCTTGCTCAATGCTCACCAGAGCAGAGGTCACCACCAACAATAATAACCCTCGAGAAGCCAGACGTATGCTTTCCATTCACCAATAATCTACAAAGCGTCTTAGGGTGAAATCCTGGCTCCTCTGAAGTCAACGGGAGCTTTGCCAATGACTTCAGTGGAGCCAGGTTTTCATCCCAGATAATTTTAAAGCAACCCCCAGGCTTAAAGATAAAACAATAACATCCTGAGAGCAGGCGCAGGGGAGGAGTGCGCCGAGGAGGGCAGACCCTGCTCCTGCAGCTATGCTCAGCTGGAAAACTATCCGTCTTGCGTGCAGAGAGAATGTCACGGGCCTGGAGGAGTATCTGCATGGAGAATAAAGGGGAAAGCTGGACAAACAGGTAAACACCACCCTTTAATCACTGGGACAACCAGGACCCAGCTGAGCCTTGGTGCTCTCTGACAGACAAGGCAGTGGCTCCCATTAAAAGTAAATCTTTTGCTCCCACTTCTGCCTCCTCCTCACTGCAGAGATAAAGTGTATGAGCAGCACCTAGCACAGCAGTATATTATGTTGCTTTTCTCTTTCCTCTCTCCAGCAGCTCCCACACCAGCTTCCAAGGTGCCGCTGGGCAGCCTGTTTCCGTCACAGGGATTTTTCACACTCGAGCGGATAACAACCAACTTGTTTACTGTGGATTTCCGTCGGTGGGACCACCCAAACCCCGAGCGGTGCTCGGTTTCAGTTAGATAACGCCTTGTGTCTGAGGAATGGCGCTCGTAACCCCGAGCGTGGGTGCCTACGTGGTGATGTGGTGCGTTTGGTAGCGCGCAGGGTAGTCACACGGGGCAGCCTAGACGTAAATACCAGACTGCAGGACGTGCCAGCGGGGACACTGCAAATCTTGTGTGTCTCTCTGGTCCAGGGTGCTCTCCTGCCCAGCCAGAACTCACCACCAGAAACAGCTTCTTGGGCTGGACATGGACTGCTGCTTCCCAGGCTTTTCTGACAGCCCAGTGTGAAAGGGACAATAGTGCTTTTCCCAGCAGCTCCATGATGGTCTCCCACCCAGGACCCTGCTGGGGTCCCTCTGAAGCCTCCCCATTGGGGAGGAGGCCGAACCACCGCGGGAGGAAGACCTGAGCACGTTGGCAAGGCTGCAGCAGGGACGGCTGCTTCCCTTTTCCAGCTGAGCTAGACCCACTGGGCTTGGGAGAGGCAGGACATCTGATGTCTGATGTGCGATGTGCATCTTTATAAAACATGTCACATCAGCAGAGTTATGCTATGTGGCCACATATCTGCATTTGTTCTACAGCAGGAGAAAAACCTACTAAGTTGAACCCTTCCTAACAGGGCTTGGGCTCAGTGTGTTACCACAGCACTAGGGAAGCATCAGGAGTGCACAGGAGAGTCCAGGCCCAGCAGACATGTCGCAACATGCTGAGCACTATCTGTGTCTCCCTTTATCCCCGGAGGAAGAGAAATGGAAAGTAAGAGCTGTTTCTTTCCACGCTCCAAGTTGGGGGTGGCGGGAAGAGGTGTAAGCGTAAACCTTAATAGAGGAGGTGCTGTCAAAGAAACACCTCACTTAGCTCACCAGCAACAGTCTGACTGACTTGCTGATTGACCTCCTGGCTAGGTGCCCTTAACCACATCCTGGGAGCAGCATCCCATTCAGACTGAGGATGAATCTCCTCCCCGCCACAACCCCTGTTGCATTATCCAGCTACTGGGCAGCAGTTGCTGGAGCCAGTGCTCACCCAGCCAGGACACGGAGCTTTTTGCGTTGCTTTCAGGTCTATCTATCTCCCCTACAGGCTGTGACTCAGTTGCCTGGATTAGCCACATGCTAATTGAACAGTGTTTGTGAACTGAAGTGTCCGCCCACGGCACGCACATATGATAGCTCCACTTCAGCACAGTTCCCTCTGACTTGGCTCCATGGGCAGCCCCAGCATCCACAAGAGCCACTTCTGTGCTTGCTTGTTCGGGGGGACAAGGCCTCGGGCTCCCACTGCCCCCCCTTACCAGCCATGGTAGCATTGCTGCGTCCCTAACCGTCTTTGCACAACGGCTTAATGCATAAAACTTAATGTCCCATGAGGAAATGCACACCAGTACAAGCCCATCTCATCTGGATTAAAGATGTCTTTTGGTTCACAGTCTTTCATAAGACAAGGGAGAACTTACATTGCCCAGAGCTCAGCAGCAGATCCGTGTGTGTGTGTTTTTCACCATGCTGTCACTTGGACTGTTTCACATTATGAGCCTTCAATCTCTCTTTGGGCATTGATTTGCAGCATTAAGCTCTAAAATACAGAGCTCACATGCCAAGTTTCCAGTTTTCAACAGTCAGGATCCACTGACAGGCACTAGATTGGTTCTGATTTTGGAGAACCTGGGTTTTCTGCCCTTTCATCGCCCATCGCCTGGGCAATGCAGCTAACCCCCTTCTTTGGAACATGGTCCCTGCTGTCACAACTCAACCGTGTTTGCTCAGGGGCAGCCCGAGTGCCATCATCTCACCTTATAACACGGTCGGTCCCCACTCGGCCGAGGGGCTGCAGGTCCCCAGGCAGACCCAGGGCCAGCAGCGACGGGGCACTTTGTATCCCCAGGACTTAGCGCACGTGTGGTAAGGCGGTTCTGTGGGGGGGAATATCAGGTATAAATTAACAAGCAATTTCCTTAGCCTGAGTGTGGGTAGAGTTAGCTCTAAGCCTCAAGACAGCTGAGCGAGAGTCCTTATCCTGCCTGATGGGCTGCGCAGATTGTGTCTAAGGCAGTGCTAATACGGAACAGGTTTGGGGATTAAAAACCATTAAATGTGAAGGTTTGGAGAGTTCTTTCGGTCACATCTTTCATGACATCCTAGTATGATTATCTGGAGTGTATTTCCATTTGATGTTTAACAGTTTACAACGCTTGCCACCGAGAGCAAGAAACACGTCCCTGGAGGATGCGGGGGGCTGTGACTCGCTCGGGGCTCTGCCCAGGAGATGCACTGAGGCCCATGCAGGAGCTTCCACAAGCGCTGGCTGCTCCCAGGCACTGACCTGCCTGAGTGCAACGTGCTGCTCCCCTGCTCCAGAGGGAAAAAGGCTGGGAATCTCCAGCACTCGCCACGCTGCTAGCAGAGCTGCCCGGCAAGACTGCAAGTCTGGCACGCTGGCTGCAGTGGCAATGCTACCAAATTACACTTGTATGAGTACGCGGTGTCTGCGTGGTGACTCTGTGCTGTGCTGGCACAGCGCCCCTCGCTCGCTACCCTGAAATGAGTTTAAGTACAGAAAGAGAGCTCTGGCCTCAAAGTCACAGAAACCCTTTTGAGAACATCAGTGTCAGACTGCGAACGGCTGGAGCAGGGAGCAGTTTCTTCCATTACAGCACCGTGTTGTATCTGGCCATCCTGATGAGAATGCGTCTCTCAGCTGGCATAAAGCCTCCTGTGCACACACGTGCCAAGACACCGGTAGCTTTTACTGCTGTTCTTACAGGTAACTGAACTGGAGAACAATGACAGAAATTCCCAAACGCCTATTTTTTGCTACGTAACTTTATGTTTGGAGTTTATTTTACTTTATTTGAGCTCCATTTGTTCTTGTTATATTGAGACAGATCTTTAACACTCAGAGAGAGGTTTGACTCCATCAGACTGGATGCAACTATACTGAGCTACAGCAGGTGATAACATAACTCTTATTTTCATAGATCTTCTACTTTTAAACTCAGGGGCCTCCCATGCAAGAGAGATGTTTTTTCTTTCCACCAGAGTTATACATCAGCAAGGAAAGGGAAGGAGAAAATAAAGTGAAAAGTGTGAAAACCTTTGGGGCCTGGATTCTCCCTTGCCTCGTGCCCTGCTGAGGAGACACAAACTTGCTGAAGGGGGACGTGACACTTCTGTACGAGAGGGTTCTTGCCGGGACGCAGTGGAAATGCACAGAGGGGCTGAGGGGCAGAGCGCAGCTCCCTTTCCAAGG
>VZSG01000295.1:733457-765206 GCA_013398315.1 Nothoprocta pentlandii
GGGGCGCCCCGCTTCCCGCCCTGGCCTCGCCATGTCCCCGAGGGCGCCACGTGCCCCCCAGGAGCAGGTGCTGCTTGGCCGTGGGCAGCCGGGGAGCAAAACACGGGGCTGGGCCCACGGGAGGATGCTGGATAGCGAGGCCCGAGGATCTGCCAAATGAGGGGTGCTCCAGGCTTGCGATCATGAGGGACAGGGCTGGTGACCCGGACAGTCTTCTCCAGCCCTTTGGTGCTGTGAAACTGACAGCGAGTTGGGTCAGTCAGGGATAAGGAGCCTTTTTTTTTTTTTTTTTTTTTTTTTTTTTTTTTTTTTTTTTTTTTTTTTTTTTTTTTTTTTTTTTTTTTTTTTTTTTCCTGGTACTATTGGTTGCCATGCATTCAAAATGACTTGAGTCTCATGATAAAAGTTGCAAAACCATCAAAATGCAGCAGTAATACATGCCTGCTACCTCCCTAGTCTGCCTCAGATGTTGCGGTCAACGTTTTGGTTCATATTAAGGTGCTGAAGTAGAACAACCACCAAATCATGCAAAGAACTGATAGAAAATATTTAATTCATTATCAGCTCAAATTTAGATAACCTTCTCTCTTATAATCTCAATTTAAAAAAAGTGTTGCCCACAAAGCATCTTTTTGAAAAAGAAAGCATAAGTAAGGGAAGGAGACAGCAGGCTGTAGTGGCCACTCTGCTTGGGGTCTCCAGTTGGTGGTCAGTGTTTGGGGGTTTCTGGTTGCCAGTGTTCACATGGGGTCTCCAGTTGATGGTCACTGTTCACATGGGGTCTCCAGTGGTGGTCAGTGTTATCATGGGGTCTCCGACTGTGGTCAGTGTTCGCTTGGGGTTTCTACTTGGTGGTCTGCAGAGTGAAACCACCACTCTGGGGGAGGCTAAACCTGCTGATTTGAGCTGGGATCAGGCCCCTTCAGCCCCTAAACCTCCTGCTGAACGTGGTGGGAGACCTGGCTCAGCTCTCTGCTTTCAGTAAGGCCCCAAGGTGCCGTCTTTCTTTTGGGTTCCAGTTTTATCACTAGCTTGACATTCCTGGCAATTTTTTTTTTTTTAATATCTTCAAGATTTCTGGTAATAATGTTTTATAAATAATGCTTTTTTTTTTCCTCCTGGGCAGTTGAACTGCCTTTTAAAATGATGTTCCTTGGAAAAGTAAATTTAGAGAGGTTTTTTTATGAGGTGTTTGCTATCATTAGAATAACTCTGGATTTGCCTTTTCTTGACAGGCTTGTAACATAATGAGGGAAACATCTGGGCAAGTGGGAGCTCTGGGTGACACCATTTCCCTAAGGAGCTCCTTTTGGAGCACTGCTGTTAGATTAGGAAGAAAGAGGAGGAAAAGCATCTTCAGATATTTTTTTCTAGAGTATTATCATTTTTCTAGAGTGTTATCAACTGACTGTCATCTCATGAAAACCTATTGCTTCTTGACTTCAAGTGTTTTTTCTTTTCTATGATTTTTTACAGATAACTTTAAAATCTGTGTCTTTAAGCATCATAATAGCTTTAGCAGTCCATATTTTTCATCGTGTTTTGCCATTTGTGGAACTGAATTTTTTATATACTTCCCAACTGAATTGATTCTGCAGTTATGTATTTGAGAGAGTGTGTCTGCGCAAGACATTAAGGGAGGAAAGTGCAGTGATTGGAGCAATCAGTGAAACGGATGGAAGTCTGTCAGCTTCTGGGATGGGTCTCTTTTTGGTGGGGTAGAAGGATTATAACTTCCATGAATTCAGTTGTTGGCTGGAAAATACTATACCCTACTTCAAAAAAAAATGAACCTTGACAGACATGCTTCAATTCACAGTATCATAATAAGTGTAGCTCAATGAAAAGCTTGCACTGCTGTTGTTAGATTTTTGGATTGAGTTTTGGGGGGGAGGTCGCACCCCAGGTGGAAAGTGTAGCTGTCCAAATCCACATGTGTTGATATCTAGCAGCAGGAAGATATCAGGTTGTTATTGCTGACACTGAAAACAACCTATTGTTGACAAAATCCGCAGGGAATACAGTAAAATCTGCCTCACCTATACCGTGGGTTAACCTGTCACCCTGCCCAAAGGGCTAGGGAAGGGGCAGGGGTCCCAAGCGGCCTTGGAGCTCTACCACATTTCCCTTTCTTGCTGTGTTTTTGTCCTCTCTTCTGCCTTTGGAGTCTTGCTGGACCTATGGAAATAAAAGATGCTGGGAAGTGGTTAGAGAAGTATTTCGCTTGATGGAATTCACCGCACGCGATGTGGCAAATCCAAAGCAGAGCTTTTTCTGCAGTTACTGTTTGCAAATGTATTTTGACAAGGCGAGTTTGTATAGAAACATGCTGCTGTCAAAGTAAACGTGTTTGTGTTTATTTCTGCTTGATATCAAATGCAGTGCATGATGACCTACACTGTCCGTTTGCATGGATAAAATGGTCAAAAGTTGGTCCTGTGCAGCTGAATGGAAATTTGGAAGTCCTAAGGCTAATTCCAAGAAGCAGTTAGCACATCCTTAACCATTTTTATATAAAACTTACCTAGAAAGCATCCTTTACAATATTTTAATATTGCTGGAGTTTTAAACAGTGTAAAATAAAGGCACTTGTAAGCATTTATAATATCATTCATAAACTGGAGAAAGAGCTTATCCTTCCATCCCTTAGTCTTTCAAATGATGAAAGGATTTTAAATGACAGTTTTGTTTGATTTTTTTTTCCCTCTCAATTAGGCTACCTCCTGCAGTTAATTAGACTGGTAGATTAAGATATCTAGATAAGCTTCCACATTAAACAGCTTCTTTCTCCCTCCCTGTTATGCTCATTTTGGGTGTCCTTTGCCGTGCCCACGGCACAGAGACATGTGCATCGCCCCACGCGCCTGCAGCTGCCTGCGGTGTTCCCGTGAGAGCAGCAGAACGGAGGAGAAAACCCTGATGTACCGAGGGGTCCGAGCGGTGACCGAGATGCAGGCACTGGCTCTGTCCATTCACTGCTGCAGGGAGACCTCTGCTCCCTTGTACTTTGAGTCTGCTGCTAAAACTGGTTTTATGATAAGCTAGGACAAAATGGTAAATCTGGGTTAGAGTTGCAAAATTTTGAGCAGTTTTGAGTTATGAAAGGGAATCGATCTTTTTTTCTCCATCTGATTTCTCCCTTCCTCCCTCCCCACCACAGAAGTGAAGCTGTGTGGGAGTTTGTGTAAGTAGACATGTGCTTTTACCAGTATGTTAGGTGTAATGTAATTCGCATGCAGAAAGTATTGTGGGGTATATGTATGAAATAAAGAATCCCTTCTGAATAAGGGCAAGCAAGGCTAGATTAGGAGATGGAAAATAGCTGCTTGGATATATTTTTATCTTTTAATGTAGCTCCTAAAATGAAGGCAAGATCTTAATACTACAAATTTTGAAAGATGTCTGTAATACTTTACGATGCTTTAAAATCTCCTGTGCTTTAATTCTGTCAGAAAATATATCACTGAAAAGTTTATTTCCATCACTTCTCCTTTTTCCATAGCAGATCTTAGACACCAAGAAAAACAGTGTTCCCATACCAAGAAAAATGACAGTAAAATGCAGTAACAGAGCCACCAACAATATATGCCCTAGCCCATGAAGTCAGATTCTCCACTGTGCTGCTCACAGCAGTGCTACATTCGTGTGAAGCTCAGTGGTTGTACATAAACCTGGAGCCATACAAAAGCATGTTATTTGACAAGAAGCACAATGCTTTTTACTTTTAGTTGTGCTCCTGTCCTCCCCCTGCAAGCAACTGCAGTGTCGAAAACATTCCCAGAGCCCTCGGAGAAGAAAAACATTGTGCTGCATATGGACCATGGTGCAAGAATCGCTCTTCGAGCGACATGTGGAGTGTTTCACCAGGCTCAGCACCTAGTTTTCTCCGAAGATGTACAGCACAAGAGGAGGAGCAGTTGGGAAGGGGTGGTGTGCGTTCTCCCTGTCTTTGCTGGGGTGTGTTTTTGGGGGGTTGTGTGCCCCCACTGCCCCCTGTACCAGGTTCAGCCACTTTGCAGCAACAACTGCCATTCAGATAGAGCGGCAAACTGCAGCTTTCTGGCTTCCTCGGTCCAGGTCGGACTCAAGCTGTTTATTTTGGGAAAGATTTAGACTGAGCTTTCTAAAGCTTGTGGGAGCTCTGGAGCTTTAGATTTGGTTAGTTCTAATAAGAAATGATCATCTAAATCATCTTCGAAAAATTGTTGATTCAATATTTTGCGTTGGAGTTTTCCAAGCTGTCTGTAGCCTATATAAGAAGCTGGTAAGCAGATGGACATTATATATGTAATGTTAGCACTAATTCTGCTTTATACATAGTACAAATAACTTTCTGAGCAGGTGGCTTGTGAGTGAAGCGGGCTAATACTTTGAAAACCAAAATCTCTCTCGGTGAAGTTGTTCCTCACCACTGAGGATATTTTGTGTTGTGCTTTCTCACAGCTAGAGTAAAACCTGTCTGTCCTCAGCAGGCTTTGCTGTATCGCGTCCTTTTGCCAAAGCTCACCTATAGCATGAGCATATGTCCTTCCCGTTGTGCACTAAACCTTACCAATGACCGACACCACGTGCAGTTCATTCCCTCTTCTCCCAGAGGACAGCAGCATGTGTGCTCTTCAGTGGTTTTGCTCGTGGGCTGCGGCTTGTTCTGGGATCAAGGAGGGAGGAAGGAAGGGTGATTAGCCCTGTGTGTGCGTGGAAGCAGCGGATGGAGCAGGAGGCAGGGCTGGAGGAGCGGGACTTCTGCACAGAGCGTTTGCCGTTGTCCTTGGCCCCTCACAGGGCTTGATTCACCTTCCAAACCTGACTCCAGCAAAACTTCAGCAATTATTAATCACGTTTCTCTTCATATCTAGCACTTCATGTTTTGGCAAACAAAAACAGGCCTGGTGTAACACAGCTGCCGCATCTTCAGAGTAAGTGTGTGTAAGATGTGGCAAACATTTTTAGCACCTGCGACTACTGCAGTCATTTAGAGGAGGATAGGGATATGCAGGGTATGATACTCAGTGGAGGCTGCAAGGAGCAAAGTTAGACAAGTAGGCTTGTAACTTCCAACATTAGTTTTGGCCAATATTTTTGAATGAGACCTGTATTTTGCTGGACTTCTCTGCAGCTCTGTGGTTAAAAGTTGCTCTACTGCTCTTCTGCGGCCATCAGCAGTGCATACCTGCCACTAAATCACTGGATGCATCTCTGTTTTTGTCTCAGCAGGTAGAGCTCAGAGCAGTGCACTCCTAGTGCTTTATAGAGAAGGATTTATTGAAGTACTTTATTTGTGTTATGAGAAAGACGTAGGATAGTTTTCCAGTCAATTCTTTTCTGTGTCCCGGGGCTCTCTATGCCTGGGGAGAGGAGGTGAAAGGAAAACGTGCCCCATGGGATTCTGAGTCCTGCCAATACAGTTGGGTCAGTATCTGACAGTAGTGAGATGAGGCACAGATTCAAGTCTGGCTCCTAGAGGGTCCAGAGCATTCTCATCCTTGGTGACAGCGACAGTAGAAAAGCAAGACGTGGCTACACAGAGATCCTAAAAGGGGCTGGATTGGTGTCTCTCATGATGGGTTACACAGCTTGGATAATCTGTGCTACTTCTTGAGTAGTGTCTGTTTTGTAGCTTTTGTTCATCCTGTAGACAGTAGCCTATTCTGCACAGGATGATCACAGCTAGTTGTCAGAGTTGTAACAGCAGTACAGCATACAACTGCTACCACTCTGCTAGCTGGTTGCCACCAAAATCCTTCCTTCACTGCTCCTGCTTAGGTTGTCAGCCCTGCTCACTCACATTTCCATGCTCTGTTCCTTTTTTCTACCAGCTGTCCATAAAACAGGAGGTCTAGAGTTGATGCTTCATTGTCGGGGTTTATGACCCCAGCAATTCCCACATCGTTTTCCTGCAGGGAACTGGTCACGGTGCACTCCCTTGTGGTTTTCCCATGCCTGTCACAACCTGCTAATAGATAACCCAGCCATAGCAGTTCTACCTGCAACATACCACACTTTTCAACACCTTGCTCTGCTTTGGAGTTCTTTAGGTGGGGAGAAATCTGTTCAACCGATCCAGGCTATATTCAATGTAAAATGAGAACAGCGTTTTGAACTCAACAGTTGTTCTTTTGTCTCTTCTCACATCTGCTGTGTCTGTACCAAAATCGTGCAAACCTTCTTTAGAGAAAACAAGAAGCAATGATTGAATTATTCATTGGGTGAAAACTCTGACTGCGTTATGTCACAGCAGGAATATCGCGTGTTGCAGACCCTTCCCACTCCTCATTTCACCCACTGAAAGGGACAGCAGCTCTCTGTGATAAAGACCTTGCTGTAGACTGTTCTCACTCAGCAATCAAGAGATTCAGGCTCTGGTCCAGGCTGTGCTGTGTGTCCTTGTTCACTGAGTTGAGCAGAGGTGCTGGGGCACCGATCGTGCACTGCAAGCTGCCTCTTCCCTGGGAAGAGCAGCAACCCGAGGCAGGTCCAGCCACAGATCCTTTTCCTCCCCTGAACACAGCAGAGACTTTGTGTAGGAGACCCTTGCAGTTCAATAAGGAAGAGGTGCCTGGCACAGGTCTTGTCCCACTTGGATCTGCCTTGCAAGCCAGCTTTGGTATTGTGACCATGGCTTTCTCTTCATTCATTTACTGGATATTAGTGCTCTTAATGCTCAGGGAAACCTCTTCACAAGGGATCATGATCCTGAATCCTCTCTGCAAGGAACAAATGACTTAAAAATCATAATGTGCTCAAGGAGAGCTGAATATTCTTGGTGGAGAGGATACATTTCTTGAGAGGATGCGGCTGGAGAAGGCCCAATCCAAGAAGGTCATAGACTCTTATGCACTCACCATGTATTAAACCATAATACTGACGGTGATACAGGCAGTGCTATCTTTGCCTGCCCCCAATATATAAATGTTCTTCTTATGTTTAAACAGCTTTCTAAAATAGCACGTATCAGAAATAGACACGATTTCTGAAACATCAGTTTCCAGTTTCTGTTTCGGTGGAAAGAATAATTTGAACATCAGTTATTTTTTTTAAATGTTCAGCTTTGTGGATATTAATGCTTAATAGTTTTTCATTTTTTCTTATGTAAAATGCAAGTAATGCAAGATATGATAGAAAATTATTTTAACAGACTTTTACATTTGCATTCTTCTAAATTATCTTAAATAAAAATCTCCTGAAATGTTCAAATACATGCAAAAAAATAGCTGTTTTGTTACACAAATATAAACTAAAAAATCGAGGCAAGCTATTCTTTCTTTGTGCTTATACCCTAGAAAGAGAGTGTTAGACAAGCATTTGACAGCTCAAGGATTAATTGTCAGCGCTGCTTGCTCTGAGCTCCTTTGCAAGTTGTACCACAGTGTTTCTTGTGATCTTAATTCCCAGTTGTACTTCATTTGTTCTGTTAACAGTGTTGTCTAGTGCTCGTTCAGCCTTTCTGTTAAATCCATATACAGTTATCTGCTTTACTTAATGCTCTCACTACTCAAGAGTTTTGAGTTGATTGCATTTTTTTTTCTGCTCAAAAGCTGACTTTCTTAAAGCATTACTTTCAATGGTAGTCAACCTAGGTCACTCATGAATTTTGGTTTTGGTTTTATTTTTGAAAACTCAAATTTTTTGAGGTTGAGTCCCTTTTTGTGTGTGTGGGGGTGTTCCCTGTGTGTAGTGCATAGCATAGAAGGTCTCCAAGTTCAAACAGAATCTGTAAGCGCTGTCACAAAATGAGTGATAATCTGATAACCTTGAGCAGAAGAATATGAAGTGCTTTAGAGAGATGCAAAAGGAATTGTTAAACAGTACACTGAGCACTGTTGCAATTCAGCACTGATGTGTCTCAAGGAGATTGATTTTAAAAGCTGTGAACACAGAAAATGCCAGGCAAAAAGTCAGAGTCCAAGGAATATAAATGAATAATGTTTCCAAGAAATGGAGTTGTGAACTCCTTGATCAGTCGTGTCCTATCAGTAAGTGCAAAATGTTTGTGCTGTTGTTATTTCCACGAATTTCAGATTCAAAACACCAGAGAAAAAAGATGAATGTGAAAAGTATTAGAAAAGAAAATAAAAAAGCAGGGAAAAGAAGAGAAAAGAAAGGAAAGGAAAAGAATGTAAAAAGTATTATTGTGATGCCTTGCCACAGTGGTCGGTTTTGTGGTATTATGATGCTTGGTTAGAAAAGCTGGTGTGGGCTGTATTAGTAAGCAAGCAGTTCCTTTTTCCTTTTGGTCTTATTTCTCGTTACTCTGCGCTTGGCAATATCATAGTCATGGGTCATATTTTTGCATTCTTCTCTTGGTTTTAGCAGTCAGCAGGATGAAAAGAGGTTTGGAGTTGTTCATCCCTAAGATCTTGCGGCATAATGGCCATTTGGGTCCATTTAATCTTACACTTTCTTATAAGAAGAGAGGGGAAAAGCAGAGAGGAGATCTTTCTGTCACCACTCCATCAAGTGCATGTTGAAAGACAGGAGCAGTTCACACGTGCCTCGGCCTGTGTGCCTACATGCCAGTCCTGCCTTCCCAGTGTGTTTAGATTGACCTTGCTCCATTGACTGTTTCGAAGCAAGAAGAGTCACTGACTTGTGTCAGTGGCAAAAAAGCAAAGCTCCACTTGGAGTTCAACAGTTTAGCTTTGCTATCAAATTCATATGCGCACAACACACATAATCTGGACTTTTTCGTTCTGCAGTAGCTCTTCTTCCTTGGAAAGCTTGAAAACCTTTTAATTTTACTCTTTGTCTGCATGTCCATTGAGAACAGTACTTGTGACAAGGCAGTTGTGAGTACAGTATAGGTATCTATATAAACAACCTAAAGAATTTGTCCCATCTTCTTCCACCAATACTCACAGCACCACTCCGAAAAAAAATGTAGTTGTCATTTTCTGAGTAGTAGTGGTTGAGTTAGTGTTGTCCATGGACAAAATTCAACTTCCAGAAAGTTTTCTTCAGGCCTCTTGCCTTTGCATTCCCCTTTTTAAGAGGCTGTTGGGTGTTTGGGTATTGAACACTGTCGTTGAAACACCTTTTCTTGTATGTGCTGAGGAAGTCTGAGTGGGACATGTCAGGTCCTCGCACAAAAAGGTCTGTGGATTTGGCTGTGATGGAAAAAGGAGATGCCTGACACCGTAGCTGAATGAGCAGTGAAGGCAACATTGTGATTACAGCTACTTCTGTGTTTCAAAAAGCAGTGGCACAGTTTTATTATCTTTCTGACCACAGTCATGTCCCATCAACAGCAAATTCTGCCATGAGGAAATGAAAATCACTGCACTGGAACCAGTTACCTCAGGTGAACGCTGGTTTAGCAAAGCATAAACTTGCTTAGTTTTGTCTGTATTTCTTGCATCAGTGTGGGATTTTAAAATCAGTATGATCTTGATCTAGATGCAGTGTTAGTAATCAGATATGTACTAATGTCGGTTTGTACAAGTTACCCAAAGAAATAAGTTACACAAAGAAATAAAATGTGTTAGTAGTTTAAAAAGTTTAAAACAAAAACTCATTACTCATTACTCAAAACTCATTACATTGAAACATAATCTATTAAAAATAATAATACCTAGTCTAGACACTATATCACTACAACGTAGTCATCTTATAGTTTTTATATGAGTTGCTTATATATCTTTTAATTTCATAGCAAGAAACTATTTTGAAACTATTTAACACCACCACAACAATAAAACTATCTTTATCTTTAGTTGTATGTTCAGCATAACTTTCATCTGAACGTGTCTCGAGATTAGCTCAGTAGTCAGAACGAAGTTGTTGAAGATGCAGTGTAGATGTTGGCGTTTTGTGCAGCTGATTTTAAGATTCGCTGGACTGAAGAAGCCTGTAAAGGTTCACTGCACAGAGCAGGCTATAACAAAGCAGTTAATGATTCCTGTGACATGAATGCTGCCATTTCAGTTTATTTCAATGACACTGGCGCTCAGTCTTCAATATATCACTTTATTAGTTTTCTTGAAACCAACCAGATATTAGGCATGGGTATGCATCTTAGCTAAACTGTAACCCCGCCAGTCTATGTCTTTGGCACTGCAGAATGCACTAACTTTTTCAACACACGTAACCACAGTGATATTTTTATAAAGGAATGTTCAACTCATGGGATTTTTAAGGTGTTCTATTTTTTTTTCCAAGTTACAGCTCCACTTTATTGTACATGATGTCCAATAAAAAAGATATATGTCTGTGATTGGACTTTGAAAAAGGGCCATGGTGCCTATTCCATTTAAAGGGAATGAAGTCAAGCAGTAAATTTGCTGGTCGCCCTTTTCATATTGACTGTATCTCAGCCAGCAGTTGGTCTTTGATGTTGTAACAATAGAGCAAAGGCAGAGGAGGAGGAGGATTAGGACCTCCGTAATATAAAAACAAGTCCACATTCATCATGATTTTTATAGAGCACAGTCCATGTCTATTGAAGATTTGTGGTATAGACTCAATGGTCTGCAAAAGAGAGTAGCAATCTTAACATTTGCAGGTGTTTTACAATGCATCCATCATTACTTCTACCATCTCTTCTTAATTCAGAGTTTGTTTAGCCTTTCAGTATTTAACCTTTTCTTTCTTTTTATCCCTTCCTATGGTAGGAAAACAGATGTTTGTCAGGACATTGCTCCAGAGCTCATTTTCCTTTGCAGGGGCTTACTGTGGTGTATGAAACGCTTACTGCAGCTGGCTGCTAGAATATTTATTCCTCACTTGTGCTTTAGAGTCCAAGCTTTTATTGGAAAAGGATAGAGAGGTTGATAAGTATATGTCTAACATTTGTGAAAATATATTAAATGGTGGCCACACAGCCTCTGTCTTCAGGCATACCGAAACAATAGCTCCGGTGGTTTCTATATACCCCCGTAGAGTCCTGGAGCTTTTAATATATATTTAAATGGCAGCAATTCCACCTCTTGCTCTGGATACACAGGAGTAAAGGGTCGATCATATGTGTAACACAGAGAATGCAGAAGGCAGAACAAATGGAACATCCCAATGACAATAACAATGGCAGCAGCCAGTGCACATGAATCCCATTCGGAAGCCTGAAGGCAGCTCTTTGGAAGACCGTCTGGGGGTGCACCAGGTGAAATTGCTTTACTGCACCCAATTCCAGGGGCTGTTGCTTAAGGCTTGGTCTTGAAGTGTCCTGACAGGACAGAACACCTGGAAGCAATTCCCACCTCACTTGGAAGACACCTGTCCCAACAAAGAGGAGGGGAAGAAAAGATGCCAATCGATAATGCATTTGACAGTTTAGGACTTGATTTAGGGCTGGATCTTGTGCCTTCTGGGTGTTCAGATTAGACCGGAGCATCGAAACTCAGGAACAAGTCATCGCTTGCCAGCCTAGCTGCTGTAGCTCTTTAGATGCTTTATCCCACCTATATCCCATAACAAATTCCAGGTGATTTTGTATTTGTCAGAAACTGCTGGTGCCTCCAGCCAGAGCCGAGTGAACAAATTTTGCCCGGAGCAGCCAGGCTGTTACCTGAGCACTCCTCAACGTGCAGGTGGACACCAGACACACAGCTTTTCTGTGGGAAATCTGTTCTTTTATTCAACATCTACCATGACGACCATTAAAAAGGCAACATCTGGTGCCGAAAATGCACACGTGCTCTTGCTGCACTCTGCTGAACGTCTCCTTCATCAGGCCCAGATACAGCAGTGTCTTGGCTGTCTCTGCTTTTGCCCATACACCGACTGATGAAAGCAAAATACGTGAAGCTCAGCTGGTATCAGGTGGGAGTTCTGGCTAGTTGGAGGCATCACCTCAAAGTGTTTAAAGACTGTGCCCTTGAGGGATCAATAGCTCTGAAAAAGCTGCTGAAATCCTTTGGTGGCAGTGAACTTGATTCTTGCTCTTCTTTGATCTGATATTCATGGCTTTTTGAGTAATATAAATCAGGCCTGCCTTTCTCACCTACCCATCCCTCCTCCTTCTGTCTTTCCCTAAGAGGACGGTTCACGGTGTTAGGAATATAGCTATGGCAATATTAACATCAAAATAAAATGAGGTAATTATTTGCAGAACATTAGAGTAAGGAGCAATTTAGTATTACTTCTGTTACCTCTCTGGATTTTGTGTTTTGTTTTGTTTGTTTTTCCTTCTTCTTCCCACTATAAAACAGCAGAAAAAAAATGAGGCTGGAGCTGTGCATTTGTGCACACATGGCAATAAGCAGGGAAGCACAGACGTATATACCAATTCCCCAAAACTCAGTGCTGCCATTGGTAAAAACAGCTACCATTATATTGTAATGAGGTTATAAACCCCCACGACACATTTTTCAGGTTACTTACAAGAGCCATATGAGGAGAGAAGATGTATATTTATCTCCTTGGTGCCGTGAAGTAGCTGGAAGCGAGCTGTGTGCCACAGCCTACCAGTGCCCTGCAGTGCACGCACCGTGCTCTGCGCTCACTCTTTATGCAGAAGCAATTCTCCCTCCGTGCAGCCTTGCATATCATCCAGGGTTGCATATCTGTCCTGCAGCCTGATCCTCTAACAAAGAAGGTGAGTGTAGCTCAGCTCGAGCAGCTCATCTTTGCTCTTCTACCTTGCTGCTGCATGGGCCTGCTGGGCTGATCTGAAGATGGATTTGGCCCCCTCCATGCAGTTTATTGTCAGTGGCGTCTGGGTGGCTTCAGGCATATGGCAAGGTTATAACAAGTTTGAAAAATAAAACCATTTATCCTTAAAAATAACTTAGAACTAACTAGTGATCGTGGCGCGGAGGGCAGACAGAAATGAAGATATTTTCTCTCCACGTTAAGTGTCCGATTCAAAAGCATCTGCCGGGCTCAGTGCGTGCATGGTATTCATTTCCTGTCTGCAGTCTATTGGAATGCCCCCCGAGTCGTTTGAAATTGAAAATCGAGTCATGCTTCTTTAATCAGCTCTAAGAAATATCCCCTCTCCCTTACTGCTCTAAGAAAACTTATATATATGTCCATAGCATTTATAATGTAAGAAAGCCCTAATTTATCTCTGGGGCAAATCCTGTCTCCTGCCTCTCTGAAGCAGAGAAGGCTCTTCTTGCTGTCCTGTTGTGGAGTGCTGTGTACCTACCCCCTTCCTCTTCTGCTCTGTTGGGAGGGAGGTGATTCTCTTGGGTATCTGCTTCCCCTTGTCCTGCCCTACAAACAGGTCAGGAAGGTGTGGAGGGAGGACACAGGGTCTTCTGAGGATGTCTTGATGCAGAAATAAGGTAGTTACTGCACTGCATATACAGATGCTAATAACCTCCCTATGCTCATATATCTGTATCCCAAGTTTTCTAAATGGAAAGCCTAAACCTGTGCTTTCTGGCTTGGAAGAATACTTTGCTCCAGGTGGGTGATCCCGAGACAGCCTCTCAGATCTCGGCTGCTGTTTTCCATAAATTTTTGGGTGTATAAACATCTTTAGTGAGTGCTGTGAGCTGTGTATTTGATGTGGTACATCGATATTGAATATAAGCAAACATTGCCTTTCCCTTTTGCCCAGTAACTCCATCAAAATACAAACTGGGAAAGGTAGCAAACAGAGGGTCAAGTAAATTATCTTGGGGTGATTCAACAGTGTGTGTTTTGAGCATCAAGACTCCAGTGACTTGCCTTTTTTTCAGGCACAGAAGTGGTATTGCCAGAAGCACAGGAAACATCATGTTTTTGGAATATAACACTTGTCTGCTTTCTTGCTTTCCCGTTATTAACTTTTGCTTATGTGATGAAGTCATCATGTAACTTTTAGTCCACAGGGACTAAACACTTTCTAGTCTCTAAAAACATCTGCCAGCTAACACAGCCAGAGTCAGAGACACTTTTGAAAGCACAGGGTGGATATTCAGTGGCATATGAGAGGGAGACACAGAGGCTGGGAATAGCAATTTCTTGGAAACAAACAGTTGAAGGCAACTTTGAACATTGAAAAGGTTTCAAATAAGGTTACTCTTTTGGCTATGGAGAGATGAAAACTTCGTTTATTAAAGTTGTTTCACCCAGTGAAATCTTAGCTGCAGTGATTTAGTGGAATAAACTTGTAAGAGGACCTAGTTTAAAATCTATGAAAATAATTTCAGATAAATGCTTTTTCTTTTTCATTTGCACTGACTTTGTGTGTGCTGGCCTGCAAAACCTGACCAAAAAGCTGTGTAGAAAATGTATTAACACTCAATTTCTTTTGCTCTTGTGGTTTTGATTGCTGCTTAAGGGAGATTTTTGCATTCTGTTGGAATTTACATGTAAGTTGTGATGCAAATTTCAAAAGGTCAGTGAGATTGGACTCTTTCAATCAAACTTAGCCTTAGTATAAATGGATTCTGTTGAGACCTGAGTTATAGTACAGACACTGCACAAACTTGAAGCACTTGCCTGAGCAGTGATACAGAATTTGTCTTTTGAAACTCTGAGGAGATAGGAAAGATTCATACTCCCTTCAAGGCATACTGAATTTGATACCTGAATATCTCAGGATGGAGCAATGTGGTCTGATTCTTTCTTTCCTTAGTATAAATTACAAGTTGACTCTAACCTTTCTCATAAAATCCACATAAAGAAGGTAGCACACCCAAAGTTCATGAAGAGCTGATTTTACACAACTATTTTTAAAAAAACTAAAAGCATTAGTAATTCCAGAAAATTTGCATTTTGGCACCACAAATAATAGGATGGAAAGAGTTGGCTGACTTTTCAGTTGTGTATTTGCCCGTTGAGTTGCTAAATCAGTGAGTCCTGTATGGGAGGGCTCTTGCCAGACAGTGATTAGAGGGAAGATCTTCAGAGTCATGAAGAACAACTAAGGTTTTATAGCCAGCTTGGGCAACTGGAAGTGTCTGTTAAGTACGAGTAAAACTTGGCGTTGTTCATCTGTCAGGGCCATACACAGCTTGGATTCTGTGTGCTTGGCCATCTCATGGATGGCCAAGTATCTGCTAAAGAACAAAGCACCAGTGTGTGATCTATTAGAAAATTTGCCATAGGCAAATTTTTTATTTTTTTTTATTTTTTTTCCCCCTGCAAACACTGAGCTTCGGTCATCACCAAGTCTATTTTATTATCAAAGCGTTATAGAAATTGGCAGTTCACCTTGAAGCTAACCCACACTGTTTGTATGAAAGCATGGAATAAAAGCAACAGCAGAGCATTGGAAATAGCTGTGCTGTGAAATGCGTGCCCAGAACATGTGGCAAAAAGTTGCCAAATCTGAGTATGATGTCGTTAGTCTTCTCTTTGAGCTCTGGGGGAAAAATACTGTCTACGAGAGCAGTTCAGATCTGGACCCTTCATTTACTAATGCAGCCAAAGAGACAGGGAGCCTGATGAGAGAAGCTTCCAGCTGGAGGCTGAACGAAGGACAGTTCAAAGCTCAATGTCTGTCTGTGCCTTCAGCCTCAGGCAGGAGGCAGGAATGGCCATAGGGCTGCTCCAGCTTTCAGGAAATCTGAGCTCAGATGGTTCAGCAAGGCAGCTGCCTGTTCTGTCCTAGTCCTAGGTCCTGTCCTAATGGTGGCCACGTGCCTTGAAATACTGCCCTGGACCTTAGATGTGAAGGAGGCCTGAATACTGCTGTCTAGGATCTTTGGAGGCGTAGAGTAAGTCTTGACTACATGCTCTGGTCTCAATATTTTCTGTGTAATTATAGGGACTTGAAATGTTTAGTGTAAAAAAAAGAGTCAAAAATTAAAAAGCTGCAGTTCTGAGATAAATCTGCCCAAATACTCTGAGATTCTGCCTTCGCTGTATGCAGCTCCTGAGAACAATTTCAGCATATATGAAAAACATCTGTGCTAGGCCCATCTCAGCACCTCATTACCTCTTACACTGTCCCTGGTGCCCAACCTAGTTCTTCTAACCTACCTACAGAAGATATCCATTGCTCCAGCAATGACTGTAGATCAGCATGTCGTCTCTGAATTTGTGTTGTCCCAATTACGACAACATTTGCAACTCCATCCATTTGTTGTCAAAACAAAATCCTTTGGAGCACTGTGCAGCCCCTAAAGTTAACACGTACCTTAGAACAGGACATACTAACGTGCCTCTTAGTGGGATGACTGGGTTTCAGTTTTTGTATAGTCATACATGCAGAACCACTGCAAGTTAGACAAATAATTTTACCACTGTTGCAGTAAGAGTACTACAAAATTACCTCTACTAAAGGCACTCTGTTTTCTTTTTAGCTACTGCTATTCATCTCCTTTTGCCACACTAATATATAATTGTGAAAGACAAGCTGAAAAACACTGAAAAAGAAAAGAAAAAGGAAAAGTTTCTTGGTCTCTGGGTGCTTGACCTGACATCCCTGGGCTGACTTCCATAGACAGGAAGCATCCGTGACTCACGGGCGCTGGCTTGAAGCTCTGAGCCTCTCTACCTTTGCATGCTTGCAGTTAGTCACACAGAAAGCAAAGCATCCCAAACCTAAATATGAACCGAAGTGACTTGCCTGTTATATAACGTGTGTGAGTCATGACAAAACAAAACACAGAACATGGGTCTTCTGAGCGCCTGCGCTGTATGTGGCATCGATCACAAAATACTTCTTTCTCCACCTATCTCTGATAATGCTTTTCAGCAGTTAACCATACTGTTCTCACACCTCTTCCTGTTGGGTCCTGTGCTGCTCACCCTTAGGAGTACAAAAAGTAAATATAAACTTCAGGACTGAGATCACCCAGGTTCATTACAGATCTCCAATCTGCCAAGGTGAAAGCCTGGTGCAGTGTCCTGGTGCGTTGCTCAGCCTCCCCAGCCGGGCTAATTTTCAAGTGATCATTTAGCACTAACCTGGAAACACATGACAACCTTCAAAATCAAAACAATCTGTTTAGGCAGGTGGGAAATGAAACCAGTCCTAATGACTATAATGATTTTCTGTGAAGACCCCAGGCCTCATTTTGTCTCTGATAGCAATATAATCTTTTATAGCGTCTGTGAAGTTTCCTAATAAGTAAGTGTTCCTTGTTGCTGGTGGTTGAAGATGCTGTACAGGTGCATCATGAAAGTGCATTGACAGACTGTCGGGTTTCAATTCAAGACCTCTTGTCAAGATCATTTTACAAGATATTTCAAAGGAGTATACAAGGAGTAAAAAAGCAATGTAGCTCTAGCAGGGATTTGGTAATAGATTCCCATGCTGTCTGGGAGCTGGTGGGGATATATGTTGCATCATTGTTCCCAAATTCTTTCAACCCCACAACTAGCAGTGCTTGCAAAAGTGGCTTTAGTTGGGCAAGTGGGGAAGGAATGAAGGGAGGTGGGTAAAGAAGTATGAAGGACAGAGAAAGAGCAGCTCTTCCAAAATATTTTCCTTAGATCCAGTCTTTCCTTGCTCCTTCTCTGTCTTGATTGTTTTTCCAAAACTGGAAATGGGATTGAAGTAAGGCTGGGAAGAGAAAGACTGGTTCCTCACCTGCTAAAAATGCAGAGGACTTCCCTTACTCCCTGATCTGGTATTTCTGTAAGTTCCCATTTTTGTTTTACTTCTCTGGGAGAAAGATAAACAGTGCACTTCCTTGCAGCTCATGTCTTCTGGTAGCGAAAGAAACAAAATAACGCAGCCATGGGGAGATCATTGGAAAGTTAAACCCCAGTAGCTAGTAGTGAATTTTTCTTGCATTTAGTGTTGTTTCTTAGTGTCCTAACCTCTACCGTGATACAGGGCTCACCTGTCTTACCAACATTTAAACTTACCCTTGCAAATCCCTGTGAATTATTCTTCCTCTGCGTTTTATAGATGGTATACAAAGACATTGATATGTGGGATTTTAAATTGGATCTGAATGACTTAGTCGAGTGACACAGCAGTCAGTGTCAGAGCCAGGAGACTGACACTCTGGGTCCTTTCTTGCTCTTGTGTAGCCCAGCAATCCACCCTGTATAGTTTCTGCCGTGAAGGAAATGGTACATTTTAGCACCACGTTATCCTTTCTAAAGTATATTTTACTGTGCTCCTCCTTTGCCTTCTTCTCACAGAGCCTAAACCAGAAATTATTAATGGTGGACAGAAATGGAGTGTTGAATTATTACTCTTTTTCAGTGATGAAAGTGGCAAGGTATGTTGTTCTGTAATACAAACAAATGTCTAAATATGACGGTTTCTCACTATAGGGTTTATTTCATTGCCTTGTCTCACAGCTGTGAGTAATGTGTTCCTACCCTTATATACTGTTCACACTTAGAATATTCAGAAATCGTAAGCTGTTTTCATATTAGGAACTTCTATAAATATCCGATCCCATGGAGGACAGCAGAACTGTAGATGACAGCAACCCCTTAAGCCCCCCATGAGTAACCCCTTAAAAATCATCTTGATGGGAAGTTTAAAAGTTATGAATAGCCCTGTTAAATGAAGGGGAAAAATGGTTTACATTAAAACATTCAGAGCAGATGCATCATTTGAGCAGGAAGCCAGTGTGTCTGATTTAGACATTTCATAATTCAAAGACACTGAGCCAATAGTTCAAAATGAAGTGAGGTCTCTTTTAAAAGTAGTCAAGCAACCCTGATTTCCCTAAAGCAATACAAATTGTGTACACTGAAAAAATATATAGTGTGAAATATATGTTTAAGTTAAGTAACAAGGTTTGCCGTTCCCTAGCAAAGTTTTCGTCTGTTAGCTTTGGAACATAAGTCCTGTTTTCTTCAGAAATGTGGCAAACATAACAGGTAGAACACTCTTTCCCTGTCTGGATTAGCATTGGAAGATCCTTTACCTGAGTTAATGCAGGAACTCACAGAGCAAGTCCATATTCTTCTCTTCACATTCAGCTCAAGCCCTCTTTTTATTGATGGCAGCCTCTGTTGTCGTGTTTACCATAGAAACACATTTCTAATAATGCTGCAGATCAGCTTAGATATTACACGAAGAATTATCTACCTAAAAATTAGGGGTTTTGTTAATTTATTCCACAGCAAAAAGTGTTCATTCACTCTCTGTTCTATGAGCAGACAACCAAAATAGATATACTGGGAGTCTCTGCTTATGTTGTAGTATGACCCCAAGGCCCAGAAAGGTCTGGTGTGGCCTTGTCCTAGGATGAAAGGGGCTGCAAAAGAGAATGCTAGAGAAGAGACTATATAACCTGCCTCATTTCTGGAAGAGGTTACCCCTGTCAGGTCAAGATAGACTTGATATTCCTCCTCTAAAACCTGGTATCATGCTTCACTGTCACTCTTAGAGATATGTTCCTCACAGGACACTGCAGTCTTCCAGTCCAGTCCACTTTGAGCATGCAGAGCAGACCATCCCTTTCATCCTTGCGGCAGCCTTTGCTCTAGGACAGTTACCACGTGCTCCCTCGCTTCTTTTTTATTTTTCACGTTAAACAACCCCAACTCGTTGAGTCTGTCACTAACGACAGTCCTGCCCCGAGCAGCTTGGCAGTGGGCCTGATGAGCCTTATGTCATTACCTCGCCATGACAGTTTTCTGACTAGCTCCATGTGATATTCCATCTCCCTGACACTGCTAAAATTTTCATATAGTCCTATATTGTAGTTGCCGACCTCTCTACAAGCATCAGAGTGCAAAGGAGAAGGGCTGTTATCCCCACAGCGACACAGGCAGACTGCGACCTGCCAGGTCACACAGCGAGTCTGACCAGAGGATTAAATACAGGGCTCTCAAGTCCTTGGCCTGCACTCTGGTTGTGTAGTTTGTTAATGGGGAGAATCAAGATGCTGCTGAAGAGGCGAGTAAACAGGGAAAGTATGAAATCGTATGTGAGAATTTTATTTCTTTTAATAAAAGCTCACTTTATTTTTAATAAAGGCGAGATTATGAGCATGATACTCCTGAAAAAAAAATACATAGCTAAGTACTACCTTTTTCTCTGGATCCTATCTGAAGTAATTTAATAACAGCACAACTACTCCTCGTTGTTAGTCAGAAATAACCAAGAAGCTGCTTAACCCTTGTGCAAAGTTTGAAGTGAAGTTCAGTTTTATAAGTGTTAGCTTAAAGCACTAGTATATGGGTAAGGAACCTAAAGTTAGTGGTCCTCAATTTCATTTCCTAGAAGCCTGCTGCCTTGTGATTTGCTTTCTACTTTTTATTAAGCAAGGTGTGTGTTAATGGATGGGCCTCCAAAGGCATCTGAAAGTCCTATCTGGTTGTCAGCAAAGTATTCCTGTTTTAGCCTTCAGACAATAAAATCTCTGAGGAACAGATATGTTTTGTTTTTAGTATTTTTTACTAAACACTGCTTGCACACAGGGTAATTCAGATGGAACTTCTTATGTCTGTGCTGTAGGTAAAAGTGTAATAGCCTTTTGACACTTCACAAGTGTAACCATTCTGATCACAAAAATATCAAAAATATATTTAATTCAGCTAAATCTGCTTCTGTTCTTTGCAAAGGCAGTGCAGTGAGGAGAGAGGAGAACCATCTTAGTTTTTATTTGAGAAGACTGCACTTAGCCCTAGATTTACTCTTAAACCTTGATCTATTTAACTCACCAAGCATTTTGCTGTAATGTGCAGAGATTATATTATAAAATCTCTTCAAAAGTCAATTAAGAATCTTTTAAACAAATAAACACGAAATAAAGGAAAAGGCAATGGAGCTGTTATTTATCTGAAATCTCCACAAAAGGTATGCTAGCTTAATTTGAGCCAGGGGAGCTGCATGGAGATTGTGTTTAACCAGAAATGCTGGCAAAAATGTGCTTCAGTAGAGCCAGAACCACATGTGGCCATTCCACTTTAATTGTGCTTGTTTTAAAAGATGGGGCTCTAACATTTACCCTATCCATGCTTGCTGTCTCTTTATGAACTGACAGTAAAAGCTCCCCAGGCTAAGAAGCAAACGCAAAAATAATTCAGCTGAGTCAAAAGCAAAACCTGTGCTGGGTCTGCCCCATGCGTTTTTTTGAAGCCATGAGATTTAACTTGCCTGCTGGGTTTTTTTCCCTTGAGTTCCTCAGGCCAGTAACCTGGAGAGGGAGTGTTTTGATACCAAATGTGTCTCGGGGGTGAGGTCAAAGGCAGTGGCAGCAGAGCTACTGGTTGGAGGGCAGGCGGCTGTAATAGATGCTACGAAACCTAAAAGCACACTCAAACAAAAACAGAAGCATTAACCACCGACCCACAGCTCGGTGAAATTCAATCCCACCATTAGGCAAACATGAAAATGAGATCCCAGAGGAGGGAAGGTTCAGATGTTCAAGGCCAAAGAAGTGGGGTGAGGAAGACTGCACAATTAGATGGAAGATGCTGCAGACAGAGGAGGGCGAGAGGGAGGTGGCCAGTTCAGCAGTATGAGCGTTTCCTAGCAGAAGTTTGAGCATGAACTTAGTCTGTATGTTTGTTCCACATTTCAACATTTTAGTGACATGCTTGATTTAATAAGATTTGATTTTCCAGGGATTGCTTCTCATTGTCATGTTTCCAGATTGGTTTTAGCTTGGATATTTACATCAATGCTTAGATGTTCTTGGGACGGCTGAAATGTTACTGAAAGCTGAAGGAACTAAGCATTTGATCTGATTCAATGTAATCTTGTGTCAGAGGATGGCAAGTTTGCAGTACTGTAACTGAAACGGTTTCAGCAGGAATCAGGTGCCAAACTCTTGGGTACCCAAGAAAATTCCAGCCAGAAATCCTGAATGCTTGAGTACCTAGCTGTGGGTCTGTGTGCCATAAGGGCTGGTGTGTGTGTGCCTTGCAGAGCAGGTGGGTTCCCCAGAGCACCCTTGTTTTGACATCTTTGCTGAGTTGTTTTCAGCAGGAAGCTGGAAGTGGGGGTATTGGCAGGACTGCACGCTGTCTCAGTTGTTGTTAAGCGCATTGCTTTTTTTCCCAGAACACACTCACAGCAGAAGACCGTCCTCCTGAAGCCAGCTTTACCCTGAACCCCGAGGACAGAAGAGAATACCCTGACCTCCAGGCTGCCCACCGGCCATTCCCTAAACAGAGGTTCAGGCAGGAAAGTGGGCATACGTCATTGCAAAGAGATGGACCCAGATCTTTCCTCTTGGATCTCCCAAACTTCCCTGACTTGTCAAAAGCAGATATCAATGGGCAGAATCCCAACATTCAGGTATATGTTCAAATTTAAGTTATCTTCTGATATTTGATGGGTTAGACAAATTATTTTACAGAACCAAGTGAACTTTCAGTCTGGCTTCCCTGCAGCACTGCCGTTGGGCACTGTCTATTAGTAACATCAGGAGAGAATGTATATGTTTTTTGTCTAAGGGAATGTACTTTCTTTTTTTTTTTCCTGGAATTGCTCTTTCAATTTTATTGCTTGCCTAGGTTTAGGTATGGATATAGACTGCATAATGATAGAAAAAACATTTTTTGCTGTTGCCATTTTTAGAATGTATTCTTTTCTTTGACTTTAGATGAGAATTATTTCCAATTCTCTGTTGTAAAACTTGTTTGTGAACAGATTCTCTTCTACTATGCTATTATAAATTGCAACCATTCCCAAAGATTGTAGCATGTCTTTAAGTTCGAACTCAAAATGTGGTCCTCTGTATGGAACTAAGACTTAAATGTTAATTCTGCAGCAGCTGCCTGGAGTTTAAAAAAAAATAAGTCATCTGTAAGAAACTTTGTTATATGTTATTCCTCAAACTGTTCTTCGGTTTGGAATGGCCTCTTACAAGCCATTTATATCTTAAAACTTCAAGCATTAGAAGGAGGAAAAAATGAGTGATTTGTTTTTAATTCAGAGCCTTAAAGCAAAATTGGCATTAATCAGCAGTCTTTTTTAACCAAAACAATAAATTGAAATGTTGCTCTGCCTAAGATGTGCTTAGGAAAACAATGCACTAATAGAAGTAGTTTTCTGCTTAATTAAATTCCTGGCTTGTCTTAGACCCCCCAACCCACAAAATGCCATCTTTTTGATACATTCAAGAAGTACATACATACATACATAAGATATAAAAGATGTATTTGTGACAGAACAACATTATCAGGAAAGAACAAGCTGTCTCGGAGTTGACTCCATTACTTCATAGATGGCTTGCAGCATCCGAAAGTCTAACAGATTTGGATCAAGTGCTGGCCCAATGCTTGTCGGGCCGAGCTAGTAAACATGTTCAACATGTGGTCTCTGTACGCGTCCCTCACGCTAGGAGAAGCCTTCCAGAACGCGTTGGGAAGGGAAGATAGGGAAGCTGTAGGGGCCACAAACTGTGGTGTGAGGTAAATAGCCTAATATCCTTGTTTGTGCACTATGTAAACCACAGAGGAGGACAGGAGGAAGCAAAAGCCTTCTCTGTTTGGTAAGAGCATGTACTGTTTAGACCTAGGGAATAGATAAAAGAGCGGAGGATGGAAACATTCCCTTGACTTGCCTTTGCAGCAACTGCTGCGGCTATGACCTCTTCTTCCACCACCTGATGGTGGAAATGTGTGAGCCAGCTCTGTCAGGGGCTTTGCTGGACTCCAAGAACTGGGAACCCAGATCTGTAAACTGGAAAACATTGGACACATGGAGCTCTTGTGTGCAAGGATCAGCCCTTTCAGAAATAAAAGTCCACTTTATTAGTATATTAGTCTATATTTAGGCCACTTAGGTGCATAAATACAGACCTTCTTTAGGCTCCTGGTTTTGACATTTCTGAAGTAGCTCAGGCCTTACCAAGAGGTAGTGAGAGTTTATTTCTTTGTTAAGGGTTGTAAAAGGTGGTCTATGCTTTTGGGAAAAACAGGATTACAGTGTTGTCATTAAGCAGTGCCTTATTTATTTGAATGGAAATAATGACACTTGTTTACTTCCAAGTATCTCATCAGCAGTTTGGCAGGTGAAAGCAGAATCGATGCTCATTCTTCCTTCTGGACATGGCCTTGGGTTCTACAAGTTGCAATCCTGAGGGAGTTAGCTAAAATCCAAGTCTCAGGACATGACTTCACAGTCATATACACCAAATGTGTGGAGTTTTAATCAATTACGTGCATTGTAAAATATAACATTTTGAATGGGCTGAATAAGCAAGAGGATACAAACACATTTTCTGTTGGCACCTACCCTTGGCGTGTCATTTCCCATCCCAGACAGCTTTACCTCCAGCTCTGTAGGTGCTATGTGCAGTCAAGGGGTAATTTGCATAACTTCTTGTTGGAAAAAAGATACCATCTGCATAGAGGACAGCCACCTAGAAAGCCATTAGGTATATGGTTGGAAAGGGGATGAAGGCTTATATATTTTGTACACAGTAAAAAGGCCACAATTATCTCTCATAGACTCATAGCTTCTTTTTAATCCTACTAATACAAACATGCATAGACCAATAAAAAATTTGGAATAAGGAAAATTATGCCTGGATATCTCTAAAATCTAGTAAACAGGCATAAAACTAAGCTTAAGAAAGCAGCGCAAGAAGATAGTCCAGTGAGGCCTCTTTATGACCCTTCCTACACTGTTTTTCTGTGATGAGGTAATTGCCCTTCGATACTCTGGTTATGTGCTCTTTCAGGGAAGAAGTGGTGGACATCAGAACATAATATCAAGAATTCAGGAAAACTAGCACATGCCCCAAAGCCTCTGCTGCATTTATCAGGTGATATTTAAATGTCAATATAATGGATTGTCTTCTAAAAAACTCAGAAACAGCAGTCAGAGCTCCCATAAACAAATGTCTCCCATACACAGCACGTGTGAGACAGGGATGATGCTAGTCTTCCTGTGCTATTCTAGCCGTGTAGAATATCATGTTGTTTCAGGTTAGCACTGGTTTAGTATTGGTTGTCTGGCAGTAGCTGCAGCGACTCTTGATGAGCAAAGACTCGTCTGTTTGCCTTCTCTGGAAGGGTTTTGTTTTGTTTTGTTTTGTTTTGTTTTATTTTTGCCATGTCAACTATTCTTGTATGCCTTAAAGGTTATAAGGCATACTGTATTTTCTCCCAATTGCCTTCCCCAACTGAAAGATCATTTGGGTGTAGATTTGCACTCATTTGAGATGATCTAGCCAAGGGATGCCTATGTTGGCCTTACAGTTCAGCAGAGTTATTAAGAATAAGAAAGAATTGTTTTTACTGCTGTGAAGCAGAATGAAATCATAGAGGAAGTGTATAGGAAAAGGTTATTTTCTACTTCCAATGGGCTTTTCTCTTCCCATGCAGCAAGATTTTTACAACCTTTCAGCTGTTCCCTAGCTCTGCGGCTCTTCGTCTGCTCAGAAGCTGAAACCTCAGCTAGCAATTGGACTTTGGCTTTTGCCCCTGTCCTTCGCTTTTCCCTTGTGGCTTTCCAGGCTTGAAGAAGGCATAGTCCTGTTCTACATTTTCCCAGTGCTTTGCTGCTTCCTCAGCAGTGCTGTCCCTATACACCCTATAGGAGCGTGGCAAGTGAACATGTAGAAGAACCTGGTAACTGGGCTGTTATCATCTGCTTTATGAAAAATTACCAAGAGCTTTCTAAATCAACTCCTTCTCAGGTTGATCCATGCCCATTCTGCCCATCTCCATCCATGCAGCATGAAGCATTTAACTTACTTCATTGGACTTGTGTCTTAGAGGTCACCTATAGCATTACAGGAATCTGCTGCTTTCATTGTGTTGAAGAGCAACACCCTCCTGGTTTCATTTCTTAATATAATGGGAGGTAGCCATAGTGTGCAGAATTCAAATCTGCATTTGGGGTCATATTTTGAAGCTTGGGGTTCAGTAAGCCCCATGAGAGAGCACTGCCCAGATTGGCAAGCTTTAACGCAGATTTCAGGTTTGGCTTCAGATTTTTCTCCCCTCACCCAGAACCCTTTGAAGGGTCCTTCACTTTGTTTTCAACCCTGCATAAGCTTTAACACAGTTTTTTGAGCCCACAAAGCTCTTGTGAGCTGTTATCACATAATCAGAAATAAATTGGTATCGCTACCATTTTAATTGCAGTAATGTGATGTGAAACTAAGTATGTGATTTCCATAGTATACAATGATATTTGTTTTGATTTCTGTTCTGCTGTTACAGTTACCTTATTGCTGACTTGCACAGTTCTACCCTTACAGAACAGCAAGTTCTGCACTAAAGAATTGCATCAGTTACATGAAGGAAACTGAGGATAAAAATTTAGTGAAATCTGCTGCTTGCACACTATCACAAATGTAGATCTTCCTGCAACATAATCTTCCCGTTGCTTAGGGCAATGTTTACACCATTAAAGGGAATTCAGAAACATTGTCTCAGTAAACAGGACAAAGTACACAGAACTTTTTGTACACTCCAACAAGCGAGCATAATATTTATCTTCAGTATATTTTTGGTCAGGAGAAAACTGTACGTTGGTTGCTTAAGACATCTGTACTTGATACATTTGTTACATTAGAAATTCACTGTGAATCTGTTGTTTTAATGTACCTATGCCAATTATTTTTAACAGTTCTTGGAGTTATTTATATCTCAGGTTGCCATAAAAGAAGTGGCTTCGTTTTAGGTTTGAAGACTTCTGGAGATAATTGTGCATTTATAGAAAAAGTATGCTACCACAGGCACTTTGGGAAACATGACAAAAAATAAACAGTTTACAGTTCTGATAGTCACTGCAAGAAGCAATCAGTGAAAATGAAACCTTTAAAACAGTCTCCATAATAACAATACAAGGCTAGGTCTATTTTACAATTTTTGAGAGGTTATATGGAACATGTTTTGTTATATGGCATAGGAAACCTTTCCAGAGCCATTGTAAAGGCCCCTTTTAAACAAATTAAGCTCTAGATCTGTTTCTTTTTGTTGTTGTTATGAACAATCCCAAACCATGTAGTCATGGGCTAATGTTAAGGCTACCTGTGTGTGCTGTGAAGAATTCAGTGTAAGCCCATTTTTCAAAAGCATGACAAGGAAGATGGGGAAGCAATTGCTTGTCCAAAGAAGCCCCTTTTAGGACTTCTGCCTTAGCTCTTGGTTCATATCAGGGAAGGACTTCTAGGGTTAGTCACTCATCTCCTTCCTGCCTAAGGAAGATGCATTATGGATAAATGGGGTTGGGCAGATCTAGAGCTAGGAATTCCCAAGTCGAAGTCTTCAATGCCATGGTGCAAGTGGCAATTCAGGGAGGCCTCAGATTCATGGATTTTTTTTTTAATTCATGTTTTAATGCCAAATGTTAAGCAAACAAAATTGCAATCAAGCTTAAAGCAGAGGAAGGATGTGTGTCAGACCAAAATGAAAGCTGTAAGCTCTAGGTAAAGTAGAACTTTTTGTTGCACGCAGGAAGGGGAAGGGGAAGGGGAAGTTCCTTACCCCTTGACAAGATAAATCCATGCACCAAAGCTGCACCTGGAGCAGCTTTCCCTGTCCTGCCTTTGCTGGCCTAGCTTTCATACTACCTGAAACTCACTGTCTGGTTAGGTCCAGCCTAGAAGCTAGAAACTCTGTTTTCAAGGCCCTCATACTAAGCCTGTACGATGGTAAACGTAGACAGAAGTGTGCTATCTGATTGCACAGACGTGTCTTGAAAGTCAGTTAGTGGAAATGCTCTTGGAGGCCCGAGGCTCTAAGCCTTTTGAGCCTGAAAGCTTGTGTGTGTTTCTTCTCTCTGTTTCCCCAGTGTAGCAGTTGGCCTCATCACAGTTTCTCTCACCCTGCAAACCCTCTTCTGCTTCAACTGACTTGGCATCCTGAAGAGGTCTGCTAAATTAAATCTCCATGGCTCTCCGAACTTGCGTGGCTAGGATAATGGGTGGTCATCCTGACTCACTATCATGCAGCTACAGAACGCCAAAAAAAATGGATTGATGATTAAGTGCTCCTCGCCTTCTTTTTCCAAGAGATTTTTTTTTAATTTCACTTTGCTGACTCACTGCTTACAAAGTTCACATGGTCTTAAAAATACTACTAGAGTGAGTACTAGAGTCATACTCTATTTTTTTGCGTGGGCAGTGCCAGAGCGCTGCAACTGGCCAGCAGTGCACCGTATTGGCCACTCAGTAATATTATTTGCTCTTTCTTGTTGTGAAAACTCTTGTTTTGCTTGGATCAATGGGGTGATCTGGAATCCATGAACTGCCTCTAATGCTTTCAAACTTATGAAATCTGTTTTAATTTGTGGTCTGTAGAAACTGGCATTTAATAAAATAATGAGCCTGATTACACACTTAGTCTGGGAGTAAAATATTTCATGTGCAAAGACTTTATGAGGCTGACAACTGTACTCTCTCTTAATCTTTCTCCCAGTGGAGCTTCCTAATGGCCTAAAAGTCATTTCATTTCAATGACCATGTCTGTGATCAAAGACAAAGCATAAAATAGATGTAAAATCTCTATTCTCTAAAAAGGATGCATGTGCATTGCTTTACATTTCTGTTGTTTGTGCTGGTGTTAGGACAGCGGCATCGCTGTGGTGTGGCATCATTAAGCTATTGCAGCAACTGTTAGTTTCTCTTCTTATGTAGCATTTATGGATAGCTGAAAAAACTAAATAACACTTTTTGCTGCAGAGAAAAAGTGTGTGCTCTGATTTTACTAATGGCAGTTGTATAAAACTAAATCTTCTGTCCAAAATACAGATACATGTATCTTTGTAAAGACATTTTAGTATAACTGTAGGTTGTTTTATATTTCCTGCTTTTACACACCCTGTTTTCAGTGATGTCTTGCAAGATGGCATTGCAAATCTATGAAGCATCCAGGAAAACCTCCCTACTTATTAAACACAGATATGTCTGATGGTGGCTTCAGTATTATGGTTGCTTAACCAATCCAGCTTAATCGGTAAACTTCAGTAGCCCAGAGCTTCAGAGCGTTTTGACTGCTCTGAGCCACAATGTATCTGTGGTGACATGAAGCTTCCATGACTCATGGAGCCAAGGCTTCTGATGGCTAGTTCCTATTTCTACGTAAATAGCCATCTATAGAAATGCACAATATTTATCTAAGAGTTTCGTAATTGCTTGTTATTTTGCACAGAAAGAGAGCAATCAAGTGTTGTCCTTGTGCAGAAATACATTTATATTCATGATTGCAAGTGAACTGGACAGAAAGCTTTGAATCCCAGCTCTGGGCTTCTGCAGAAATGCAACCTGATTGTGCGTTGTTGCACCCCACGGCACAGAAAGAAGGCTTAATTCATAAAGTTTAGCAGCAAGTGACTTACTGAGCACTGGTTAAAAGGGCCTAGTGTCTCTTATCACCACAGATAGTGTGTTTGCACGTAGCAGGAATAACCCACGGTGGTATCATGACAGGACAGTGCTGCAGGGTGAGCCGTGCTGGGATGGCTGAGCTGCCACTAGAGGTCAAGGCAGATGCAACCCAAGTTGGCCATGTGGAGACCTTGGCCTCTGTGTCTTTCCCCATCCACTCATGGGCTTACGTAGCCCCATGTTGAGTGAGCCCAAGTGTTTGGAACAGGCTCTGCCCTCTGCTGTGCTTCACACTTGCCTCAAATTCAGTCCCAGCGTATTTCAAGTAACAGATTTGGTGTTCTTTTTCCTGGTCCTGTATGTTTGAGATTAAACATCTTTTCCGTATAAGGCAGAAGATCCTGGTGCAAAGATTTTTATACACAGCATGAGTTATTATTTTGTGCAGGATTTTTCCTACCCTTTGTTCCAAGGTCTGATTCAGCAGAGGTAGCAGAAGGAATCACTCAGTCTCTGCATATCTCCGGACTCAGTAATCCACATATGGTCTACAGCATGCTAACCCTACAGTATTACACAGCCCTTTTGCAAGTCATTTGTCTTTGCTGCATAGAAAGTTTCCCGCTAACTGGGAGCAGATCCTGAAGGACAACCTGGTCTCTTTTGAATCCCACAGGTTACCATTGAAGTGGTTGATGGCCCCGACACGGAGCCAGAAAAGGATCTGCAGAAAGAGAGCAGCAAGCCCAACTGGCCAGCCCCATCACCTGACTGGAGAAACTGGTGGCAGAGGTCCTCCACCTTGACACGCATGAGCAGTGGGGACCAGGACTACAAGTATGATGGCACTTCTGAAGACAGCAACTTCCTCAGTCCCCTCGGTGGGTGGGATAGTCATGCACCCAGTCACCGGACGTTTGAGTCCAAGGAGCAGCCAGAGTATGGTAAGTTTGCGTTCCTGGCCTCTTATGGGCATCTTGGGATTGTAAAACGAATTTGGGGGAAATGAGAGTGGTGAGGCATCACTGGAAGCAGGCCAAACAAAACAGAGTTTTTAAACATGTGGCTTTTGTTCATCAGCTTTTAAATACAAATCTGTGCAGATGCACAAGCTGTACTGTGGTAGCTACATTCCACTAGCAAGTCTATAATCTTGAAAATCATACCAGTTATCCCATAAGAGAACTTTGTTTTTAGTCGTAAGTGTACTTTTAAAAAAAGAAAAAAAGAAAAAAAAAAGAGCAAGAAACAAGGTTCCATTTTTATTTTTAGAGTAAGGATAAGTACAAATTTAGAATCATACCGCGGTTTGGGAACTAAAATAAAATTATTGGGTAAATAAGCAAGATCTAAAACATGGTAGTATTCGATGGCTACACAAATAAGTTGAATTATGTGTGGGGAGTGGCATATGCAACAGGAACATTTTGTATTTGCATGTGTAATTCAGTTCCAGATGGGTCATGGCGAAAACAATTGTTTTCAGCTTGTTGTATGACATAGCTGCAGAAACTAGAAACAGAAAGAAGCTACATCTATATATACATTTATTGCCTTTATACATTTACTCCAGTGGGCTGCAACTATGCACACGGGAATGGCTTAAGGGAGGTGAATTAGTGTGTGCACCGCAGGGATCACAGGTAGCTCACAACTTCTCAGCCTTAAGCTGTAAGTAAATACAGAAATTTTTCGTTAGAGCAGGGTTTCAAAGCCACAATATTTTTCTCCTGGCATTTGTATTACATTACCTAGATACCACAGAGTGGCTGTCGTGTGCTGTTTCGGTCTTACTTTTCCCTGTTTTGGTTAACTTTTAAGTCCTAGAGCCATTTCACAGAATCTTTTCATTGAACTGTGTATTTAAATGCATACATATGTATTAAATTTTGTGGCCAGAAGATTGAAGTCTATCCCTTCTTTTTGCACCTGTGTTTATTTGTGGGCATGCTTTATTGCCAAGAATTCACATAATAGGTAGTTATTCATTTAGGTAAAATAAAATGTATTTCACCAAAAAAAAAAAAAGTGGTAGAAAATATATGAAAATTACAAATATAAAAATAGGGAGAACAGCTTGAGAGCCAGCTGGACATCTAACCCTGCATGTTTTAAGAGGAGATACTGTGTGTTTTATGGCAGAATGTAAACACTAGGTAAGTAGGCCTGAAAATTACCCTGGTGCTCTTTGCCATGTACCAGAGCACCCTGGTTACTGCTCGATACTCCTGGCCTTCGTTGCCTGCCACTGGTGTTGGCCAGGAGGACGTAGCCGCAGGTCTCCTCCACGTAGAGCTTTTCCACCGCTTCCAGTCACCAAGTTAGTGATGGGTATCTCCCTGCCCTTGCTGGGTCTTAGCACAGTCCCACCTTGGTCACAGCAGAGAGCTGAGCCTAGGGGGAGAAGCACCTCAGGTCTCTGCCTTGGGGATCTCACATCTAGCGAAGAGGAGGATATATAACCTTCCCTTACCCCAGCAGTAAATGTTTAATAGCATCCCACAGAGTTGTCACCGGTCACTACCTATGGCACAAATCAGGTTAGGTGAGCTGCTGGCCCACTCAGGACACCCTCAGCATGGGCAAGAGGCCACCCATGTGCAGCATGGAGGGCCACGCAGACCGTGACCCAGCCTGTGTCCTGCGTGCACATGTTGCGTGCCTGAGCTATAGTGCAGGACTGACTCGAGCCACTAACCCCTGGGTTCGCTTTGCTGCTACT
>VZSG01000295.1:765782-784841 GCA_013398315.1 Nothoprocta pentlandii
CAAGGCAGCATGTGCAACAGCTGCCAAAGGAGCCTTCCCCTAAGACAGTCATACAGTGATGGTGACATCAAGCCTCGGCAGCGAGAAAGTGGCATCGTCTGTGCTTGGCTGCCTACCACTAAAGTCACGTCTCCTTTATAGAAGGCCCCTAAGTAGAGGATCCGGGTTGATGAGATTAATAATTCATGTGAATCACCACCAGTTGCTTTTTGTTCCGGGTGCAAGCAGAGTATGTGGTTCCCTATATTCATCACCATATATTCCTGTAGCATCTGCTTCTGGTTCCAGGGACTGAAGAACAAAACTACTGTGTGCATGCATGATCCATGAGCCTCCTACAGTCCAGCGTTCCTTGTGTCCCCCAAATTAATTAAATGAATTCTATAGTGCCATTGCTGTGTGTTTTGAAAAGGAGAAAAAGAAGACTTAATTTATCCAGTGCCTGATCAGTTTGTGGCCAGAAAGCATATTCCCGTATGCAGGGAAATTATGTGCATCGATGTGTACTGTTAGTTCATGACCCAGCTTTGCAGCTGAGGATTCTCAGCTGCCAAAAGGTCAAAAGAGAAAGGAAATATTTTTTCAAATAATGTTGCACGCATTTCCCTGAGGAGAGTCAAGTGCGAAAACCATTTAAACAGCAGGCTTAAGCCTGGCATTTAGCCCAAGCTTCAGGTAGAGACATCTGGATCCCATTCCTGTTTTGCCTCCGTAATAAAAAACACCACGCGGTAGTTTGGGGCAGTAGGAGTTTTGCTTCTTCATTCCCTTCCCCATGTCTGTCCCTGCACAGATTACATGGATGGCGAGGGAGACTGGAGCCCGTGGTCGCTCTGCAGCGTCACCTGCGGGAGCGGCAGCCAGAAGCGGACGCGGTCCTGCGGCTACGCGTGCACGGCCACCGAGTCCCGCACCTGCGACCGGCCCAACTGCCCAGGTTTGCACGCAGGACGGGGCAGAGGCCTCCCGCGCGCAGCCGAGGCCGCGGCTCCTCCGTGCCGGGGCCGGGGTTGTGCTGCAGGGGGGCCTGACACCTCTCAGGGGCTTCTCTTTTTTGAGAAGAACCTCAAAAGGCAGGTTGCTCTCTAGCAGTAATACGATGCTAGACGCAGCGTGCCATCCCATAGGACTTAAGAGCTGAATATAGGCTTTTTTTATAAAGTTATGGCAGTCAGTTTTGCACACAGTGCGTTTGTGTCCCCAAGGGGGTAATCCATTCTCACGGATTAAATTCACATTAATTTTAGAATTTTGCAATAGCCACACTGTGAAAACAGTGAGCTCAGAGCCTGCAGAGCAGGGAATGTGCATGCGACGTGTTGCGAACAAAGCTCCCCAGTTATATGGCTATAGGATTTTGTGCCTATATATGTAGATCTGCTTTAAACTCTGCACATGTAAATATATAAATAAGGATACTTTAAATAGCTGCCTTGAGTTTTACTCAAGAGATTTTGTTTTCATTGTCTGAGAAAGTCAAAGAAGTCTGGTGTTAAGTTTGAAATGTAGTCTCTGTTTCAAAGTCTGTTGCTTGATACTTGGAAAATTTATCAAACAGCAAGTTTGGTCCCTCAACATCTGTGCATAGCGGGAAGAAGGAAAGCAGGGTTTTGTCTTGAATACATTCAGAAAATACGGCAAAGAGAAAGAGCCTTATTACCCCAACTCCCATCCATCTACATCATTGGCATTTAAATATCAGTAATGGAGGTGACCCTACCATCATATATTTTTTGCTCAAAGCAGGCCTGAACACTGGAGCCTACATCATAAAAGATTTAAAGCTACTATTGGAAACTTGTCTCCTGCTGTCCTTTAAATGCTGCCGAGTGTTCGGATTTAGGCAAGTTCGTAATACAATGATGCGGTAGATCCAAAAATGCCCAAGCTGTGTGCAGCCCCGTTCCTTCCCAAGATCAGAGAGAAATAAAACGCATGCCGTGCTACGCATTTCACTGAGCTTGCAGGATCATTCAGGTAGAAATTCTCACTGAAGGTCGGATCATTTTTTTTTGGCAGGAAATGAAATGTCAGCAATGCCGGAGAGAGACTTAGGTACCTCAACAGGGCAAATGGGCAGAAGTTTCTCAGTCACAGATAAGTGCACATATCCACCACAAGGGAAATGACTGCTAGGCAGTTCAGGAAAGAAGTGTTCCTGTATGTTCTCATACATCCTAAACCTGAATAAGGGGTTAAAATGGGAAGAAACTCTGTAGCTCCCAGTTATATTCCCCAGTATTTATTACCAGCTAGCATCAATCAGTGGCAACTTGAAAGAACAGATTATGTCATACAACAGACCCCCAACGATCAGCAAGCAAAATATATCCAGTCTTTGAGGCTGTGCTGACATTTTTAAAATGACAAGGGCAAAGCTCAGTAGAAGCTGAGCTTCTACTGTTTATAATTCCAGCGGTGAATTACTGCCTTGTAATGTCTTCTGGGGTATCTATTATTCTGCATCTACTGCTGAAGCTAAGGCAAAACCCTATGATAATTTTATTGGAAAGCTGCCTGAGGCTGTTTTGAAGCTTTGTAAGCCACTATTATGCTCCTTTTCAAGAGATCAGGAGAAAGTTCTTTGGAGAGGAGATGGAAGGCAAACAGACTTCATTAGTAACCATATAGTTATCACATATTAAAGAGTTTCTTTTTTCTCTTTAGAGGCCTTTAATTCAATGGAATAAAACAAAACAGTGTTCAAATGTTTCTTTGAAGAGATGCTCCTTTTAAAGCCTTACAGCACAAGCTGGGAAATTTTAGGCTGGAAAGCAGGCCAAACTGAAACACCAATGAAAGAATGTTTATTTCAACAGGGTAAATTAATATATTGCATTATTTTTTTAGTAGGAAAATACTGCCTCTGCTAACATGTGCCTTTCTTAGGGATTGAAGACACTTTCCGGACGGCTGCCACAGAAGTGAGCTTACTTGCAGGGAGTGAAGACTTCAATGCTACTAAACTCTTTGAAGTCGGTAAGCAGCCTAGTCCATCTTTCAGTAGGAGAGCAGATACTTCCTTAGATTTTTCTTTGCCTTTCACTCAGATTTTGAATTCATCACTAGAAATCTTAATAAAAATGATCATTTTTTTAACTTTGCTTAAGCCTATGAGGTAGATCTCAGCTTTCTTCTGTTACAGTTTTTCCCCTCTTAGCTCTTACTAAACATCTGTGCCCCATTTTCTTTAGAAAATAGTGATTTGCTCTCCTAGTGCAGAAGAGCTATAAAGCTGCACACAAACGGAGAAAAAAATCAAACAGTTTAACATGTTGCTGAAATAGCCTTGAATGGAAGATACAATTAAAGCATTTTAGATACAATTGTCACATTAAAAGCATACAACGATTTTCATGAACATGAGTAGCATTTATACATACGTGTGCAGGGCTAGCCAAAGCAATTTTGTAGGGCATGAGTTGATGCTGATTTTCCACAGATCTATCTAAAACTCTGCCCAAGTGATATTATATTCTGATTTCATCCTCCAGGGAAACCCTAGTGTGGCAACTCTTAGATGCTGAACTACTAATTGGATAAATAATGTAATCCATCATGGCCATCCTGTGGTAGTAGAGCACAATAGTTGATGACAGCTGGGGCATGGTTTTTTCAAGAGCTAGAAAAGCAGGACACGAATCACTAAGTAAATATTTCGCAAGTATGTCTGCAGTAAAAGTTTTGGGACCAACTTTTGCCTTATTCCAGAGTCTTGTTCAACAGGTGTGGAACAAGCCCATAGCCTGGCAGAGCTGCCTAAAACAGAGACATTTAACTGGATTCTGTCAAGACTGTTGCCCATAATAACGTGTCAGTATTAAACATGCTACTAGTCTATAAATCTGTCCAGTCCAACCTATGAGTTATGGCTCTGGTGCCACTAAAGCCTACCAGTGTACAGGCACAGTGACGTTATGTCACCTGTGCCCTTACTGAATCTGAATCACTTCTGGTGGTGTTTGTGAGATGCCATCGGCTAAGTCACCAATCTCCATGTTTGAACCATGGCTGCTTGAAATACCCCTGTGGTAGATGGAGGCTAAAAACTATAAATTAGTTAATAGAAAGACTCTATTAAGGCTTAATAATGCAATTTAGAAAATCCGGGCCTTTTTGACATCTTGGTGTTTGTTTCTAGTGTCACTAGGAACTTCATCTTTCAACACTGAGTTTACTGTGTTAACAAGGCTGTGTGAGCTAGGGATTTAAACAGGAGACTGCCTTCAGACCACAGTAACTTTAGGGAAAATGATTTGCCCATTTCTGCTGCTTGCAAACCCATCATGTTGCCTGTTGTGTCTCATTGGGATAGCAGAAGATTTAACTGGAATTCACCAGGTACTAGGAATGCCAAAGCATCTTACTGGCGTGGTACTGTAACACAATTCAGAGTGGCCTGGGGGCCAGTGAAGAGGCCTTTAAAAGGCAGACACGTTTGATTTCTTTATCTGACAAAACAGCACATTAGCACATTGCAGGCAGTGAGACAAGCCTTTACTGCCCTTTCTTTCTTAAGCAAAGTGCTGGTGCTGAACAGTTACAGGTTACTCATTTGTTATCACTGGGCATGCAAACTGGGATGCTGCATAATGTATCTCAAGTTTCCATTTCCGGCTTTTAAACAGATACTGATAGCTGTGAACGATGGATGAGCTGCAAAAGTGAGTTCTTGAAGAAATACATGCACAAAGTAGTCAATGATCTTCCCAGCTGCCCATGTGCCTACCCCAGAGAAGTTGCCTACAGCACTGCTGAAATCTATGATCGGGTTAAGAGGAAAAACTTTCGCTGGAAAGATGCGAGTGGTCCAAAGGAGAAACTGGAGATCTATAAGCCCACTGCACGATACTGCATCCGCTCCATGCTGTCTTTGGAAAGCACAACACTTGCAGCCCAGCACTGCTGCTACGATGACAACATGCAGCTGATCACCAGAGGGAAAGGGGCAGGGACGCCCAACCTGATCAGCATTGAGTTCTCAGCAGAGCTCCATTACAAAGTGGACATTCTGCCATGGATTATATGCAAGGGGGACTGGAGCCGATACAACGAAGCTCGGCCTCCCAACAATGGGCAGAAGTGTACAGAAAATCCGTCAGATGAAGACTACTACAAGCAATTTCAAGAAGCAAGGGAATACTGAGAAGATTTTCCTCCTCTTCAAACAAAAAAAAAAAGGCATTCGTTTTTGGGTGCTAAAGAACTAATGGCTGCTGCATTATCTCCTCGATAGGGGTTATCAGTTTCTTTCTAATGAATGTATATAGTTGTAATATAATACATAAATATTTTTCATAGTGTGTGTAATTTATATACACATATCTCTCTATTTCACACACACCTATTTTTTAATACAGACATATCTAAAACTTGTCCTAGTAGGACTTTATACTGCAATAATATTTGTTTAATAATGTGCATTTCATTTTATTCCCCAACTATAGTGTAAGTGTGAGGTGCGGGGGGCGGCTCACATCAGCATCAGGCCCAAGGGCCCAGTTGAGGAGGGCACATATTTAAAAGCTATTATAAACAGTAGGACTGAAGAATGTATTCTTCCATATGGGATTGGTTTATGAGATTATTGCACCTACAGCATCAGTTTTCTCTATAATTGATTTCATGACTAGTCACACCTAAGAAAGGAAGCTGCTTTTTGGAAGGGTAGTGGTTAAAAGCATTTCTTTCTTGGAATTCTTCCCGTTATCCCAAGCTCAGGTGCTTGCTCCCTGTCTGGGCTAGGTCTGCAGGGAGAGGGAGCTGTGGTTGCCGTTTCCTATGGAGCAGGAACAGAGCCGTGCAGTGACTCTGCACCAGCACCTCCCTGGAGACTTGTCAGACGAGGAGCTGCAGCGGGCAGGGGTTTGCTCTGACATGCTGGGCAGCTACCTGCAAGCTGAGCATGCAGGTGACATGAGGCCAGAAAAGGAAACCATGCCAAAGGAAAAAAAAATACCGTTATTTTACAGTTGTTAATATGAAGAGTGTTTAGAGCCTTTTCTTTCTTTCTTTCAAGGAAAGAAAAAAGCTTATCTTGTTATATATCAGGAAAAAGCCCAAAGTATATTCCTAAATATCTCCCTGGGGTAAAGGGTGCAACCAGTCTTTTTTTTCCCCCTTTTTTTCATAAGCTGAGTGTACAGTATACTATGGAAGAAGCTATTTTAAAGAGGCTGTCTGGGAGGAACTATTGATGAGTTAAAGTTTCTTAATTTTTTTAAAAGCTAGCATTATTTTTGTAAAGTATTTATTAAATTCTAACAGCAAGTCACACGTGGAATGTTTATAACATGAAAGGCTTCTGTAGATGGAACTTGATTGCAAAGATTAAGCTGGGTAAATGTTTTTCTTCCAAATTTCTATAAAGTACAAGTTTATGTACTTGGTCCTGTAATTCAGCAGCTGATATCTGCATTCTCATGAAAGATAAAAATGACACCATGGGTAAATAAATACTTGCAGTTCCATCCTGTAAAAGCTTGTCTCGGTGGAAGTTGGTTTTTTTCATCCAGAACACCAGGGCTCAATGTCACTAGAGAAATGTGAGTTTTGGGGTTCAGTGGGCTAAGACACAGATGTGCCCTGGAGGTGGAACTGTGCACAGTGGAAAAATGCTCCGCATTTCCAGAGAGATGGGATCTGGGAAAGAGCTACTGCACACACACAACAGCAACTAATCAACTGAGGTAACTTCAGCAGCTGGAAATGTTGGCCGCATCCTCAGGTCTTCCCAGATGCAGTCTCAGACGGGAAGCTGGGGGAGCACTGGATATACTCTAGCACTAGCTGGCAATAACAAAACATGGTTAGTTGAGCAAGAGGGTAAACGTGGAGATCACCCCTTGACTGTTATAGAAACCAGCTTATGTGAATTCTTGCAAGGTCATAAGAAGGAGCCACTGGCTGGCTGAGCCAGTTAAATTGACAGCAGATGGATGAAAGGCATAAGCAATGCCAGGATCACTCACTTAGTAGGAAAGACAGGTATTTTCTGCAATATGGGGTAGAAAGCCCTGCTTTTTACTTCACTTAGCAATGTGGGAGGGAGCGACAGTCTCGTGTTTCTCCAGGAGGGCAATGAGAGGGCAGTCACAATTCCTGAAATATAAAACATATTCCTCCATTTTGTGGATTAGTAAATTATGGTGCTGTTGAGTGATGTTACTACACCATTAATAATAAACATAACAAATAAAGCACCAAGAAAAAAAAGTTATTCTAATAAACGAAATGATGCACAAAGTTTCAAGCCTTGCAGCTCGTGCATTGCCAAAGCTAGGAGCACTGGAGGAGCCTAAAGGCTCCACAAGAGCGATGAGGCCCTTCCCAGGCTTGGTCCTGGAGTGCAGATGAAGAGCATATGCTCACTTCTGCTATCTTAAGCAACAGACTGTTAGAAACAAAATTACACTATTGTATAATACACTATGATTCACTCAGGACTGGCCTGATTTTTTTTCCCTTTACTTTTCTTGACCTCTTTTCTTAAAAATAGAATTGCACCTGGGAGGTGCACTTGCACCTGCACAACAGACCTTAGCAAAGTACTGGCACTACAATTGCCAAATTTTGCTCAGTCTCTTAAACACACAGCATTTCACATCTGAATAAAACCTAGGGAAGAGGCTGTGGTCCCATCTTATCAGGCACAGATGACTATTTAAAGGCAGTTAGAATTTTCTGTCTGTTAGTTACCATAGACCAGACATATTCAAAGACCCAAACAAAAATTTGATGGAAACGAGCAGAATTAACCCAGACTTTTAGTCTTGATACTGAGATATCCTCAGTGACTCTTATGCCAACAGCCATCCTGCTTCCTAAAAGGTAACTTAAAAGTCGGAGCTTCACAGCCCCCAGCAGTCCCATATGCCCATTTCACATCAGCGAAACCAGTGTAAGGTGCTCATTGCTTCTGGCCTCCTGCTCCTCTGTGCTGCCTTGCTCTCGTGCCAGTACAGCTGTGTAGCAGCTGTGCAGTAAAATCAAGTCACTCGAATGATGCAGGTATTTTTTAACCTCGATCCACTGACAGACCTAGATTTCAACACAAAGTATTGTGAAATCTAGTATAAGAGGGATATGGAGCTCTAGAGAAGGTCCAGTGGAGAGCAACAAAGATGATTAAGGGACTGGAACATCTCTCGTATGAGGAGAGACTGAGTTGGGCCTGTTCAGCTTGGAGAAGAGAATGCTGAGAGGGGACCTGATCAACATGTATAAGTTTATGAAGGGAGTATGTAGGAAAGGGGCCAAGTTCTTCTCATTGGTGACCAGTGATAGGGCAAGGGGTAATGGGTATAAGTTGAAACACAGGAAGTTCCATCTCCATGTGAAGAGGAACTTCTTTACTGTGAGGGTGACAGAGCCCTGGGACAGGCTGCCTGCCCAGGGAGGCTGTGGAGTCTCCTTCTCTGGAGGTCTTCAAAACCCGCCTGGATGCCGCCCTGTGCCACATGCTCTAGGTGTGCCTGCTTGAGCAGGAAGGTTGGACTAGATGGCCTCTAAGAGGTCTCTTCCAACCTTGAAGATTCTGTGATTCAACGCCAAAAACTGGACAGGCCAGAAATTATTTTCTTGTCTTTCCTTCTCCAGCAGTGATCTCCTCCAGCCCATCTTTTTCGGGGCAGCTTGGTGGCTTCCATGGCCCAGTGCCAAGTGAAGATCAACCTCACAACAAGAAGGTTTGCAGTGGTGGGGTCTGATTGCAGCAGGAGAGTGGAGGGTGGGCGCAGAGGACATCATAGCCCTCAACAAGCAACAAAGAACCTACCATACAACCTCTGTACTGAAGGTGTCTCCACGAGACCTGCCTCACGTGTCCCATGGATGGGAGGGGACAGGATGGGATGGTGCTCAGCCTGGCCAGTGCAGTTGCATGACACCGAGGCACCAAGGCCAAGGAGGCATTTCTGGCCCCGGCTGTCCAGGGCAGCCCCAGCTCCTCACAGACTAGTTCTGGCTTTTCCATCAGGGTAACACCTCAACACCGCTAGACACAGGTGGGTTGCAGAAGCCCACGGTCATCCTGCCCGTCCAGTGGCAGAGATTTAGACAGCACGCAGGTAAGAGCACCAGGAGCAGGAACAGAACATGCCTGATGCCTGCAGAGCAGCACGGAGCTCCTCAGCACGCAGAGGGAGGGCGAAGCGACCTCCCCGGCTGCAGAGGCCGCTGCCTCACCGCGTGGGCCAGCAGTTGGTGGGGTGCAGGCCAGGGCGCCGCTCTTGCCCACACGGGGAGCAGGCCGGGGCGCCGCTCTTGCCCACACGGGGAACAGGCTGGGGCACCGCTCTTGCCCCACGTGGGGCGCAGGCCGGGGTGCCGCTCTTGCCCCACGTGGGGCGCAGGCCGGGGCGCCGCTCTTGCCCCACGTGGGGCGCAGGCCGGGGCGCCGCTCTTGCCCCATGGCGGCTGAGCGGGCGCTGCGCCTGGCCGCGCACCCTCGCCGTGACAGCTGAGGGAGCCCGCGCTCCCAGCCACCACTTCCACCCCCCTTCCCCTTGTAACTCGCCATGGAAAAATGTGTGGGCAGTTTCCATCGTGCCTGCGCCTCTGCGCCCAAATTAGGGGGTTGGCTAAGAAATGACTGGCTTCGTATTTCATATAAAACACACACACACGTATGTGTGTATTTATATGTCCATCCATACATGCGTGTATGTTAATTCGGGACATCCCCTGGTCACGCACTCTAGAGCAGGAGCTCGCAGGGCTCCAGCTCGGCCGGTCAGCCTGCCGGAGAGGCGCTGCCTTTGGCCCACATGGAGACACGAGGCAATTCCTGTGCTCGGAGCCGGGGAGAGGAGGAGCGGGAAGCTGACCTGGCAGCAGCCACCCTGGCTCGACCCTTCGCTTTCTGAGTAGCAGGTTTATGCATTTCCCCCTTTCGGGTGCACTGCTGAAGCCGCCTACGCCTTCCATGACTGTGCTAATTTTCTATCAGTTTAGGGAGTTATAAATTTTTCCTGTATTTGTGCTTGACCACAAGATGAGAAGTGTGTGTGTAGGGGGGTGGTTTTTAAGCACACAGAGAAACTTTTCATGCCTTAAAAAGCACAATTAATAAGGGATTCCGAATGTTATTCTGGAAGTGATAGCAATATTACACGGGCCAAATCGGCCAAACCTAACAAGGCTAAGTGTGGGTGGCTCTAGCTTTCAAAGCAGGGCTTAGATAATATTTCCTTCTTAAAGCTGGGCAAACAGCATTACGTGTTTTAAATGTCACTTTGCTATTTATAACGGGCCTGACCAATACACTGCGTGGAGCCAAAGCGCGCTTTGCTCCACTGATTTGAGGAAGGCTCCAGCGGGTCCCTGCATGGGCCCTGAGCAAGGGTCAGCCCGTCATGGTGATGCCTGCAGAAGGCAGAAGGCTCCCAGTGCTGCTGATCACCATCACCCACCTGCCCGCCCCAAAGCTGTGGCTCCCAAGGGATCAGCTCACCAAGGAGTAGATTGGGAGGAGCAAAGGCAATGCTGAGACAGATACTAGCAGCAGAACAGTAGAGGCAGTGCCCACCTCTGTGCCTGGGGCTCTCTAGTCTTCCCCTCAATGTACATGATGCTGGAATTGCTGTAAAGAGGAGAATAAGTTCCTGGGCATTTGTGTCCCAAACAACAGCCCCTGCAGTCTCATGCTTGCAGAGGCCACAGCATGGTGGTGGCTGCACCACAGCGTTTAGCTGCTTGCAAGAGGTCGATGGCAGTGGTTAACCTCAACCAACAACTGCGCTTTGCCTTACTCGTAGTCGCTTGGCCATCAGCGTACCTGTAATTTAATTTGCTTTGAAGGGCACATGCACACACACACCTTTTTTCTTGTGTCCAAGCAAAAAGGCACTGTGTTGCCCTGACTTATGCTGAGTCACTTCTCAAGCCAGGTTTTTATTGTTATGGAACACGGTTAAGCCAGACCTCCTGCATGAAGACCATTTGTCGCCCCTGGATCAACTCCAGGATGAGGAGGGTGCTCCATACATATGAGCTCTCTTTCATGTTTGATTGCTGGAGTAATATTGCATGGTTGTCCAGTTTGAGCAAAGAAAAAAGAGGAAAAGAGCAAAATCCACACAAATCAGGAAGGCACTAGGTAAAATTTTTAGCTAAAAATACATCTTCTTCCCAAATGGACAGTGATGCTCTTTCATATAATTAGACAGTCTACAGGAAGTCAGAAAGAACAAACTGTGATGATTTTAGTGTTGTGGGAGATACACAGAGCCTGAGAGACTGTTGTGACTCTCTTCCCCTCGGCTTGGCATTCCTGGGTAGGTACATGGGGAGACTGCAGCTTAAAACTGCCTTACAAAAGTTCTGCTGTTGCATTGCACCTCCAAATGCCCTCCCTGCTTCAATGAAGAGGATCACAGGTGGAAATCCGTGAAAAGAAACCAGCAAGAAGTTCATGGATGCTTCCTGCAGAGGTGACCATGGTGGAAAAAAAAAGTGGTGGCAAAAGGCCACAGGATGGCAAGGTGAAAGGTGGTGGAAAACATAGTCTTGTTTCTGGTGGAAAAGACAGTCCTTGCTAACAGAGAATGTAAAACAACAGATGATCCTGTTCTTTGTATAATGACATTTCCATAACAACCTTATCCTTCAACAGCAGTGACACAGATGGCCAGAGCAATAAGGATATGGGCCTGACACCCCCATTTTTGCTTTTTTGTCAGTCATGAAGAGCACTATGGGCCCTGGCTTCTTCAGCCAGCAAGTCAATGGCAAGGCTCTGCTCATCTTAAGCCCACGCCATTGCTTTGGGAAAGAGTTCTTCCCCAAAAGACACAAGTAAACAATTTCCATTCTCTTCTCTTCCTAGAGGTTGAGCAAGAGTAACTTGCAAATTGCTTCCAGTGACTTCAAGACAACAAGGGAACAAACAACTATCAACAAGCGTTACACTCGCCGCTTCACACGAAAGCAGTTATGACACTAAAAGAATCCTGACAGGCAATTGGAAAACATTCCTTTTTATGCTTGTTTTATTGTATTTGAGACCAATTTTCCATGATTTAAAATATGCGATGTAATAAAGGACTGGGATGCCTTCTTTTGTCATAGCATTTCACACCCAGGGCCTTGGAGCACTTCTGTGAATTGAACTTTACAATATCTTTGCGGAGCAAATGATCCAGAAAGCAAAGAGCTGTGAAGAGAGGGAGTTCTCAGAGTCTGCGGCGGTCACAGAGGAGCATGTGACAAAACAACATTAGAGCCCCCAAATTCACGCCAGGTCTGCAGGCACCTCCTAGCCCAGGGCTCAGCATCATCCTTTGCTCTAGCAAAGGCGGGAAGCAGCAAGGAAAAAAAGGGGATTTCCCTAAGGGAACAGAAGGAGGTGAAGCAGAAAACAGCCAGGGAAGAGCTCTGGGCATTTTGCATGGAGAGGCCCCAATGGGCAACTTGGTCCCTCCCGCGTTGTTGCCTCCCCATTCCCAAGGCTCCCCGGGGGAAGCGGCCTGGGAGCAGCACCCGCTATCGCGCCCTGTTCGATGGTTCCCGTCTGACTCTTGGGGCCGGGCAGCCCCCTTGCAGAAAGCAGTCGTAAATCGGTGCCATTAGACAAAGAAAGAGCTCAAAGGCCCAGCAAACATCAAGGCCGTCCAGCTTCCACAAGCATATGTGGGTGAGGCTTTGTAGAGCTCCCATGCAAAGGAACTTGCATATAACCATAGGCTATGGTAATGCAAACTTCATTAGAGTATTGGCACATAACTAAAGGGCTTCAGGGGACTATGGGCTTAACTATACCCATATAATAATGCTCATACAACCCCTTCATGGGAGCCTGCTTGCACTGCTAGCATGATTGCCAGACAAAATGGGGAAGAAGCTGCAGACTCCCTGTGAGCTGCCTTGCTCACTCTGTGCACAGGTATCCAGCAGAAGTGCTCAGCATACTAATATGCCACAGCACAAAGCTTCTCTAAGAGCAGCTCAGCAGTCTCAGTTACTCCAAATATTCATGACTTTCATTTCACCGTAGCCTTAAAGCAGGGAAATTAATATTATCCTCATTCGTTTTTGATCTTCACAGTTTTTAGGGAAAACTGTGGGGTTGAAAGAAGCTAACCTGGCCAAAGCTGGACAGAACGGATTATGGCAAAACTGGGAACTGACTCCTCATTGCTTGTCTCACAGATCCCTGTCTTACTGCTGAAGGTGGAAGCAATACTAGAGAAGATCCCTGGGAACATGCCTGTTTTTAATGCTAGCCTTCAGCAGTGTTTCTCGTTTCCACCAGAACCTGAGCCCTCAGCATTCAGGTTGTTTGAGGCAGACGCCTGTGTGTGCCTGAAAGACACTCTGCGCCTCAAAACAGCACCCACATAAATCACCCACACCGTGCACGGTGCAAAAGCCGAGAATGTAAACAGTCTGCGGAGACGTTGGCTGCTGGAGCCTCGGGGGAACGCGCCCCATCGCCGGGCGCCTTGATGATCTGCAGCCCTGCATCCAGGAGGGCTTTGTTCTCTGCGGGACCAAACCTCAGCTTTCATTTCATTAAATGTAATCGTAGAAGCCAAGAAGATGACTCACAGAGACAGTTGTGTAAGCATGCATATGATGAAAGCCCCGGGAACACGCATCCTCCTCGCAGACGCTTCCCTGGGTCTCTCGAAGCCCTCCTGCGCAGTGGGCTCTGCCGTGACCTACCTGCTCCCCAGCACGGCTTGAAATCATCTCCAGTGCCCTGCCAGAGCTCCTGCCTCGCAGGCTTCCACCCCACAGATGAGCAGCTCCTTGGACAATGCAGACGGACCCTCTGCAAGGCCCGGCGTGCTCTGCTCGCCCCAGCCCAGCCAGTCCCTGCTTCTTGCCCCTGCCTCCGGGCAGCGGCGCGTGTTGCCTCCCTCCTGCCAGCGCTCACATTTGCGCTGCCGGTAATTCAGGAATTCAATTCAGGAAGCTGATCCAGCTGAAATCCTCAGCGCGGGGAAAAAAAAATAAGTTTCCGACCAGAATGCAAGCACTGCCTTTGAACACAAAAATCTTCTAATTTGTTTAAAGGAAGACAACAACAAAAAGAAATCCACTGAAGGAAGAATTTTCCAATTAAAAAAATAATCTCCTTTTAAACTGGAAAAAGTGCCACAAAAATACTGACCTTGTAACACCGAGGGAGATTTTGCCTTCACCAAAGAGACACCAGACTATATGGAATTCATCACTGTTTTGCTGCTTTCAGCTGGCAAAGTTACTGCATGACCTACTTTAATTCACTGTCTTGAAACTCAACTACCATTTCATGCTCAATCCCAAAGCCTGTAAAAGAAAAATGCAGGCACCATATCCAAACCGTTGTGTTGAGAAGTCATCCACTTCTCATAGCTGCAGAAGGCATCACTAGGGCAGTCGCTGGCTGTAGCAGTGGCCACCAGGCTGCAGCAAGATCTGGTCCACCCCCAGCCTTAAAGCACATCAGACACGATGTTTCTGGCTGAGATTTGTTCCGTGTACTTTTTAGAAGCTTCTGCTGATGGAGGTTTTGCTACAAACCCGAGCAAACCCTCTCCCTCCATCACCAGGAGGCTTTTGCTTCAGAGGCGGCACAGCCATCTCTGCTGATACCCCTATCAGCAGAGCGTGCATTTCCTCCCTCCAAGCAGCCCTCTCACAGATAGCTGCAGATTGCCACTGCATCAGGCTTATATTTGTGTCCCTGCTGGGCTTGCGTCTTCTCACTTGTGCTCTGCAGACTTCCTCATCTCTTCTCGCTTTCCTTTAAGTGCCATGCCCACCTAGGGCAAGCAAGGCACCTTGGGGCAGACCCTTCATCCCATCACCACCACGACTACCACTCCTGCTGTTCACTTCCAGCTGCTACTACTGCTCCCACTGCCAACTTGCCCTTTCCAAAACTTTCTGTAAACAGGTACATCCTTCTGTTCTGTTTTTTTTTGTTGTTATTATTTTAATAACCGCAAAATATATAGGCTGCCACATCCAAAATGAAAATTCAGTGATAAAACTGTACAGATCCAAATCTAAAATCTTCCCTCTTTTTATTGTGTGAGAAACTGAAAAAAACTGCTGGCACTTCTAGAAATTTGACACTGCAATAGAACACAAAGTGGTTGCAGAAACCTGAAGATTTGGCGATAGCACCTTGGTGTTTTAATTGAAAATCTTTTATTGGTTTAGAGGTCTGAGAGATAATAGTTATGTTTATCTCTGTGTATCCAGAGCAGCTTAATCTTCTTAGAGATTTCATTTTTTTTTCCTCCAATTTGATAAGATGGTGGCCCTTTAATAAGTGGTAGCATTCAAATACTTATGACAATCTGGCACTCAAATTGTTTGCTTTAGCATTGCAGATTGCACAAGAGACATGAAAGGTTTCAACGTAGCTGGAAAGTCACTTTTGATGAAATCACACATAGCTCCAGGGGCTGCATTCTTTACAATTTGTGCATACTGATGATATGTGTCTTCAGATACATTTTGGCAACCTTGTGCCATTTTCAGAAATTCATCTGGGATTTGGGAACAAAGCAAACACACAGGAACATGAGTAAGGCAGAACTGGCACTGCTACCGGATGGAATTTCTTTAAGGAAGTTAAGTAGTTTGTTCATTTTAAGGAAGTTAAGTACTCTGTTCATTTCACTGGCAAAAAATGAGAGGAAAATGACTGTTCCTGTTCTCGATGAGCTTGGTGATATTGTTATATCCCTCAGACAACATATAATTCATGTAAAATTGTGGCAAAATTCCTTTGCATTTACCCATCGTGTGGCTCTGCCCCAAAACACAAATCTCTGCATTCATCCCATACACAACAAAGCTGCACAGATGAACGATGGCAGTAATGGTACAGAAGAAAAATCAGGTTACCTCAGTCTTGGCGAAATTTAACTCTACTGCCTGCACAGAGTTTTGTTGAAGAAAACAAAGCAAAAAGCGCCACAAAGCTTCCAACAATGCTATGGATCATAGAATCATAGAATCCTTAAGGTTGGAAGGGACCTCTAGAGGGCATCTAATCCAACTCGCCCTGTACACACAGGGTCACCTAGAGCATGTGGCACAGGGCTGCGTCCAAGTGGGGACTGAAGATCTCCAGAGAAGGAGACTCCACAAGCTCTCTTGGCAGCCTGTTTTTCCTTAAGTTCAGGCAGAACTTTTGGTGTTTCAGTTTGTGGCTGTTTCCTCAGGTTCTATTAGTAGCCACCACTGAAAAGGCCTCATCCTCCTCACTCCCCACCTTGATGTATTTATAGACGCTTATCAGATCCCCCTCAGCCTTCTCTTCTCCAGGCTGAACAGGCCCAGCTCCCTCAGCCTTTCCTCATAGGGCAGATGTTCCTGGCCCCTGATCATCCTCGTAGCCCTGCGCTGGACTCTCTCCAGCAGCTCCACATCCCTCTTGTACTGGAGAGCCCAAAACTGGACACAGTCTCCAGATGTGGCCTCACCAGGGCTGTGTATGGGGGGCGATCACCTCCCTTGACCTGCTGGAGATGCTCTTCTTAATGCACCCCAGGATCCTGTTGGTCTTCTTGGCCCCCAGGGCACACTGCTGCCTCATGGTCATCTTGTCATCCACCACAACACCCAGCTCCCTCTCTGTGGGGCTGCTCTGCAGAAGGTCAGTCCCCAGCCTGTGCTGGTGTCTGAGGCTATTGTTCCCCAAGTGCAGGACCCTGCACTTGCCCTTGTTGAACTTCATGAGGTTTCTCTCCACCCAGTTGTCCAGTCTGTCCAGGTCCCTCTGGATGGCAGCACAGCCCTCTGGGGTATCAGTTACTCCTCCCAGTTTGGTATCATCAGCCAACTTGCTGAGAGGGCACTCCATCCCTTCATCGAGATCATTGATGAATAAATTGTGCAGGACGGACCTGGAACTGACTTCTGGGGCACACCACTAACTACAGGCCTCCAACTGAACTCAGTGCCACTGATTACCACTCTCTGAACTCTGCCATGCAGCCAGTTCTCAATCCACCTCACCATCCACTCCTCTATCCCACACCTCTGGAGCTTGCCTGGGAGGATGCTGTGAGGGATGGTATGAAAAGCCTTGCTGAAGTCCAGATAGACAACATCCACTGCTCTCCCCTCTATCTATCCAGCCAGTCATTCCATCACAGAAGACTATCAGGTTAGTCAAGCATGATTTCTCCTTGGTGAATCCACACTGACTACTCCTGAGCACCTTCTGGTCCTCCATGTGTTTGGAGACAACAGCTAGGATGAGCTGTTCCATCACTTTTCCAGGGATGGAGTGAAACTGACTGGCCTGTAGTTGCCTGGGTCTTCCTTCTTGCCCTTTTTGAAGACTGGCGTGACATTGGCTTTCTTCCAGTCCTCAGGCACCTCCCCTGTTCTCCAGGACCTTTTGAAGATGATGGAGAGTGGCTTAGCAATAACACTAGCTCATGCATCACTCTGGGGTGCATCCCATCAGGGCCCATGGATTTGTGGGGAATCAGGTTTCATTAAGTGCTCCCTGACCCAATCTTCCTCTATGCAGGGCAAGTCTTCCTCTCTCCAGGCTTCTTCTCATGTCCCTACGGTCTGGGATGGGCAGTTAGTTTCTTAGGATACCTGATGTCTTCAAGGCAGCTGAAGCCCTAACAGTGCTTGTGGGCACCAACCACTGCCAATAGCATCACAAGGAGATGGGACAATGGGATAGACTTTATCTTAGACCACCAGCACCAGCCCCAACCAGATTAATTGGTGCCAGTGGACACGAGAATTGCAGCAAGCAAGGATTTAGTCCAGGATTACTAAGCATAATTAATATCAATCCCAGCTTTGCATTTCTATTGGGCAGGAGCAGTGAATCATGGAAGCAGAGGCTTGCAGAGCAAATCCCGAGCCACAACAAAAAGATTTTGTGTTCTATCTCCCTCTTCTAAGGTATTTCACCAGACAGATATAGGATTATCCTTGCAGTAACAACAATAACTACATTCATTGAAGAAAAATATGTGGAACAGGAAGACCTGCATTCCCTGTATGAAAAATAAGAGCAGTCTGTGCCAGCTGCATTTTTCAGGAACAACTCATCCACATGAAGAAATGGCTGCTATGACACTGTCAGAATCAATGAGGTCTATGGTAATGTGCTACATAACTGACAGAGGGGGAAACTAAACCAATGTGGCCTGGTCTTTGTTTCTTCCAAAGTTTCCATTATTATTAAGTCTCTTTGACTCACATTGGAATGACTCATGTCTTCCCTGCTCCTTGCTCCCACCACTTTGTGTTGCAGTTGCACTTTATTTCTAGTAGTACAAATCCAAAATGTTAGTTATTTGTGTTGAAGACACCTTCTGAAACACATCTCAAGGTCTTGGGCTCTTCAGGACAAACAAGGACAAAAGGCTTGTCCTGCAATCATTTATGCACATGCTTAACTTCATATGCATGTCGTAAATGACCCAAGCTTATGAAACGATGTAGGTTAAATACAGTTCTGTAGCCTGGACAGCAATACAATAGCTACTGTATTCTATTATGAATAATTCCTATTTTAAAAAGAGAAGTCAAGGAGAAAAGAACTGGGAATATTTTCTAAACTCTTCTTCATGGGGGAAAAAAGTGACAAAGATGTCAAACTGACAGGTTGGTCAGCCTCACTTCCATCCCTGGAAAAGTGATGGAGCAGCTCATCCTAGAGAGCATCTCTAGGCTTATGAAGGAGAAGGAGGTCATCAGGAGTAGTCAGCATGGATTCACCAAGGGGAAGTCATGTCTGATGAACCTAATAGCCTTCTGTGATGGGATGACTGGCCGGCTGGATGAGGGGAGAGCCGTGGATGTTGTCCACCTTGACTTCAGCAAGGCTTTTGACACCGTCTCACATAATATCCTCATAGGAAAGCTCTGGAAGCGTGGACTAGATGAGTGCACAGTGAGGTGGATTGAGAACTGGCTGGATGGCAGAGCTCAGAGGGTGGTGATAAATGGAGGCAAGTCCAGTTGGAGGCCTGTGGTCAGCGGTGGCCCCCAGGGATCAGTACTAGGCCCAGTGCTGTTCAATTTGTTCATCAATGACCTGGACGAGGGCACGGAGTGCACCCTGAGCAAGTTTGCAGA